>JAESUZ010001481.1:600000-946927 GCA_017311185.1 Proteles cristata cristata | reverse complement strand
CCTTTGAAACAGAATAGTCCCAAGAGACTGGTGGCTGGGGATTTCTTAGTTCTCTTCTTCTTCTAAGGTTTGTCCCTCAAATCCGTTATTAGCTGAAGATGCCAGGCTTGATTTTACAACATTCTGAATAAGAAAAAGAGAAGGAAAGGCATTTAAGTGGCCTCAGCTCTGTTCTCTCAAGTGGACTCTTTGAGGTTTGGTTGTAAGCTGTGGTTTGGCAAATACGGGACTGATTGAATATGGTTATGGTCTTAGAAATGTGGTATGGCCATGATTCTTGGGAGCCACTGTCTCTCTTGCCATGATCATCTGGATCTTCCCCTACATGGGTTTTCAGCTACCTGGGGTCAAGAAGGTAGCTTCTCAATGACATATTCTGCCAACCCCTTCCTCTTTAAGGTTGCATCTAGGAGTCCGAAGCCAACAACTGCAATCCACATGTTTATGATTTGCTGGTATGTCATCAAAATGCCCTTTGCCTTGGGGCGCCTGGGTGGCTCAGTCGGTTGAGCGTCCGACCTCAGCTCAGGTCATGATCTCATGGTTCGTGGGTTCGAGACCCACCTTGGGCTCTGTGCTGATAGCTAGCTCAGAGCCTGGAGCCTGTTTCAGATTCTGTGTCTCCCTTTCTCTCTGACCCTCCCCTGCTCATGCTGTCTCAGAAATAAATAAAACAATTTTTTTTTAAACTAGAGGCTTAACCTGTCCAACAAGCATGTTTTGTTGTCTGTGTGCTTCTTCAAGTCTGTCTCTGCTCAACAACAGGGCACCCTGCTGGACATAACCAACTCTCTCATGGACTGAAGAATGGAACCTGTGTGACTTGCGGATCAGGCAACAGCTGCAGGGTCCAGGGCAGAAGACCCAGTTTTGCCCCTTCCTCACTCCTCTGTGTGGCTGTGGCAAAAGTCCCCAGGACTCCCGCTCTTGCATTTCTTCCCTGGTCCAGCAGAGCCAGATGTTGGAGAAATGGAACCCTCCCCCGTGTGGGTTCCATAGACCCTCATAGAGCACTGATACCAGCAGCTTTCAGAGGAACACCAAATAGACACATCAGATGTGGATCTTTCCCCCCCACTAAACTCCAATGTTATTAATAAAGAGGATATTGGTTTTGGCATCAGAATTCAATTTTTCAGAAGGCTGTCCTGAGCACAGTCCACATTGGACTCAATTCCAATTTCCTGCACCTTTGTAACTCTGTGTGTGTGTGTCTGGTATTCTCTGGAATAATAAAAGCCAAAACAACAATTGCTACCATATGCAGGATACTACTATGCTCCAGGCAATTTACCTACATTATTTTTAAGTCTCATAATAGCCCTATAAGGCAAATATAATCCTCTCTATTTTTGCAGACCAATAAGAAAAACAGAAATTAATAACATTTAAATCAGCTTGTCTAAAGTCAGATGGACTGTAAGTGGCATTTAAAGCTGAAATCCAGTGCTACATATGTCTCATTCCATAATCTATATCCTTTATGCCTTAATGAGCCTCTATCCTTATAATAATGAGTCTTAATCATTCAAAGGTAGATTTAATTGTTTATGGTATTTACCAAGGTGGGAAAAGGGGCTAATGGGTCATAGAAATATTCTCAGTAGCATAGTGTGACCAAAGAAAGACAAAGAAAGAATGTTCTGGTTAGCTTTTAGAAAGTTCATAGTTTATTAGCCAGAATAGCACAGCTCCTGAAGAATTCAAATTTAGTTTCTCAAGATGTGACAGCTATGTGGGATGCCACAAGGGGATTTCAGAGGGTTAGAGGCTGCTAGTACCTGCTTTGAGCTGTCTACTCCTTCTGAAGCTTTGGGCCCTCAGAGGTGTACATGTGCATGTGTGCATGGATGTCTGTGCGCCTGCCCAAGAGATGGGGGATGGTGGTAAGAGCAGAATTTCAGGTAGTCTAGTCACATGATGGCTTAACCAAGAATAAAAAAATGGATCATATTACAGATATTTAGCTGGAAAATGCTCTGAGACAAACATGACCATCACGGTGACTAGACTGGCCTACAGAATTAGCATAATTTTAATCCTGGTACGCAAATACATTCCTGCTTTAGAAAGCTTACACTTTCTACATCTTTACCTTCATCTGTATCCTCTATATCCTTAGTTGTGACCTATTTCAGATCCTTTTGTGGGGGGGGAGGGAGGGACAGTAGACAACTCTAAATAAATAAATAAAAGTATAGCATTTATATAATGCCAACATGTTTACCTCTAATGGAGGCTGAGAAGAATAAAAAGTACAAAATAAGGCTAAGCTCCAAAGTGATTATATACTGCCAGGAAATCAAATCCTTTGACTGCACACAGTCTTGTACACCCAGCCACAAATATGCATACTCATTATGGTGCCTTGGAGTATCCCCATCATGGTTTCCACATGGTATCCACAGAGGCACACGTACCCAAACGCTCTAGCCTATACTACTAACCCATTTCCAACACCCCCACCTCAGAACTGAGGTTTGGCAAAATCCAACTCAGCCTGCAGATAGGTGAGCAGATCATTTGCTTACATATAGTTATGATGTAACCATTTCATTTAGCACAAAACCTGAATCTCTCTCTATCTGTGATTTTTACCATCTTTAATGCAGTTACTCCTAGACCTTAGGGACTTAATTTCTCTTCCTGGCCACCCAGGGTTGGGTGGAAAAAACAAAGAATTTCAGAAAAGTTTTGGGTGCTTATAACCATGCTAGGTATCATTTCTTAAATGTCCACTGTGTTCTAATGCTTGCATGGTTTGATGCATGGCTATGGCCTGTGCCTTTTCCTTACTTGACCCCAACTCTAGAGTGATGCTAAGAATGATCACTATGGAATGCAACACAAGGAAATACTCTGGTTCCTCCCCATTTCACCTGCTATAACAGAGCTACCTATCAAAAGCTCTTCGATGCTGGGCACACCAAAAGATCTGACAACAATGTGAAAGGAAGTCAACCAAGGCAAATAAAAGAGCAAATTATAGGGATCCTCATCATTTTAAGGGAAAAAAATTAAGCCCTAACACCTTGCTCTGAGGCAAGTGTTATGGCAAAGTCCCAGCTGGGCTACCTGTGTATCCAGCTCCTCTAGGTCAGCCCAGCACCTCTGGGCACTTGTCTAGCGCAGGATTTCTCAACTTTTGCACTATTGATGCTTTGGGCCATATGATCCTTTCCTGTGTAAGACTGTTCTGTATATTGTAGGATGGTTAGTAGTATCCCTGGCCTCTATCCACTACATGCCAGTAGGACCTGCCTTAACTGTAACAATCAAAAATGTCTCCAGACATTGCTAAATTTCCCTGGAAGCAAAATCATATCAGGTTGAGAACTGCTGGTCTAGGACCCCTGGCTTCAGAGCACAGTTGGTAATAATTGGAAGTTGTAAAGGGGCAGATTGAGAGTGCTAGATTGCTGGGTCCAACAAAGCAATCCAGCCAACGAATGGGGTGTCAAGAGGCCATGTCACTGACCACTACCTGGCCCCTCAGCCAAGGACCATCTCTCTGGGATAAGCCCCCACAGAGTCCTGCCCTGGCCTGCAGAGATCCAATATAAATAAATGATATGGACCCATCCAGTTTGCAGGGTGGTTTATCGTTTGCATCATCATAATTTGGAACTTGTCACAAATAGGCCAACCTGGGCTGAAGTCTACTTTTCTCCTCAGCTGAAGGGAAGATGACCAGAGGTGATGGGTGGTGTAAACAAAATGCTCAGAATTCTGCCCCATCACACCCCACAGGGGCCTAAGTTCCTGTGTGGCACCTACTTCGAGGAGCACTTGCAGGGCTGGTACAGGTGAGACCATCTGACAGGAGAGAGTGCCCAGGATTCATAGGGATGCCCATGCCAGATGTCACCTAAGGATAGCTCTTGACAAACTCCATAATCTGGCTTCCTCATTAATTCAGAATATCCCACTCTTCCCAGACTCTGTTGGTCTTAATAAGTGAGTCGAGTCTGGAATGTATGCCTTTTGGAGAAAAGCTAGCATCATTAGCCACCACCACCACCCACGAGGCCCCCTCCTGTGGCCCCAGGGCAGTGAGGCCTGACCTGGCTCCCAGAGCCTAGGTGCATGGGGGTCTGCTGGGGACTGGGTCCTGGGTGGGTACTTGGGCTCATTGGTTTAACCCAGCTCCTAAGTAGCCCTTGGCTCATCTTGCACAAACAGAATCTATTTTCTCCGTGCCTGGTCCTCACTTCCTCCACCCCTAGATAAATACTTCAGGATTTTTTAAAAGCAATTTTGAAAAGTCAAAGCTGAAGCTAAGGGCTCCTGGGTGGCTCAGTCAATTAAGCGTCTGACTTTGGCTCAGGTCATGATCTCAAGGTTCGTAGGTTCGAGCCCCGTGTCGGGCTCTGTGCTGACAGCTCAAACCCTGGAGCCTGCTTCAGATTCTGTGTCTCCCTCTCTCTCTGACTCTCCCCTGCTCATGCTGTCTCTCTCTGTCTCTCTCTCTCTCAGAAATAAATAAAACATTAAAATTTTTTTAAAGAAAAAAAGAAAGTCACAGCTAAGGCTTAAACTCACTTGCTTTTGAAAAGAGTCCTATTTCTTCATTCTCTGCCACCTTGCTCTGGATATATAGTTCTTGCCCAGAGGCAGAAGCAGCAGGGAAACATGGGAACTAGTTAGAAATGCAGATTCTTTGGCTCCACCCAGAGCATCTGAATCCTAGTCTGTATTTTAACAACATCTCCAGCAACACAAAATCAGAGGAGCACTGCCTTCCCCCAGAAGCAGAGACTATTCTCCCCAGGGTTCCTGATCAAGATGAATATTCTTCAAGATTCGCTGTTGCCTCCTCCTGTAATCCAAATGTCTATCCTAATTGTAAACGTAACTTCTACAGAAGAAGTCACACACAGCTCTTGCTGGTCCGTTCAAACAGCTGCCCCAACCCAACAGCCAGGGAGATCTCTCTCTTGCCAGCCCTCTGTCTGTCCTGTTATAATTGCAGCTGAAATATGCTTGCTATATCCTCAGCACATCACTACCTCAATAACACTTCATTTGCTTAATGACAATGAGTCATCGGCTATTTTCTGGCTCATCTATGATTGTTTTCTGAGAAGAGACCTGAAGCCTTTATCAGCAGGGACAGTAGCAGAGTGGACCGGCCTTAGGCATAGAGCCGGGCACAGAGCAAGCAGGGAATAGAAGTCAGCTGGGTGGACTGGGGAGCCCCTTGCCTCTCAACATCGGTTCTGTAGTCTCTGCTTCCAGAGAAGAGGCCTGGAAATCTCCCGGAACAATGGCTCAAGCTGTGCTTGAGATGACAATACACAGACTCGGTTTTGTTGCGTTGGGAAGCCCAGCGCTCAGGGAGAATGGAGGTTGCATGGCAGGCAAGCAGGCAAGAGCAGACGCTGCTGCTCTGTCCTAGAGCTGCTGCCTCGCTGCCCTTGCTGAGGTCGTGCGGGCCAGAGACTGCTCCAGGGCTTCCCAGCTCACCGCAGGCCAGCACTCCCTGGAGGGATGTGCCCAAGGCTCCTGCAGCCCAGGTGCCACAGGCCTGGTAGGGAGTTTTCTCCAGGCCTTAGCAGTTCTGAGCAGACCTTTAATGACCCAAGTGCCAAATGGGAGGGGATAACCCTGCTCTTTACAACAATGCAATCATTCTTATCATCATATAAATATCTCTGTAGTAATTGGGATTATTACAGTACTCGACAGAGTTGTCAGATAAATGGGATAAACATGAATTGGCTCCTTCTTTGGCTCTGGTGGATTCCTGAGGACCTTTCTCTCAAGTAGATGCTCTCTCTTTGGGAAGTGATGTTCTCTCCCATTGGACTTGCTGTGTAACTCTGCCTTAGGGAGCCCTGCCAAGTTTTAGGGACCAATTCAAATTCAAACGCATGTAGAGACTCTTGAATGCTGAGAACAATCTGAGGGCTCATGGGTGTGAGGGGGAAGAGGGGAGATGGGCATAGAGGAGGGCACTTGTGGGGATGAGCACTGGCTGTTATATGGAAACCAACTTGACAATAAACTATTTGTAAAAAAAAAAAAAGCCTCAAAAAACAAATTTAAACGCACGTAGGTCACCTTCCAAGGATCCCCACTGAGAATTAATTAACCTGTCCCTTTCCCTTAGCGTTCCACTTGTAATTCTGGTGTTGTCCTTTCCACGATTCTGGCTTCCATTTGTACTATTTGTGATAGACAGTCCATTCCTTAACTCTAGAGTCAGCCAGGCATGGGTTAAACACCAGCTCTACTACATACCAGCTCAGTGCTTTGGGCAGGTGGCTTCGCCTCTCCAAGACTCAGGTTACTAGACTGTAAAATGGGTATAATAATGTCCGCCTCCTAGGAGCGGTGTGAGGGATAAATGAGGCGTTGCATGTCCAGTACTTTGTGCACTCCCTGACACAAAATATGAGCTCACTCAGTAATCAGGGCATTGTTGCCATGCTGTCACTTATGACAGTGATTACACTGGTAAGAAACCGTCACGGCCACTAGACTGAGCTTGTGGAGCCATTTTAAATTCACCTTTGACCTGTGCAGTGTCTGATCAAGTGCCTTCCACATAGTAACCAATCACATCTAGCTTTGAGGAAAAAATGAGGTAGTAAAGTAAATGAAAGCAGTTAACACAGTGCCTATTACCAAAGAACTCAAGAAATTTTAATATCCCTTTTCTCAGATAAGTAAGTAAGCAAAATAGATAGGGAGATGATAGATAGATAGATAGAAGATAGATAGATAGATAGATAGATAGATAGATAGATAGATAGATAGAAATAGTATTTAAGCTTCAACAGCCTGAATTAAGACTGTTGGTAAAAAGGGCTTAAAGATTAGGGGGTGGTGACCCCAGGAACTGAGAAGTGACTCTAAAGAAACCAAACAAACCTTTGGCATGTTTTCAGAATGGATTCAAATTAAGTGATTCATGCCTTACTCTTGTCTTCCGAGTCCATGCAGGAATGCCCAAAGTCGGTGAATGAGGAGTCTGGTGAGCCCTGGGAAGGGTGGGATGGATGAAACAGAGGTGGTGTGTGTGCCAAGTACCTAGAAAGAGCTCCCTTAACCCCAGGCTAGGGTGCTTCAGATGTTACTCAGGGGACTCAGGAGACTAGGAACGCCTTTCTCCAACCCAATGTTTCCCCCACAATAATCTTACCCCAGAAATGACCTATGGTGCCCAGAGGTGGGGAGAAACTGCTTCCTGCCCTGCACCACAGGGCAAGCAAAGTTGTAACCAAAGTACCAGGTGACAGTGTGAGCATGAGCCCTCAGCACACGTACCCACACACATCCGGGCGCAGGGGTCCTCCCCACTGCTCTTTCCTGCAGACAAATACTCTGAGCCCTGGTCCCCGCTGTCAGAAAAAAATAAACAATTCCATAACAGAGTAAGAGGAAAGCAGGGATGGCAGATGAGGAAAAACATCTCCAAGAGAAGAGAGCTGCTCCTTCCTTCCTCCTCTTCTTCTCCAGGGGATCCCTTGCCTGGGACCTCCCACCACTGCACACAACCCTTCAGAGGTGGGCTGAGAACTTGGTCTTCTGAGAGAAACCACAGATGCCTTCAAGTACACCTGGAGACAGAAGAGGGCTCCTTGAAGTTTAGATCCCCTGAGTTTATGTCTGGGACATTATAGCTGGGTATGACCTTAGACAGGTCACTGCATTTTCTGGGCCAGAGTTTCCATTTTGAGGAATGGAACACAGGGAGAGGCTCAGGGATAAAGACCAGATAACTACCTGATTGACTGCCATTGTGCATCAGGGATAATAGGTATGACACAGACTCATCATAACTGTGGTTGGATGTTCATTAAACCCGTATTATGTACCTGGGCACACAGGTAAACTGCATTTTCCAGCCTCCTTACATCTAAATGCAATCTAGGATTGTCCCCACCAATGGGATGCATGTCACTCCCCCAGCTAAGGCAGTTAAGAGTGAATGTATTTTCTCCATTCTTTCTGCTACAAGTTGGAGACCCCCACACCCCTGTGTCACCATACTAGGCCATCATGACAATATAATATAAACTTTCATTGTGTCAGGTCACTGGGATTTCCAAGATTACTATCAGAGCAGTTGGAGTTACTTACTTAAACTGGTGCAGGCACAATCCTCCCTTCTAGGAAGAACAAATAAATGGTACTCAATTACAATTCTTTTTTTTTTTTTATTTTTTTTAATGTTTTTTAAAAAATTTATTTCTAGGAGAGAGAGAGAGAGACAGCGTGAGCAGGGGAGGGTCAGAGAGAGAGGGAGTCACAGACTGAAACAGGCTCCAGGCTCCGAGCTGGCAGTCAGCACAGAGCCCGACGCGGGCTCGAACCCACGAACCGCGAGATCATGACCTAAGCGAAAGTCGGACGCTTAACCGACTAAGCCACCCAGGCGCCCTGCAATTACAATTCTTTTAAATATTTGGTGGAAATGTTCCTAAGTTCAAGGCAGCTGATCTGTCTTTTCATCCATGCCCTAAATGTATCTATCTGTGTGATTCTGAAGAAGTCATTTCCTCCTGTGGCCCTCAGTTCCCCATTCATATGGTGATGCTATTAAACTAGATGCTCACAACTATCCCCTACTGCTCAAAGACCTCTGTAATGCTGGGTGATGGGGGCTCAACACTACTGACTTATATGTACCTGTCACTAAAATGTGAGCTAATGATGCCTCCCACATCTGGAGAGTGCTGACCTTCTGCCTGGCAGGACTGTTATTAGAGACAGGCCTCAATATCCTTTACCTGCAAGGTAGATAAAAATGGCAGAAATATGTTAAAATCCAAAATACTCAATAGTTACTCAGCCAATATTTGCTAAGCAATTTCTTATTGATGGCCAAAACAACAGATGACATGAAAGTGAAGTCTGCCATGATCCCTTGCTATACCTCCTGCACTGTTCCCATATATACTCTGTCTGGCCACCATCCTGCAGGATGCCAGGCTGCACCATTCACACTGCAGGCTGGATAATTGGCCCCCCTGGAGTTATACAGCATGCTGCTGCAGCTGTGGGTGCTGGCCTTGATTCTTCTGTGTCCTCAATGAAAACATCATGCATTCTCATACTTCCTTGCTTTTGTTTACATAGCTCCCTCTAACTGTACAGCTTCTCTCTTTTCTCCACCTGGAGAGCTCTAGTGTTCTTTCAAAGCCAGTTTGAACCATTCCCTTCTCTGGGAACCCCTCCCCAATTGTCACTCCTTGCAGAAAAATTAATCATCTATCCCCCTCTTAACATTGGCCACTTTGCTGCTAGGTTCATTATTTATACGCCTGTCTTCTCCATCGGACTGTGTGTTCCTCAAGCACCATGACCTTGTCTTTGTCATCTCTGAATTCCCAGCACCTCAATAGTGCTAGTTTTAAGGTGAATTTTTAAAATAAATATTCATGAATTGAATGAACCAAGTTTCTTTTTACTTGTTGCCCTGGGGTCAGATATAGAAAAGCCAAGACATGGGTTTTAGAAATATCACAAAATGTAAAAACATAAAGCTACTTGGAAACCCGATCCCCCCCCAAAAAAAAGCATCATCAGCTATCAAGTTATGCGAAGGTGACTGCTGAGATTGGTGCTCTGAGATGAGAGCCCGAGTCTGCTGTTTTCCTTGAACAAAGGGAGGACTGTGACAAGCGCTGTGCAGCTGAGTCCCCATAAACAAGGCCTAAATTAAGTCAAGTGGTGAAACATCCTGGGACATAAGACCATGGGGCCCCACTGCACTGGGCCATGTCCAGGTGTGGTCTTTATGGTGGCCGCTGACACTTGGCAGTCCCCCTGGCGAGACCACTTCTCTGCAGACTGACAGGTGTGACTATCCCTCTGAATTGGTCTAATAGAGCTGCTTCTCCCCAGGGACCCAGAGAAAGATTGTGAGGGCCAGAAATAAAGCATGAAATGCATGGGGGTGGAGGGAAAAGGGGATGTGGAGTTTAGCTTTCCCTTAAAGTGTTGATGGTGAGGTCAGTGTCAGGATAAGCAAACTCCTGGCAGTGGTCAGAGATGGGAATGAGTCTGGTGGAGAGCATGGCACTGGCCAGAAGGCAAACTGTGCCGAAGAGCATCTGAGGGTGTTCCTCCTACCCAGAGGGACCCAGGATAGCCACTGAGAAGATGGAGGTGGAGGGAGAACAGACTTGCCCCCTCACCGATCTGATCCCAGAGGCATCCTGTGTTGCAGTTACAATTATTAGAGAGAACAGTTTCCAAGTGAGGGCTGATGGGTGGTTTGTGGACAGGTTTCTGAGAGCTTACATAATCATGTCTACACACTTTTGTCCCCAGTCAATCATTGATATACTTCCACTCAGCCTGGAGGCTACTTCAACCTACTGAAATGCTGAGCTTCCCATTTGTTCTGCGAGTTTCAACCCTCCCCTTGCCCTCCAGATCCCACGGTCAGGGAGCCAGGGAGGAAGGCTGGATGTGGCGGTCCTCTGGGCTAGTGGGACTGATCAGAGTAAATCATAAACTTTCTTGTCTCCAAACCTTGGGACACAAACTTCAGTAGCCAGGATGGCCTCATTCCCACTGTCACCAGTCATGCCAACTCTTCCAGGAAGAAACTCACTGTCGTGTCCTCCAGTGATCTTGGGTGCTACAACAACCACACCCTGGCTGACTTTCACGGTTACTTACCCTCTCTCTCAGTAGACTAAGAGATCCCTGAAATAAGGGCTATATCCCATTATCTTGGTGTCCCCAGGGCCTATGTAGAAACTGGGTGGTAAAAAAATTTATCCTTGCCCAGAAAGAGGGCTTCCTTTACTGTCTACTTCTAGGAGGTAATCCCTAAGCCCTTAGAATGTCATGGCTGATAGGAGTATCTCTGTTTGCTTGGGGATCTAAAGCCAGCTAGATAGTAACAATGTGATTTGGATGTAGGTTTTGAGCCACAGCAACAACATGATGTAGGGTGAAAGCTTTGGGTCACATCATATCAGCTCAACCTCTTGAGGGCCTGGAGAACTGAGATTGGTCACAGAGGAAGTCGATCATGCCTGTGTGATGGAGCTCCAAGCAAAAACTGGACATCAAGGCTTGAAGTTAGAGTTCCCTGTTTGTCAATACTCCATGTATACTGTCACACATCAATGTCAGGAAAGTACCTTTAAACAACATGGATTTGACCTGTGTGGATCACTTACTAAATGTCATTTTTTTATATAGTTGAGTAGGATAAATTTATTTTCTCTTCCTTATGATTTTCTTTTCTTTTTTTTTTTATTTCAGAGAGAGAGTGTGTCCAAGAGAGGGGGGAAACCTTAAGCAGGCTCTATGCTGAGCATGGAGTCCCACACAGCTTGATCCCATGACCTTGGGATCATGACCTGAGGCAAAATCAAGAGTCAGATGCTCTGAGGCACCCAGGCACCCCCTCCTTAAGATTTTCTTAATAGTATTTCTCCAGCATACTTATTGTAAGAATACTGTATATAATACATATAACATAAAAATACGTGTTAATCGACTATTTAGGTTATTCGCAAGGCTTTGGGTCAACAGTAGGCTATGAGTAGTTAAGTTTTGAGGAGTCAAGTTATACATGATTTCTGACTGTGCATGGAGTTGGCACCTCTAACCCCTGTTTTGTTCAAGGGTCAACTGTGATGCTGTAATGCTGTCCTGACTCCACGGGGAGAGGGCAGCTAGAAACTCCACATTTGGAACTTTTCTTGGACTCTGCCTTATGTGATTTTTCCGTTGGCTGATTTCAAGCTATAACCTTTCCCTGTAATAAACCATAACCATAAGTATAACAGCTTTCAGTGAGTTCTGCAAATGCTTTTGGCAAATTATTGAAACTAAACTAAATTAAATTACTGAAACTAAACAGAGGTCTTAGAGATGAGGGTGGTCTTATGTGGACTGTGCTCCCCCAAATGTTGCAGAGTCTTTCATAGAATCAGAAATATGAAACATGAGAAGTCTCACTCAACCCAGGGAATTCAGAGAACAGATGTTACGGGTGGCCAAGGATAATTCTCCTGGCTTCCACCCCCCAAATTTTTATGAAGACCTTAGGAAGGGAGACCTAGTCATAGAGCCTAGTCAAAGGAAACAAAAATCACAGATAATGACATTCTCAGAAGCTATGAACCTATCCCTGAGGCTGTAGGCAGCAAGATCTTCCATCGTGTGCCAAGACAGCTGTCTTGCAAGGAATAAGACTATTAGTAATAATTATAAAAGTAACAGTAGCAGCTAAAATTGAGCATTTTCTAGATGCCAGGAATAATTCTAACCCTTTGCATTCACTATCTTAATCTTCACAACTCTGTGAAGTAAGTATACTATTATTCCTGTTCCAATGATGAGAAAACTGAGCAGCAGAGAGAATAGTAACTTGCCCAAGGTCACACAGCAGGCATATGGCAGACCCAGAATTCCAGCCAAGGAAATTTGAATCCAAGGTCTTGGTCTTGACACTACCTGTCCAACCACTAGACTCCAAGATCCCTGGAGTCTTCCTGGATGGGTAAGTCTCAACCGGCATTGTTTACAGAGGGCAAGGGCTTAGCCCACTCAGATGAAGCTAATTTCAGAGTAATCCCATAGGCACTGAAGTAAGCTCTTTTATACACATCTGATTTATCTTCCAACAACATTTTGGGATGGTATTTATTCCACGATATGGATTCAGGAAAGAGACTCTGTTTTGAAAATATGAACTCCAAAATGTACTATCTCTTCTCAAATCAAATACAGATGTTTTCCTGGCACCTTTGATATATTAAGTTGAACCTCAAAATATGGCTGATATTTGACCATTTTTTTATTAAAAAAATGGCAATTTCAGGTGATTCAACCTAATAAAATATATCAGGCTAAGTATGAATAGTAATAACTGATGAACAAGGTAAATAGGAAATATTTGATCAATGAGTGACTCATCACTCAAAACCTTAGGGATTCCCAATATTTACTCACCTGTATAAAAGGTGTGGATGTCTCCAGAGGCACCAGTAATCACCAGAATTCTTCACGTGACATTCCAATAAAGGGTTAAAATATGACAACTGTTTATGTCTAAGAGTTCGAGAAAACTGGTACAAGTGTGTGGTTTAATAAAGTTCTTATAAACCAGTGATCCAGGTTAAGGTTCTCAGCTCTGTCTTTCCACATCTATGTGACCTTCAGCAAGTGACTTAACCTATCTGAGCTTCAGATAATAAAATAAAATAAAACAAACACTTTGCCCCTGGGGTGGTTGTGAAGATATTGACATTAAGAATGTGAAAAGATTTTGCAAGCTAGTAGAAACATTTTGTGCTGAACAATCTTAGGTCCTGCCATTGAGTCACTGACCATGATATTCCATTAGTATCTGTTCACCTGACCCAGTTTTTGATGGTAACTTTTCAGGAAAGCCTTCTATGCAAGTACTGCATCACCTGGTCATCTGTCCAGCATGCCTGGTATCCTGCTGTGAGAGTGCTAACCAGGCTTGTGACAGTGCTGGGGTGTTGCTGGAAGTGCACCCTGAGCCCAGACCCCCAGCCTGCACTTCCTCCTCACCCACCCCTGCACTGGGAGAAGGAGAGGGGGTGGGAACACAGACACCAGCACCCCTCCTCCCTGGCCTCCATCCTAGGGGAGAAGGGAAGAGCCAGCCCAGTCTCTAGGAGCCAAAGGAACAGCTTGCACTGCCGGAGCAGGCTGGTGCCAGGAGGGGATCTGAGTCACTCTCTGTCAGCAGTGAGGGCGCAATGCCAGCCCATCCACAAGGCTGCCTGCCCCTCCCCTTCCCCCAACACCATCACCTCCCATGGGGGCACTCCTCTCTAACACAACTGACACCACAGCAGGGGAACACAACTTCCAAGCAGAGGACACCAGCTTAGCTTTAGGCCACCTAGTACTTGGGGTGGGGGGGCGCACAGGGATTAAGGCTTCTTTTGCTTAGGTCATCACCTTGAGACACCAGGGTCCCTGGCTGCTCTCTCAATCTCAAGCACCTGTATGCAGCTACTGAATGATCATATGCCTCTCCTCCTCACTTACCTTCAGTGGGTCCCACTGTCCACAGGGCAGAGGCCACACTTCTGTGCCTGACATTCACAGCTTCCATGAATCAGCTCAGACTCGCCTTCCCAGGAGTATCTCTCACTGCTATCCCTGGAGCACCCCTTTGTGTCAGCCACTACTACTTACTATCTCCCCACCCTTCCCCTAACATATGCATCCTTTGTTTTGCAGTTTTGTTCAGGCCCCACACCCAACCAGCATGCCTCCATGTTTTCCCCCTTCCTTGGAGAGCTTTACGTGTGCCCAAAGTAAGACTCATCTGCTACCTTCCTCACAAGCTTCCTTCCCTGACAATTTACTGCACTGATGTTCACAAAGCACCCACTATGTGCCAAATTCTGCTCTGGGTGCTGGAATACAGTGGGAGATGAAAAATACCAGCTCCCCTTCTTATGGAGTTTATGCTTCAGTGGGAAGAAGTGGAAAATGTAAATAAAGAAATAACTCCAGTCAAGATTCTTCAAGATAAGAAAATCAACAGCGTAATGTGCTGCAGCATGACTGACAGTGAGGGCACACTCTTGAAGGCCTCTATGGAGGATGTAACATTAGAGGTGAGACCTGTATGACAAGGAGTCAGTCATGCCACACCTGAGCAGAAGATTCTAGAAGGGGGAACAGCCAGTGTGTAGACCTCAAGACAGAAATACCCTTGCCGTTGTGTTGAAATCCTGCCTTATCTTATATATACCGCATACAATGTTTGCATTACCTGTACAGAGCACTTGTGTGATATGCTGTGCTCTGTCAAAGCTAAACAGGCAAATAATCCTGGGATTTTCACCGCAACATGGCTCTCCTGTGACTCTTGTTTTTCACATGCTTGCCTTATTCCCTCCCAAATAAACAATAAGCTTCAAGCTCCTGGAAGGCAGGAACCTTCAGGTAGAGGTGCCTTCTACTTCTATGCACCCCCAGGATGAACCTACACATCAAAAGACTTTACTGTGCCTACAGCAGATATTCACCAAATGTTGGTGATTCTAATTCCTGGCCGTTCCACCTTCACACAGGCCCACTCTCAAATCTGGCCACGCAGTAGAATCACCTGTGAAGGCTAAAACCAAAACCTCAGGCTCCCCGCCAGACTGATTCAGACTCCATGGGAGGGTGTGTGTGTGAGGCTCCCATGCGTAGCCCAGAAGGAGAACCTTTGGCTTACCTGGTTGTGCGCCTCCCAGGAAGGCAAAAGGGGCAATCGCTAAGCACTCTGCTCTGGCCTCTGATCAGGTACCAATAGAAGTGAACCACTGTCCGGGGTGCCCAGTTTCTCCATCTGCTAAATGAAGAACTTCCACCAGAGGCCTCCAGACCAGCCCTTGACCTTGACTAGCCTGTATGCACCCTCAGTCCAGGGGACATGTCTCTGGTCTCAGACATAGTCCCATGGTGCTTGCTCAGTGCTTGATGGTGCCTGCCTGGTCAGCCCCAGGAGGCAGGGACCGTCCACCATTTTCTTAAAAATCCTGAGTAAGGAGTCCTAATCCTTCTCTGACTCCTGGGTTTTAAGCTTGATGTGAAGAGGAGCTGCCTACCCACAAGGTACTCGGTTATGTCATCCTCACACAGACCATTAAGAACAGTAATGCACTGTCTCTCCCCACACACCATCGGGGAGGCTGTATGTGTGATCTTGCCTGGAAGCAGAGGGCATCATGAGTCATCTGTTTCCAAGCAGTTTTCAAGGTAAGATGCATTGCCACCATTCTGAAGGCACTCATATGTTTTCTTCTAAGCCACTGCAATCCTGAGCAACGGGTCCTCAGGTCATGGAGAGACCCATGAGGATGATATAAGCTAGGGAGAACAGGATGCCGCCATCACACAAGACACTTGCAGGGTCAGATGGCATCATTAGAGAGAGAGACACGCCAGTGCATGACAGCAGCCCTTTCCTTTCCCCCAGCCTCAAGGGCAGCCTGGGAAGGGCTGGCTCCTCTGTTCTGGGAACTTGTGCCCTCTGAATTTCAAATCTCTGCAGAGGGAAGGGACAGCTTATTCCAATGGTCCCTGCCCAGAACCCAGACACCCAGCCTGGCCTGTCACTCCTTGTGTGACCTTGAACACACCACTTGACTGTGCTGAGCCTTAGATTGGTTATTTGTGAAACAACTGAAAAATCCCTTTCCAGTTCACTTTTCCAGAAAGTTCGGAGTATAACTTTACCAGTTAAATGTTAGGAGTTACCATTCACCATCTATCTATCAAATCCTAATAGTTCTTGGGCCAAATGAAATTGGGCTGGAAAAGCTAATCGAAGAATAAGAACTCAATACATAACATGGTCTCAGGGCTCCTGGCTTTTCTAAGGGCTGTCTGTAATAACAGTGAAAAGAGCATGAGACACATACAGGCTTAGATTCCAGCTCTGCTCCTTACATGTCAGATCATTTGAGCATCTGTATGATGATGCTGATGTTAACATCCAGCTCACTGGTGAGCAAGAGGACTGGGACATAGGGTGTACTGAATAAGCAATACTATTAACATTGGTATGTAACCCAGCTAAGCCCTGTCACTGGCTGGGGCAAATATTGCTGGGGGATTGTCCCAAATTGCTTAAGTATTTTGCAGGCTTTCTGATAACAGAACTCTATCTGGGACCTCGCATTTACCTAGAGAAACTCAGAATCCTTTTCATGATATATCACTCATCTCCCCAGGCTCTGAGAAGGCAAAGGGAAGGGCTTTTCAGTCATGGCACAGAGAGGTCAGGGAGTCTAATCAAGGTTCCAGGGCAAGGTGAGGCAACAGGAAGAGAACCTAAGTTTCTTCAATCTGGCCAGGACTCAAAACAGAGGCAGTGAGTGAGTCAGCAGAGGGAAGGCCCCCTGCCCAAGCCTGAGCGGCGATGACAGCTGGCAGCTGCCTTCTCCCAGAACAGGACTGAAGAGCCTTGGAGCTCTTCACAGGAGGAGTCCAGCAGTGCCACTCTGGCCTCGCTGCTGCCCGACCGTCCTGCTGTTCCTACGCAGAGAGGCAACGCCCATGGTTACTACAGCAAACACATCTCGATTTCAAGGTCTCTCAGTTTTCAATCCACGACCTTCATTGAACTTAAAATACTGTTCTGTGTTTCACAGCAGCCTTTATGCAAGTGGGTGGAGGAGAGCTGTGCCTGCCAGGCTGCCCTTCCCTGTGCCTTGCCTCCAAAAGCCTCCTGGGAAGGTCAACTCACCACAGAGGCCTTCAATGGCCAACTCTCACCGTTCGGTGGGGGATCCCTCATTTTTTTTTTATTTCATTCATTTTCTTTAAAAAAAAAACCACCATGGCTTTGTGTGTTTATTCATCCTTTTAGGTCAGTCTCCACATTGGTGGGGTCACAGAGGCTGGGTAAAGGCTCAGATCTAATGGTGACCAGCGCTCAGAGGATGGGAGATGAAAGAGCCAGAGGTGAAGGAACACCAAGAGAGGCTTACCACTGAAATTAGGGAAGGAGGTTCAAAAGACAGGATACGGTTCAATTCAGTTCGATTCAGTTTAATAACTGTGGTTTGAGGGCCTGTCTTCTCAGCACTGTCCAATAGAAATATAATGGGAACCACACATAAGAATTTAAAATACCTTTGTAGCCACATTTAAAAAGCAAAAGAAACAAGTAAAATTAATTTTGATAATATGCTTTAGTTCACCCAGCATATCCAAAATATAATCACTTAGACATGTACTCAGTGAAAAATTATTCATAAGATATTTTATGTTTTTGTACTAAATCTTTGGAATTCATGTATATTTTACATTTTAAGCACCTTTCAACTCAGACACATGTCACATGTTCAGTATCCACATACGGCTAGTGGGAATCATACTGGAATCACACTGGACTAGGTATTGGTTATTCTGGATATTGGGGATCCAAAATAAGTTAAGTGTGGTCTGGGATTTCAAGGAGCAAAGGATGGCCACACAGATACATCCAACCAAATGCAGCAAAAAGAGGGAGACTGAGGAACCACAGGAACCAAACACTCATGAGGGACAACTCATTTAGCCCACCCTGGGGGCTCAGGATAGCTCTTGGATCAAGCACATTCAAAGATCAGAGAGGCTGAGGGGAACAATTGCTGGGGACAGGTCACAGCATATGGCAATCATGATGAAAGCCCAGCCCCTGTTGGGAGTGAGATACATGCCAGACAGCAAGGAGTTAAGAATCAGTGAGTGATGAGAAAGTGAAAGCAGATGGCAATGAAATAGATCAAAAAGTTGCATGGCCAAAGGAAAAAGATAGGACAGAACCCTGAAAGAGTAGTAGTAATAGTTGTAATTATGATCATTAAGCACCCACTATGTGCCTGGCTAAGACTTCAGTTTTGACTTTACGAGGGGAAACTGAGAGTATTTATAGGAAGGGGAGTAGGGCCCAGACATGCAGGAAAACTTGGGAAATGCAGGTGAGAGAGAATCTGATGAGGACATATGACAGAAAAGTCCTAAACGAAGGTCAAGAGCTCCTATGGAGAAGTCAGCCTCAGGCTGTGTGGCTGAGTAGTTAAACTTGCTCCTTGAAGCAGAAGAAGGAGAGGAAAGTGGGAATGGAGTGACCCTTGGAGGAGGAGAGCTGCTGCCAGAGTCTGCCACATCCAAAAATCTTCTACCACGCCTTGATGGCAATGAAATAAACCCAAACTCCTTAACATAGTAAGTGACCTCGTCCATGACTTGTCCATCTTCCGGCCCCAGTTTCCACACAGCATCCCTCGAGGCTTCAGTTGCACAGCACTACCACCTCTTCCCAGCCTCGTCCACCTCTGGATGCCTCCTATACTTTTCTTTCCCTAAAACTCGTCTTCATCCAGTCACACCTGAACTGCATTAGCTATCAAAATCCAGACTCACAAAAATGTCACCTCATTGAGAAAGTCTACCTTGATTCTTCTTAGGGTATAATAATCCTCCGTTCAACTTGCAGCCACAAAACTTGGAGCATGCCTCTACTCTAGCAGTGGCATCTCATGCCTACAATTGGGGTCATATGGATATCTGTCTCTCCCACCAGCACATGAGCAACTTGAAAGCAAAGCCCACATCTTGGCTTTCACTGTGTCCCTTGGGACCTTTCAAGGGGCTTAACTGTATTTAATAAATTTAACCTCCATTAAGACAGGGACCCTGTGCTTTTAATCACCACTGTAAACCCACATTGGGTTTATAGTCCTGAGGAAGGCACATAGTGGACATTTAATAAGTATTTCTTGAATTAATGAAAGGACGTCTGTCTACAAAATTATACCAAATACTCAAATCCTCAAAAACAGGGGTTGTACGGTAAAAATTTTTGTGTATTCTTCTTCAGCACAAGGTATGTAACCTTACTCATAAGGAGCATGTAAATGATGCTATTACCTAAGTGATTGATGATAATAATGACTTAGACTTGTATATCACTTTCCTTCCAAGGAGAAGCCCAAACATGTCACAACAGAGCTTACAAATTGTTGGCTTGACAAATTTTAAAATTGAGAGCCTTTATGCAGGTCCTGCACCCCCTCCCACTCCCTGTTCTCCTCATGCCCTATTCGCCTACACTTGCCCTACTTCTGTCCATGACATCACCCACTTGGCCCCTGAAAGTATATGAGTATATGGAACCTTGCATCTCTTCTTTACAGATGGGAAACAGAGTCCTTGGAAGAGTGTAGCTCACATCCAGGTCTTTTTCTCTTCATCATGGCAAAACTGCTTGACAGGATCTAGCTACAGACCTATATTTTCCAAAGGCTGTAACAAACTTGTCTTCCCAAGACCAGCTGCATATCATGCAGCCTAAGAGGCATGGAGATTCTTGGTACCTGCTAAACTCCATAATTTCAGCCACAGCCTTGACCTATAGGGAAGTCTTTGCAGAACGAATGGTACCATCCCATAATGGGCACTTACTACTTGCTTTGGCTACTCACAGAGGATAAGGTGCAGACTCAATATATCCATATATTGAAATGAACCATTTTTGAAATATCTACGTAACTTTGAAATTTTACCTTCAGAACAGTCCAAGACTTTTGTAGTAAAAATCCAGACCCCAAATCAAGTTCTTCCCCGCCCTTCATTCCCAGGCAGCACCTGCCCATATCCTTGATTTGAACAGAGAAGTTCATATCCCATTTACTCTGAGTCTCTTTCTCTTCTATGGGGCCCAGTGCTCCTCCTTCTACTGACCAGGTTTCTGAGTGGTCTTGAGGAAACAGTAAACACCCACACAAATGATATCTGGGAGGCACAGAACAACCACAGCTCAGCTAATACAAACCTTCAGGAGTGGCCTCGGATGAGGCATCCTGATGCTCTGCTCAAAGCTTCCAAATTAACTCCAAGTAAGAGAAGTTGTGTTCACCAAAGAGCCTGAAGAACCCAAGAATGTTTAAGTAAACTGGGAACAAGGAAAGCAAACACTCAGCCAGAGAGGTCATGGGTTACTGTAAAGGGGTAGTAGGTGAGCTCACTGTCAAGATCACAACTAAGGGTAGAGGGCACTGGCAGCGTCATCCCCAGTGCCCTCAAGAAGGAATCTTTTGGAGAGATAAGCTTTGGCTCTCTGGGAACTAAATTTATAAATATTTATTGAAACATTTAAACATATGGAAAATGCTAGGTTCTGTGAATGGTGAATGGTGTAGTACTGAATACACCGTGATTCTCTCTCAGTGAACTTACCATTTAGTAAGGAAGACAGGATGTGTAGGCCTATACCTATACTCCAAGGCATTGTGTGTATTAAAAATACAAAATAATTTCAGAGGAGAGCACAAAGGATGGAGAAGCAGGTTTTATTCTATAAAGCTGAAATTATGGCCTTTTGGAATTAAATCATCTTTTCCAAGAAGGCTCAGAAAAAGAAAGTGGGGGACATCGTTTATGGAGATGACTCAAGTGGAAAAGCTATCTGATATAGATTCAACACATAGATACATTGAAATATTTTCTTTTTAGGAACAAAGAGAAAGGAAATGCATGCATTCAGGAAGAAATTAATATAGAACTGAGGCAAATATTGAACCTGGGCAGGTAATAGAATACCCAAAAGCATGTAGATGAATAAGTGAGAGTAAAATATCTTTAGAGACTGGAGAATTACCCAGAAGACTCATAGATCCTAATATTGCTTATTTGTATTTAAATGTGAGTGGAAATAACACCAATTAGAGTTCAAAAGAATAAACCAATAATTGACTTCTTCCCTCTTTCATTACCCTCTATTCAGAGAGCTCAAAATAGCTCACATTTTTAACTACAGATCCCCACAACTTAACTCAATGCTAGGGACATAGCAGGTGTTCAGTAAATGTTTAATGAATAAATAAATGAAAGCATGAATGAACAAGCAAATGTATGAATACATATGAGCATATAATGTGAGTTCTAGTGGTCTTACCCATATTCACTAATATTTAACTTTTGGTCAAGACATTTAACGTCTGGTTCTTAGTTTTCTCATCCACAAAATGGAGGTGATTATAGACTTCCCAGGACTATTTCAAGTATTAAATTATGTGGGAAAATATAAATTTGGCAATCACTGAAGGAAAAAATCCTTTCCAAATTGGTATTTCATTGTATTACACAATGAAATGTGTTTTATTGGGGAAACACAGAGCAACCTTCAAGCCATTCTTATCTTATTAGCCCTGTTAGGGAACTATCTCACCAAATCCATTACTAGTAGGAAAGATGCTTCACCCCAATTGCTATGCAGGAGAGCAGTAACAAAGTTTCTAATGAAAAGTGATAACCAGAGATGTCTGTATGGTCTTTCTTGCCACACGGAGCCAAGGAATTTCTTAATTGTGTTACTTATAAGCAGGAAGATTCATTATCCCTGTCCTGGGTTTTCTGAGCCCTAGAATTAAAATGTCCACTGGAGATGCAGGCTTTGTTCACATGGAAAAGCTGCTGATTAATCAACAACTTTTATAAACACACATACACACACACACACACACACACACACACACACAACCATGCACTGATGACACTTGTCTCCTCTTGACAATAGAACTGGGCCATGTGTTGAAAATATTCATTAGACAATTGTTGCTGAAGAAGGAATCTGTAAAACTCTCCACCTGCTATCCCATGATACTCTGTTTGCCTACAACAAAATACTAACAGGTCAAAAAGGCATGGTTGTGGTTCCCTCTGGGATGGCAGTTTCAGAAGACATACTGAAGATGCAAAGAGACCCAGACAGACTTCTGAGCTGGATTCTGGCCTCCAGACTACTTTGCAAGGCATGGGAGGTTGAACACAAAACTGTAAGCTTGACATTCAGGGCTCTCTAGCAGTTTACCTGGGGAAGTAAGAGAACACCTTGGTGTTAAGCTGGGCATTCACATGAGCTGGGTTCAAACCCCAGGTCTGGCTTATGCCAGCTGTGTGATTCTGAGCTATTTGATTTATTTTCATTTATTCTTCTGAACTTCTTTCCACATAATGGGCACATGATTAACTTCCCTGTAGAACTGTCATGAGAAATAAATAAAATTGTGTATATGTAACATGTCTATATTAGTGTCTTCCCCTCTCTCTACCCTTCTAAGTGCTAGTCAAACCAGTCCACTCACTATAGTTAGAACAGTTTCTTGGGGTGCCTGGGTGGCTCAGTTGGCTAAGCATCTGACTTTGGCTCAGGTCATGATCTAGCAGTTCTTGAGTCTGAGCCCTGCGTCAGGCTCTGTGCTGACAACTCAGAGCCTGGAGCCTGTCACAGATTCTGTGTCTCCCTCCCTCTCTGTCTGTCTCTCTCTCTCTGCCCCTCCCCTATTCATGCTGTCTCTCTCTCTCTCTGCCCCTCCCCTATTCATGCTCTCTCTCTCTCTGCCCTTCCCTTATTCATGCTCTCTTTATCTCTATCTCTCCCTCAAAAATAAAAATAAACATTAAAAATTTTCAAAAAAAGAAGAATAAGTTCTTTCCTTCTCACAGAGGAGCTTCTGTCTACTGTTGACCATCTCCCCAGAACATGCTGTTCCCATCTATCCAGACTCAGCTCAAACCTTCTATCTCTGCAAAGTCCCCCAAACCTTCCAGACGAATGTAAATACTCCTTTTTCTGAAATGTCATAGCAATATTGCTAGTGGTCTTTCCAATGGCTTGACAAAATTTCTGAGGGCAGCAACTGGATTTTATGTATCTTGGTACTCCATTTTGGAGTGAGGTTTCCTAGCCCATAAATTTGCGGAAACTGAGACTTGTCTTGTGCCATGTTTTATAGGATTTATGCTGCAGTGATCAAATATGTTTCCTTTTTTTCTTTTCTTTTCTTTTTTTTTTTTTTGATGGAGAGAGAGAGAGAGAAATAGGGTGCTAGTGGGCAGGGGAGGGGCACGGGGAGAGGAAGAAAGAGCACCCCAAGCAGGCTCCACACCCAGTTTGGAGCCCAAAGTAGGGCTTGATCATGACCTAAACTGAAATCAAGAGTAGCCCTCAACTGACTGAGCCACCCAGGTGCCAACATTCCTTTCCTTGACAGTGGATCTGCAGAAATCATCCCCGCCCCCCATTGTTTCTCAAAAGTATGTAGAAACTAATCTCTTGTGCCTGGTAGGGATAAAAGAGTCCCTTTTTAGAAAGCTTTCAGCATCAATCCACTCCAAGGTGAACAACATACTTTTATTCAACTAGAATTTATTGAGTCCTACTATGTGGCGGAAACCATGCCTTCCTCTGCACTCATTTAATATTACTGCTCTGATCATCAGCTGGCTTGCAAACTATCCCTGCAGCCAAATTCCCAAATGGGCTGATCCAAAATGCATCATCCTGGCCTCAACTCCAGGACTCCAGAATTAGAGCCTCAAAGGCTGTGCCTGCAGTGTCTGTTGTTAAAGTTCCTTACGTGAGTCTCAAGCACATTGAAGTTTAAGGGCAAGGCTCTAGACCAAAGAGCATACAGTGGTCATTTGCTCTGAAAATGCATCTAAGGAGATGAGATGACCCACTAATGTCTGAGGAAGAGAAAGGAAATGAGCAAGAGGTTGTGAAGCAATAACTATGAGGATGAATGGAAAGACCTGGGATTATTGTGCTCAGATAGGAGAGGATTATGAAGGCTCCTACTGAAAATTCTCACAGCCCCAAGTTTCCTGTGGGATGCAGTACTCACAGTTCTCACCCTGATGAAGGCTTTATGGGGGCCGTGGATGTAGTGTGCAACGCAAGTGGGTCTGGTTGATAGTCCAGGGTCAATAAATGACAGATGCCATCACAGAAACTTGAGAACCATTTTCTACTCATAGGCTTCCTTCTGAAGGTTTCTGAAGATTGAACACATGTAGATAAGGTGATAGACTTCTGAAGGCTCCTTTCTCCTCTGAGATTGGGGAAATACACCTTGAAAGTGGGACCCAGTGTAAAGAAGAGTTGACTCTTTCAGAAAAAATGGATTTAAAGAAACAGAATGCAAAAGTACAATGGCATCATGATGGAAGGAGCAATGGACTAGGAACTTAGAACAGAGCAAGTACACTTTTCTGCAACATGAGACAGCATGGTGTCCTGGAAAGGATGCTGAGCATGAACTCAAAGGGCAAAAGTTGAGCCCTAGCATTTCTACTTACAAATGTAAAATCTGGGGCAAATCCCTTAACACTTTCAGTATCCCCATCTAAAATGGTAAAATGTAGATTTTGCAAAATGTAAAATTGCCCTAATGACACCTACCTTGCTTGTTATAGGACTGTTATAAAAGTCAATTTGGAAAACATGAAAGTGCTTAGTAATCAATACATTATTTTTGAAATAGATTTCTTTTAATTCAGCAACAAACGTAATTCTATGGACATTCCGTTTGTGCTGTTTTTTGAGTTCTTTCTGTAGATGAAAAGAATCTGGGATTCGTGTTATATGAAAACAGTGTTTCTTTTCGAATCAAATTTTACTGAGATAGTTGATAAGATTTTTTTTGTTTTTTTGTTTTTTTGTATGTGTGTTGCTTTGTTTTGTTTTGTCAGAGGGAGCATGGGGAGATGTAGCATATATCTCAGAATGTTTAGGACCTGGTTCATGGATGTCTTTGTTTCTTCCAGGCCATTTATATAACTCAGGAAGGCACCGAGCAGCTGAAGAGGGAGCCACTGATGAGAGCAAAGTAATGGCAAACATTCCCTCAGAAGAGTGGGCAGTGGGAGGCAGCGCGGTCACAGGTCAAAGGGCTGATGACAGTTTCTTGTTACTGCTCCACCCAGTACAGACTCTGAGACTTTAAAGGGGAGAAGACACACAACCTTGTTTTGTTCCTTATGGATGCCATATATTTCACTGGAGGTTTCAATACCTTCTCAATTTGCTACAGCCTCATTAGAGCTCTTCTTGAATTGCAGTTTAGAGAATAGCCAATTCCTCTGCCTTACCTTACCAGGGACAGAAGCACAGACTTTCCTCAATGCCCTGGTGATGGAGCCCCACAGACTTGAAAGGGGGGAAGTGTTCCCTTTCCAGGATCTCTGGGTCCATTTCTGGCTCCAAGAGCCATCTCTGACTTGCGGCCAAAAGTCTTGCTTTTCTAAGCTCTGAAATGGACCTGACCACTTATGCCTTAACCTTCAAAAAAAATGCTCTGAGGTCTTTGTGATATTTTATTATCATTACTACTGTTACCACTATGAGTATCCTTATCAACTACATTTTAAGCCTTTACTATGTACCAGGCGGAGTAGCTTTATACACATTATTTCATTCCATCTTTGCAACACTTTGAGTAGGGGCCTTTATAATTTCCTTATCATAGGCTGATAATTGAAGCACAGACAGAACAGGTAGTTGTTAGAACCTTAGCCAAAAGAGCCAGAACATAAACTCAGCCCTTGAACTACTGTGCATATATTGTCCCCTCTGTAAGAAGTGTTATGAAACTAAGGTTGATTTGCAGTATGGAAAATGAGATTTTTCTTTCAAAAAAAATGAGTGACAATATGTATTTACACTTTAGTTTTCCTTAAGCAGTGGGGAAATTGTGGGGGAAAGGGAAGGTGCTCTCTTTGCAGTAGTCAGAGATGGGGTGAAGAAGAGGTGTGCCCGCCCCCCACGCCAGGCTCACCTTATTATCCCACACTATTCTCCTAACGGGTGTTTTATAATGGAAACTTTGAGAACATCTGCTCTTAATCAGGTGAAGAAGCAAATAAATTAATCAAATCTGTTTGGTTCCTCTACTCTAGATTATTCTGTTTATACCCTATCCCTAAAAAAATAGGGAAGGAAGGAAGGATGGAAGGACGGAAGGAAGGAAGGAAGGAAGAAAGAAAGAAAGAAAGAAAGAAAGAAAGAAAGAAAGAAAGAAAGAAAGAAAGAAAGAAAGAAAGCATCTCAGTGGTTCAATTCAATCAGGCAAAACAAGCAGCAGCTTGTGATACCTGTGACTACTTCAGGACTGCCTTTCTAAGGAGTTTGTGATTTTTAGACAGCTCATCCACATCACCTTGCTAGTGGACAGTTCAAGTCTAAAGACTCTCATCCTGTTGAGATCTTACCCAGAGAGTCTGCTGCAGCCAAGAGAAGATCTGAGGAGCCACTGTAATTCACTTTCTTCTACTTCCCTTTCATTGTGTTTCCAGAGTCCCTATAGAGTCTCCCACCTGTCTAAGTTCAGAAGCCTGCATTTCCTGGGACTCTGGAGAGCATCAATAGAAACTTTATAAAGTGAAGATGGAGCAGTCAGTTGGGATGGGTCAGGGGGCTCTTGAACGCCAGTGGCACGGGAGCAGAGGGGAAGCAGTGGAGGGCAGGTCTGTGGAAAGAACTAGCACTCCTGAGTTCTGCCAAGTCACGGGGAGAGGCGAGTGATGGAAGAACTCCAGCTGCAGACCAGCTTTGCTGCAGCAGGAGGCTGCAGCATCGCATGGCAGCAGGAGCAGCCTGGCTGCAGCTGGCCAGCTCCTCCTCAGAGGACTGACTCAGGGGAGATGAAGCCATCACACCTGCAAAGCACCTGGGATGGGCTTGCATCGTGCTCTAGTGAAGACACATAGACTTGCGTCCCTATTGTCTTTATACTGTGCTTATGCCTCTTTCCTGGACATTATCAATCATAGAGCTACTTAAGATGGTAGCTAATGCTTGAACCTCTGTCATATTTCTTGAATTTCTCTTCTCTCCATCCCCAGATCTACCATCCTAATTCAGGCCTCAGACACTGCAGTGGTCCCATAATTGGCTGACTGTCTTGACCCCTTTCTGGCTCCCTCTCAAGTTTGCTGTCCACACTAAGACTAGAGTGTCCCATCTCATAGACACATCTACCGACTACCTGCTTTCTTCAAGACAGTCAGAGATTTCCCATTGCCTGCAGGGCATGGTCCCAGCTCTCTCATTCATCACTTTAAGCCCTTCAAGATATGCACTCTTGGTTTTCTCTCCAGGCTACTCCATCCCCATTCCTTCACTCAACAACCCAGTCCAAAGACAGAGAACGGCATGTGATTTTCGAGGCAGACATGCACACTCACCCTCCCCCGTTTCAACCAGCCAACTTCCACTCATCTTGCAGGATTCCAGGTAGATCCGCTCTTCTGAAAACCTTCTTTGAACTCCCAAGACGAGATGAAGTGTCCTTCACATACTCTATTGCCCCCATCATGCCAGGCTCACCACATCATAGTACTTACTACACTGTAGTAAAATTGCTGGGTTTCACTCTTCTGTTTCCATTAGGCTGACTTTCTTGAAGGCACAGGCTGTCATCTTCAACACTGTGTCCCCAGGAAGTAGCACAGAGCCAGTGCAAAACTGGTGCCCAGTAATGCCAACTGAATCATGTAGGGCCTGACCAAAAACCTAAACATGTGCTCACCCACTGATCTTCAAGATGGCGCCCTGACGGCCTGGCTCCACAGGTAGATGCAGTGGATGTGAGCAGGGGTAGAGAGCAAAGGCTTTGAGTCAAGGCGCCTGGATGCAAATTCTGCTTTGCTATTTCAGGTTGTGTAATACTGGGAAAGTCACTCAATACTTCCAACTGCAGAATGCCTTCCTCAACTGTAAAATGGACACCTTACAGGATTGTAATGAGGCTTAGGAAACCTTTGAGAAGTACATCAGCTGAAAACGCAACACAGTGGAGAGGTGAAGAGCCAGAGACAGAAATTGGAACTGGGACTTTGCCATATTCCAACCATATGACCTTGAGCAAAGTATTTCAAGTAAACCTCAGTTTTCTCATCTGTAAAATGGAGCCAATAGCAACCCCCTACAATTCTAACCTGCCTTTCTGAAACATCAGGGCAGGGAGCTTCATCTTGCCTTTGTACCACAAGGTAGGAACCTTGTGTACTTTGTTCCCAAGGTAAGTGAAGCTGGGAGAAGGGCCTGAGAAGATATGAATCTGCCCCTCCTAAGTTTTCTCTTCCCAACGTGCCTGTCCACAAGACAGGTTTACTCAGTGCACATCTGCTGAGCCCCTACTCTATGTTAGGGCCTGTGCTAGACACCAGAGACTCAGCAATGATAAAAACAAAGTTCTAAACCAGCATTTACAAATATTCTATACATACCAATGGAATATTAATCAGCCATAAGAAAGAATGAAATCTTACCACTTATAATGATATGGATGTAGCTAGAGAGTATTATGCTAAGCAAAATAAGTCAGTCAGAAAAAGACAAATACTATATGGTTCCACTATGTGGAATTTAAGAAATAAAACATGAACATAGAGGGGGGAAGAGAGAGAAACAAACCGTATTTTAACTATGGAGAACAAACTGAGGGTTGCTGGAGAGACGGTGGGGGGATGGGCTAAATGGGTGATGGGGATTAAGGAGGGCATTTGTGATGATCACCCAGTGTTGTTGGTAAGTGATGGATCACTGTATTCTAGGTCTGAAACTATGTTAACTAATGAATTTAAACAAAAACCTGACACTGCATAAAAATAAAAATACATAATACAGTGTAAGGTAGTAAGTGATTTTAAAGAAATGAGATAAAAGAAAAGAAAACAATAGAAAGGGCAGCTATTTTAGAAAGAGTGGTCATTGGGGCCCTCTCTCATGAGGCGAAGCTGAGCACTGACCTGAATAAAATGATGAGCAAAGATTGGAAGGAGAAAGTACCAAAAAGGAAATAGCATGGGCAAAGGTCCTGAGGCAAGAGTGAGCTTGGAGTTCTCAAGTAAACTCAAGAAGGGCACAGTGGCTGAAGCAGTGTGGCAAGGGTGACGTGGGGAGGTAAGTTCAGAGGAGCCGGCAGGGGCTGTCATGAAGAGCTTTAGAAGCAAAAGTAAAGTCCTTAGGTTTTCCTTCTCATTCAAAAATTTGAGGAGTTTGGAGGAGTAACACAGTCTGATTTATGGTTTGCCATCACTCTGGCTGCTGTGTTTTGAAAGGGGAAGCAAAAAGAGATGCTGAGAAGAAACCTAGGCTGTTTAAGCAAGAGGTGGGCATGACTTGGATCAGGTATCTGCAAGTGAACCCAGCCAGTCCAATTCCAGAGCCCACATTCCTCCCTCCCATCGCATTCTTCTAGAAGTTTCTGCTACTGATCCTCCAATAGTCACTCTTAGCAAAATGTCTCTGCTTCCTCCGAGCTGATGAATGTCTACTCCCCCGACTGTCAGTCCCTATTCTGCATGGAGACAGGTGGGTCTTGACAAATGAAACATGGTTGTGCAATTAGACAGTGTGAGTAGCGATTGCCTGCCTTGGGGGCAGTGGAGCGTGTGGCTTAGCACTCGCTCTACGTGTCACGGGACTCTGCTGTGACTCACAGGCCCATGGTAGGTCGGCAGCTCCAGGAGGCTGCCTGTCAGAGTCCCGGCCAAGATCTGCCAGCAAATTCTTGCGGCTCCATAGAGACGGCTGAGCAGGAGCCCGGCACAGCAATCGGCCACATTAAGCCCTGTCCTCAAGCCCCAGGCTTAAAAGGATCAGGCCCCTGCACAAGTAGAATTCTAATGGAGTCTGATAATCTGTACCCTCAGACCATGCTTAGTCCTTAGATGATGCAGCCAGACTTCTGAGTGGATGTGTGGGAAGAGGACAAAGCAGAGAGCCCTAAATAGCATATAATCCCAAACACATTTCTTTCCAGCTTTGGGAAGTATTGCATGGTTCATTTTTAAATTTTAATATAATTTTATTTTTATTATTATTAAATATATATCTTTTGGTGGAGAGCAGCTTTGCTTTTCAAATCATGCCTCAAAAATAAAAGTATGACAAAGTCTCTCCCATTTAGAATCCTTCAGGGGTTCCGCACGGCCCATGAGGAAGCTGTCATTACCTGGATCTCACTCTGTTTAGCTTCGTCCCAGAACACCCCCACATTCCCTCTCCTCCAACATACACACCCTGCTGTCCGGCTATATCCGGTGAAGTGGACTATGGGAGCTATAGTTTTGGTCTTCCCAAAGGCCAAATAAGAGTCCTCTTTTCTATGGAAACCTCTCTGTGGTCCCGGTGTGCCGACTCTGCACGGGCAACGTGCCCAAGGATAGGTCTGGGACAAGACCTTGTTAGTGTCTGTCCTTCTCGCCCCAGCTGTGAATGCCCACACCGTGCGCTGTATGGAAGCTGAAAGAGAAGTGTCTCACTTTTTCTAGATTTACAAATCAAAAGAAACACATGGGCCGAGTGTTCAGGAACTGCTTCCCTTCCTCCTCCTCCTCACCTCTACCACCCCACCTCCCACAGAGGAGAAAGCCTGCCTAAGAATTAAGCTAACCCAGAGGACAGAGAGCTGAGATGGACAGAGGGAAAGACAGGGGGCTGAGAATGATCTCTGAGTACCTGAAGCCAACCATGCCTGCAGCCCCTGGACTTTTTAGACCCTGTAAATCAACACGGTTGCTTTTTCTCTTTGAAAAACTACTTGGAGTTTGGTTTCTATTAATTGCAATCAAAACAAGCACTTGTCGTTCTTTTTTTTAAATTCCAAAGGTAATATTTTATTTTTTTTATTTTTTTATTTTTTTATTTTTTACAAATAGTTTATTGTCAAATTAGTTTCCACATAACACCCAGTGCTCATCCCCACAAGTGCCCTCCATGCCCACCCCTCCCCACATCCACCAGTCCTCAGTTTTTTGTCAGCATTCAAGAGTCTCTCTATGGTTTGCCTCACACCATGCACAAAAAAATAAACTCAAATGGATAAAGGACCTGGAACGTGAGACAGGAAACCATCAAAACCCTAGAAGAGAAAGCAGGAAACAACCTCCTTGACCTCCACCGCAGCAACTTCTTAGTTGACACATCCCCAAAAGCAAGGGAATTAAGAGCAAAATAAACTGTTGGGACCTCCCTCAAGATTAAAAGCTTCTGCACAGCCAAGGAAACAACCCAAAAAATTAATAGGCAACCAACGGAATGGGAAAAAATAGTTGCAAATGACATATCAGATAAAGGGTTGATATCCAGAATCTACAAGGAACTCACCAAACTCCACGCCCAAAAAGCAAACAACCCAGTGAAGAAATGGGCAGAAGATATGAACAGACACTTCTCCAAAGAGGACATCCAGATGGCCAACAGACACATGAAACGATGCTCAGCATCGCTCCTCATCAGGGAAATACAAATCAAAACCACACTGAGATACCACCTCACGCCAGTCAGAGTGGCTAAAATGAGCAAATCAGAGAACTCTAGATGCTGGCGAGGATGTGGAGAACAGGCACCCTCCTACACTGTTGGTGGGAATGTAAACTGGTACAGCCCCTCTGGAAAACAGTGTGGAGGTTCCTAAGGAAACTAACAATAGAACTCCCCCTATGACCCAGCAATAGCACTGCTAGGAATTTACCCAAGGGATACAGAAATGCTGATACATAGGAGCACATGTACCCCAATGTTCATAGCAGCACTCTCCACAATAGCTAAAACCTGGAAAGAGCCTAAGTGTCCATCAACAGATGAATGGATCAAGAAGATGTGGTTTATCTATACCATGGAATACTACATGGCAATGAGAAAGAATGAAATCTGGCCATGTGTAGCAACATGGATGGACCTTGAGGGTGTTATGCTGAGCGAAATAAGTCAGGCAGAGAAAGACAAATATCATATGTTTGCACGTATAGGAGGATTAGGAGGAGCTTAACAGAGGACCAAGGGGGAGAAGAAGGGCGGAAATGGTGGGGGAAAGGGGGAGAAGCACTTGCCGTTCTTAAATGTGCCTTGTTATTTTCATTTTAGTGGTGCTTCTGCATGTGCTGTTACTTCTGCTTTTAAGTTTGGTACTAATCTTGTCCACAACCTGGTCAAGACTCAAGTCAAGCATCCCTACTTCGGAGAAGCCTTTCTTGCCATCTCCATGGGCAGCCAGGAGACCTCACTGCTGCACACCTCACTGCCAGCCCTTCTCACTGTGTAATAATCCCTGGTGAGTACAGATGCTCCACCCACTAATAGGATAAAGGGGGAAAGAAGTCTCAGAAACCCAGAGGGTCAGCTTTGTGGAGAGGACCACCTGATAGGAGCTGGGGCCCCAGAGGAGGAGTACAGTCAACCAACAAAGACCCAGCAGTGGATAAGCACCCAGCCTGCATTCTTGTTGTTCTTGCTTGAAGCATGGTGGCCCAGGCGCTGTGCTCCTTACCAAGCTGAGGTTACAGAGAAGGTGCAGAAGCACAGAGAGTAAATTTAGAGAAGGAAAAGGAAGATTACCAACCACCTTGAAGATCCCTTCCAGAAGGGATAAGACAATCTACACAGGGGAGAAGGAGGAGCTCTGAGGCCACGGAGTACCCTTTATCTGACTGCCTCCATAGAGGCAATGGAGGATAATTCTTTCATTGAAATCTCTTCAATTACCTCCTTTAAGGGTGCTGTTTCCTATGTGGACACTGACTGATGTATATAGCACCACAAACTTCTCTCCCCCAGCCCTACCCAGATCCAATACCTCACTTGAAGATACATGACTGGCGATGCCCAAGGTAGGGTACAGGAGGCAGAACACTGAGAGTTGGTTGAGCCAAGAACAAGAAGCCTCAATGGCCTGCCCAGCATCACATAGCAACAGAGCTAAGAATAAACCCCCGACCTCCTGCTGTCCACCCACCCAGAGACTCTCTCCCCCTTCCTTTCATGAGTGTGTGCAAGAGAGCCCCCACTTCTATCCCCAGGGAAGCTGCTATGTTTCATTAAGCTGACTAATGTTGGTCCCAGCATAGGGGCTGTTTGGGGGGTGTTCCTGGAAGGAGGAAGAAAAGCAGCAAACCTACTCCTCCGAAGGAAAACAGCAGCCCCCCACCAGCCCTGGGCAGGTCTGAGCCTCCGGGGTGGCATGCCGGCTCAATTCCAGAACTGCAGATACAGTCAATGGCCAAGTGGCCGTGCCAGCCAGGGCCTGCCTGCAGGCTGTGTCAGTGAGGGCTGCTCCTGCGGCCGCAGCCCTCCCCACCCTTCTGCTGCGCCACCGCGGAAGGCTCACTGGGCTGTGAACTCCAGAGCTGGGATGACCTCAAGCAAACCACTGTCCTTTCCTAGTCCTCTGTAAAAGGAGGGTGTTGGAACCCAGTCCTCAGAAGGGACTTCTGTCTCCTTTTCTCTGTAGCTTATGGACCTTCTACCTGTGTTTCTTAGCATTTCAGGTGGGACAGTTTTTCATAGTGCAGATTGGATGAATGCTTAGTATTCCTGGATCCTGGCACTAAATGTCACAATGACAACCCCAATTTTTACTCATATCCAAATGCCCCCAGTTCTGCCCTAGGTAAAGATTTTGTCCAGGAAGGTCAGAGATTCAGAAGGAAGTGTCACTCTTCTCCACAACCCACTGGCCTCTCCTTCAAGAAAGGAAGGATGTCTTTGCATACCTCCAGAAAAATGTTCAAATAATTCAGTCCTATAATACAGGTAGACTATCCCAGGGAGTTAGAACAAGAAGGGTAATATGGTCTATATTTTGGATTCAATCCTTGTGGAAAAAGAATTTGATTCCATGGCATCCAATGACATTGGTAGTACTAGTCAACATGATATGGTCTGTGTCTCTTAAAGAGGGTGGATGAACAACATTACTCATCAACCCAACTGTGAAAACACTAAAAGGATAAGACTGATACAATATTTCCCTCATAGCATTCCGTACTTCTCAAAATCCATTTTCAAAATGGAAACTGGCTGTGAAGTAGGAACGGCTGGTCTAAACAGCCTCCTTTTATAGTTGCCATGAAGACACTTGTCCAAGGTCCCAGCAGCACCTGGGAGGAGGTGGTTCAAAAGGAGGTGAGCATTGGGGGCACAGAATCTGAGAGTAGACCCTGTAACAGAAATTGAGATAAAATGGAATCCCCCTTCCTTTCTGGTCTACCCGGAGACACACTGTATGGGACAGGGGAAAGACTGGACTTCAGAGGGCCAACCCTCTATGGTACCCTTGTAAAAGAGGGCCAGTGGCTCAGAAAAGCAGACTTGAAAAGAAGAGGTGGGGGCACCTGGGTAGCTCAGTTGGTTAAGCATGTGACTCTTGATTTCGGCTCAGGTCATGATCTCACAGTTTGTGCTGCATCAGGCTTTGCACTAACAGTACAGAGCCTACTTTGGATTCTCTCTCTCTTTCTGCATCTCCCCTGTTTGTGTCCTCTCTCTCTCAAAATAAATAAATAAACTTAAAAAAAAAAAAAGAGGTGGATAGGTGTGTGAGTGGTGAGGGAGACCGCAAAGCTCACAGTATCTGTTTAGGCTCACCTCGCTCCTGAAGAGGGAGAGGGAGCATCCTGAGCAAGATTAGGTCTGCACGAGGTGGGACTGACAAATAAGGACAGCACTTGAACAGCATTTAGTTGCCCCTGAGGTGTCAACATAGGACAAGAAGCTTCCACTGAGAAGTCCTCACTAGTGGAATTGCACTCTGGGGCCATTACTGATGAACAAATTCTTGAGAGGAGCTGGCAGGTGGCCCCTCCTCCTCTCAATGCTCTGAAAGTCATTGCCTCCCCACCTCCATGCCAGGCCATGCTGATCTAAGAGTCAGAGTGGGGGTGAGCTTCTAGCCCTGGGCCTCCCTCACACTCCAATATCAGCTCCAAGGTTACTGACCCACTGCTCCATCCTCAGTCTTCCCAATGACCAAATCTCTACAGTCCAACATGGCAAAAGAATTCCAAGAAGGGCAACTGATGTCCAAGGCTATTCAGCAAGTAGTGCTTAAGCCATGACTAGCCTGCTTCACTTCAGTCATCAAAAATTCATTACGTGCCTATCTGCAAAATACACTACACTAATTCACCTGGAAAGGGAATGTCAATATGGTTTCCCTATTCCCTGCCAAATTTTTATTAATGTGCTTATTAGGTGACAAAAATCCACTTCCGTGTGTTTAAAGAGAAGAGTGAGAAAATATAGGAATCCTGGTCTCTGTCTTTTACCACAAGGCAAAATTTCAAATAATAACCAGATCCACAGCAGATGGACTGGTTTTTAGCCCTCCTGAGGGGAGAGGGATGGAGCCAGTCCGTCTGTGTCTCTCTCTATCTTGAGAGGGAAACCATGAACCAGTGTGACAGGAGCACATTGACCCAGTGGTGTGGAGGAGGGGAGGAAGGAGAGCCATGCAAGGGAGAAAGAGCAGCAGCAACAACCTGGAGAGAACATAAGAAATATGAGGACAAGGATGCCATCATGAGAGAAGTCAGATATGAGATGGGTGGGGAAAGAAAAGGAGAAAAAGAAAACCAGGGGACAGAGTGAAACACAAATAGAGAGACTTGTTAACACAGGAAATCACTGATTCTGAATGGATAACTAACCGCTTCATTGGTTATCTGAATTGAGCACTTTGCCAAAGTGGAATGTGAGTAAAACTAACTCACTAAGGGGTATAGAACAGAATTCAGGAGAACTGACATCACTGTTGTCCCTGCCGCCAATCAGCTGGGTGGGCCGTGTCATGCACCTCTCCTTCCGAGACTATTTCTAAGTCTGTAAAGTAAGGAAGTTAGTTGGACCAGCAGAGGCTGACGTTTCTTTCCAATTCCCACTGTCACTGAGACCATGAGCAAACAAATGACCCGATGCCTCAGGCATTTAAGGAAACCATGGCTGATTTCACAAAATCCTGATCCCAGCAAAAGAAACAGGGGCATCTTCTCCAAGCTATCCCAAGGTTGTATAAGGACAGAAACCTTGGGTGCTCTGAAATGGAAAGTGAGGTCAAATGCAGACAGGAAGTGGAAAAGGTAAATCTCGGGAGGGCTCTACAGGTCCCAGGCTCTGTGACCATGTCTGCCCCAACTCCCCTGGGTCAGAGCTGAATTGGTTCTGTACAGTCAGATTTCAGCCTCCAGGGCAAAGTCTTGAACATGGGGCTTTCAGGAGACCACATGGCAGCGTTCCGTTGAAGATCTTTGCTTTGTGTCCACTGCGGTGCTGACACATGCTCTCCTCGGAGAGCTGTCTCCCCAGCAGACACCTCTGCCTCTCCTCCTAGCCCCTGCTGTCCACGAGTCCTCCCTGCCTCCAGCAAGGTTTCACTGTGCCATTGGGTTTGCTTTGGGATGTCTTGGTTTTGGTTTCCTCTGTGGCTTTTTCCTATGACTCTGTTCTCCCAAATGCACTTGGAATTTTCCAGTGCTGCCTGTGAACAGCTCTGACCAGCATGTACATCCATTTCCATATCATCTAACTGGTTTACCTCACTTAACTAGGCCATTCTCAGAGAAGGCTGTGCAACCTTGAGCGAGTTACATAAAGTCAATATCTTGATTTCTTCATCTGTAAAATGGGGATGCTAATAATAAGGCCTAGCTCTGGAGGCTGCTAGGAGGATTAAATGAGTGACATGCCAGGCTCTAAGAATTCTGCCTGTCACATTCTAAGTGCTTAATAAATGTCAGTAACAAATTCTGGCACTCTCTGTATCACAGGACAGCACCACCAAAGATATTTCCTAGCATTGACTGTGTATTATAAGCAAGCTTCCACATGAATCACTGCTGATGGTGTAACTGATGCATCAACATCCATTCTCTTCTGTGGTTAGATTCTTTATACCATCCCTTCACATTGAACGAAAATCCAAATTCAAAGTGAATAAATGAAGTGCAGATTATTGGAATCCCCCTGCCCCCTTCTTGTCAGCAGGCAGCCACTGCACTCTCCTCTGCTTAGTTCCCTATTGAAGAGTGAGTCAGACACATCCCCTCTGACAAGGGCTCACATTTCTGTTAAAATCCATTGTTACTCCGCCTATTTTTCCTTCCTCCGCTCTCTGCCTGAGATTTTCTGGCTGCTTTCTTTCACAAGATCTTTTCACATACCCCATAGCTGAAGCTCTGTTTCCTTTTTTATTCTGTTAACCCTTCCAAGGATCTGTGCTCAAGAAATAGTATAGAAACAGCCAGCTCCCAAGTATGGGCGTGGAGTGAGCTCAGCTTGGCATCTCAGGCCACCATTAACTGTCCTGTTTGACACAGCAAAGTGTGCTTCTGCCCCTCTGCAAACTGAGGGCCCTTGGATCTTCTTGCTGATGGACTTCGACCACCTTTAGGGTGGAGGCTCTCCACAGACCTGTTTTTTCTCTCGGCTTCCAATTCCTCCTCTATTGCGGTCACAGGAAGAACTGCAAGATGATTGACAACGCCCTGTCACTTGCATCTTGTACGCTCTCGGGCCCCTGAGGCCCTTCATGATTTGAGTGGTGCCCGCCTCTCCTACCTCATCCCCTGCCACTGTCTTCCTCTCTCTGCCAGGCTCTCTTCCCCAACCCCACACTTCACCCAGACAGAGCTATCAGCAGCTCTGCAAAAGCACTAGGGTCTCCCACTTCCGGCCTTCACACATGCTCTTCCCTCTTCCTGGGACGTCTGCCAGAGTAACTCCTACTTGTGTTTCAGCTTTTCACCTCCTCTGAGAAGCCTTCTTGGTCCCCCTTTCGTCCTGCCCCGCCTACCCCACCTCACACCAGCAGGCAGGCAGTTCTCCTCTGTCTTCCCTTGGCTCCCCCGCGCCCTCTGTTCCGCCATATATCACACTAAACCAGATGTTTGATTTGTAATCACTCCTCTACTTAGAGCTTTCTGAGGGCAGACTGTCTTTTCCATCTCAAAAGTCCCAGGGTCCTCTACGGTCATCAACAGTCGGTGAAGAATTTCCTGACTCAAGATAGAACTGAGCTGAATAGAAGTAAACAGAGCTGGATTTTTCTGCTGGCCTAAGAACAAATACAAAAACACCTTAGGCAGAACAAAGAAGTGGGAGTCAGCACGTCCTGACAGGAACATACAACACCTGACTCTTGGCCTCACGGTGCATTGTCTTTGCCCCCTGGTGGCCTATGAGCCACGCATGCTGAAGCTGAACTAAACTCAACTTCGCTAAGAGTTACCTGCTCTGGAGAAGCACAGGGCACTATCATTAAGGAGAAGTGTAAATGCCAGTATCAACTCGTACTTGACAATACCCTGGAAATTATTTGGCTTATGCATGCGTTTGGAGCCAGTAGAAGTTCTGAGCTTATCCGGAAGCTTGGGTTGAGATCAAAGGTTTGGGATGCTATGAGGCAGAGGAGGGTCTACAGATGTGTCCACAGTAAATCCTTCCCTTTCCCAAGGCTTTGTCCCTCCACTCTTCATCGTTATTTGGCTTTTGTTTCCAAAACTGATGCAATAACTGGGGCCTTGGATGCCCCTCAACCCTCCTTCTGCATCCTACCTCCTTTTTTGGTCCAGATATCCCAGAATTCCCCTATTAAGATTAAGGAACAGTCAGTGCACCATTGGTTGTGAGCCAAATGAGCCTATCATGGCATCAAGAACCTGACCTAACACAGAGCTATGTCCTCACATACATATGTCTAACCAACATTTAAAAGAAAACCACAGTAAACATTCTTAATCTATGCAAATTTCCTTAGATATGCTACTTAGAGAATCCCATCCCATAAATCATCAAGACAAGAAAAGGGCCTGGGAGGTAAGCAAGGAGCTAGAGCCTCAGATCACCTCCACAAGTAATTTCTAAGAAACTGCTGACAGAGCTTCAGGTGCTGGCCCCAAAGCTGGCCAATGTTGAACAACCACCACATCGTAAAGCCGAAAACAGAACATCTGTTTTCCTGCCTGGGGGAACTGGTATCTACACCAGTGAGAGACAACACCAACTGCCTTGGTCTAAAAAATGATGAATAGACGACTTCTAGAACACATCTGAAACCAGAGCTCGCCAAAATAGAATTGATAAATCAATTGTGACTTGGAGAAGAAAAATGGCACACTGGCAGAAAGCTGGCTATGACCGCTAGCAAGAGGTGACAACTGAGGGCAGCGAACCACTGCAAGGAGAGTTCCAGAGTGTCGGCAGGAATGGCTTGCTTCTTCAAAGGCCAACCCCCACCCTGGTGTCCCTGGTCTCCCCCCTCAACCCTTGGATGGTGGGCATCCATCAAAGATCACAGCCGAATCCACAACTGGACCTGTTAGATGGAAAAATGGTAGCGGGTTGAGAACATAGTAATAATATCCGGGAATTTGGAGGTTTCAGAACATCTCAATTTCCAACATGTTTCTCTTTGCTTCAGACCTCTTTGGGCAACTAGTATACGTAGTTAACATTCACTGAGGGATTACTTGCACTATTAAGTAATTTATCTCACTTAATCCTCACCAGAATCCTCTGGTCAGAATTATCATGAGCCTCATTTTAGAGATGAAAAAATTAATGCATAGGAAGGGTAGATAACATACCTAAGGTCACACAGTGTTAGAACAAGGATTAGAATCAGTGGGACTACAAAGTCTGCACTCTTACCTAACAGGATTGAAAAGCAAACATTGCATCAGGAAAGAGGATATAGATGATCTACCAACGGGAAGACATGTGCTCTTCTGAGGGGCAAGCTATTACAAAAGCATGCACGTTCTCTAACCATTGCCAAGCAAAAACATTATAAGATCATTGGCCTGGGGAAGGGAAAAGGTGTGGTCATCAAACATAATTTTTCTCTAGATGAAGATAACTGGTCTACATAGGCACACAAGTACTGTACTCAGGATGTTTGGAAATAAACCCTTGGCTGCAAGTGGAAGACATAAGGTTGGGGAAAGGATAGGGAGGAAGGAAAAAAATCCTATATTCTCCTTTCCTTTTCACTAAAACTTTGCAGAGAAATCACATTGAATCATTTCCTCTCTCCTCTGTAACAACAAAGGGGCAGAGACCACAAAAATCAAATCTATCTGGAAAATACTTTGTAAGAGAAACAATCATCTCAATCACAGAACTTTGACAGACAGGAGAGATTTGGAGGAACATCAAGAAAGATCTAAGGATGATATTGGTCAGCAAATCAGCCACAGCATGAAATCCAATAAGGCAGCAAAATTCCATGCTAATGTGACTTGCAAAGTTTCCCAAGCCAAGGCATCAATCACACCGTGGGTTAGAGAGTGATTAGCTCCTTGTTTATACCCGGGGTGGGTCACAATTACAGGGCAGCATTCAATGTGAGCCTCGGTCCTGGAAAGCTCTCAACCAACAGTCAATGATGCTGGGAGGAAGAGTGATGGAGCCAGGCCTGAGCAGAAAGAAGCAGGTGAAGGGTCAGCAACCAGTTAAATGTCTACCCACAGGTGCAGAGGGATAGTGCTCAAGGTGAGCAAATGAAAAGCGAGAACAGAATGCTGATGGGGAAAAATAACAATCATGAAATTATTTATCCTGTGGAATATGGAAAGGATAGGCTGAAAGCCATAGGCTGCCAAGACTCAAAGGGACTCTGCTCTAGGTTCAAGGCTATCCTCATCATCCCAGACAGATGACTGCACGTTCACATCATTAAAAGTTTTCCATGAAAGATGATTTTATGACTTTCTCCCTCAACTGAGACTAATTTCTTATCATTGTTACACTCAAATGTCTTTTCAGATCAAACACAAATCTTTTCTCCTCAATTTATACCATTCCTTTTTATATTGTCTCCAAAGGAGAATAAGAATTTCTCAGTATCCCTCATGGAAAAAAAATTCCATGCCTGATGGCTGATAAGTGACAATTCAAGTTTTCACTTTCTCAAACCAAACAATCTTAATTTCCCACCTGTATTTCATGCCTTGCATTTTCTAACTCTCTGCCAATTTTTGTGTTTTTTTTTTAAAGAAAAAATCCAAAAAGCTAGGGAGGAGCTTAAAAGTCACTCAGCTCATAAGTCTGCTACGAAGGATCAAAACTCACATCCCACAAATGACCCAGCCCACACTCTTCTACAAAAGGATTTCTCAACCCCCACACTACTGACATTTCAGATTAGACAATTCTTTGTGGTAAGGAACTATCTTGTGCACTGTAAGATGTATAGCAGCATGCCTGATTTCTACTCACTAGATACCAGGACCAGCACTGCCCTAGTGGTTACAACCAAAAATGTCTCCAGATAAGGCCAAATATTCCCTGGAGAATCAAACAGGTTCAGCCAAGACTCTATCTAGTACAATCCGTCTTTTTCCTCTGATTTTGGGCACTCCAGGTATACCCCAAGGTCAGAAGTACCGGCACACAGTCTGCCCAGGACATCAGACCCAGGACAGGGTCCTCCTGACAGCACATGAACTACTGCACTTGGCTTTGTGCCCTTTCTCCATCAAACCAGAGTGGAGACTAACCAGCCAACTAGTCCTGTGCTAAGTGCCAAAGAGAGAATCAAACAGAGCCTGTCTTTTTTCTGCTTTTGCAGCAGTGGAGGATCAGGGGATCATATGGTCTAGAAAGGAGAGATGATATGGAGCACAGCTCCCTGGGGGAGTGTGTGTAGCAAAACCACCAGTGAACCTCTTCCCCCTCAGCTGCATCAGCCCCCCAGAGCACTGCTCTTAGCTCTGAGGGTGCCAACTGTCTGGCACGTATGACAATGAGGTTGTTTAAAACCATTCTGTGCTTCTCTGACTGACTTATTTCAGTCAGCATAATACCTTCCGGTTCCATCCATGTCGCTGCAAATGGCAGGATTTATTCTTTCTCACTGCCAAGTAGGATTCCATTGTAAATATAAACCACATCTTCTTTATCCATTCATCAGTTGATGGAGATTTAACATCTTGAGAAACTTAACAGAAGAGCATGGGAGAAGGGAAGGGGTAAAAATAGTTATAAACAGAGAGGGAGGGAGGCAAACATAAGAGACTCTTAAATTCAGAGAACAGGGGTGCTAGGTGGCTCAGTCAGTTAACTGTCCGACTTTGGCTCCGTCGTGATCTCACGGTTGTGAGTTCGAGCCCCAGGTCTGGCTCTGTGTTGACAGCTCAGAGCCTGGAGCCTGCTCAGTTCTATGTCTCCCTCTCTCTCTGCCCCTCCTGTGCTCACGCTGTGGCTCTATCTCAAAAATAAACATTAAAAAAATTAAATACAGAGAACAAACTGAGGGTGGATGGGGGGTGGGGCAGAGGGGGAAAATGGGCATTGAGGAGGGCACTTGTTGGAATGAGCACTGGGTGTTGTATGTAAGCGATGAGCCACAGGAATCTACCCCAAAAACCAAGAGCACACTGTACACACTATGTTAGCCAATTTGACAATAAATTATATTTTTTAAAAAACCATTCTGTGAACATTTCCAGTCCTCTAAACCAGCTTCCATCTGTCTCTATAGGCTGCAAAGCACTAAAGTCTATACAAAAGCTTTGGTGCAGGTGACTTCACAGAGCAGTTGAAGGAACTGGTCCCTGCTCTGGAGGTGCTTGCCATCTCCTCAGACAGCATGCCAGGGAAATAAAAACAAAAACATTTTGTGTCTTAACCAAAGACTGTGCTGTCTGCCTCAATGAGGGCCTGCCATTTGATGTACATGTTCACTCCCCATAAATTATCACACCCTTGCTCTTTTTCCACAGAAGATCATGGTAAGCCCAAGGGTGAACCCCACTTTTGTGTGGATTCCTTTCCAGCTCTAGATTCTTCATCATTTGTTTGAAGAAGCCTTTAAAAAAAACTAGATAATTTTTACAAATATATTATTTTCAACAAAATATAAATTTGCAATCACGTCCCTGGTGGGAAAAATGAATTCATGTGCTTTTGCTTCATTTACAATTTAATCACCAAACAGTGTTTTTAAATGATCATTAGGTGATGAGGAGTCTGTTTAGGCTTAATGAGTTTTGGGAAAACAAGTTTTTTTACATAGTAATTTCTATTTTAAATTAGTATAGCAAAAGTACATAAGGTTTAGAAAAGTGAGCAAAAACACCCATGATCCAACCAGCCTAACAAACATTTGGGAGAATCCGCACCCTTCAGTGGTTGAGCATTTTTAATGAGAGGTGTTCCTTGGCTGAAAGGAGCTAATCTTATCAGGAGTTGAGGAGAAAGTCATGGTACTTTAGGTCACCTCCAGAAATCAAAGCACGAAACAGCACAGTTCAGAAGATGCATTTTGAATTTTTTAATGTTTTATTTATTTCCGAAAGAGAGAGAGAGAGAGAGAGCGTGAGCAGGGGAGGGTCTGAGAGAGAGAGGGAGATCCAGAATCTGAAGCAGGCTTCAGGCTCTGAGCTAGCTGTCAGCACAAAGCCTGATGCGGGGCTTGAGCCCACGAACCATGAGATTATGACCTGAGCCAAAGTCGGACACTTAACCGACTGAGCCACCCACGCTCCCCCAGAAGATGCATTTAGAAGGACTTTGGAAAAAGTCATTGTCATACCATCTGTTTAGGCAGTAGCATGGTAAGAAAGTGTCTCTCGCCTCTGTTAAACACTCTCACTGCCCTCCTCTCTCTCCTCTGGTGCGAGCTGTTCCTGGTGCCCCAGCACCCAGAGTAGGCATTTGGGCACATCCCCCAAGGGCCTTCAGCTCAGCCACCTGCTGCTGCTGCTGCCTAGAAAGAACAGTTAACAGTGTGGACCCCAGCATCCTCTCCTGCCACCTAGTAGAACAGCCCTGCTGAGGGGCAATCTTATCACCGGCTAGAAGCAAAAGACCTTGCAGAAGTCCCTTCCACATAGCACATGGAGACTAGGCTGCCATTGGTTTTTTTATGTTATTATCAACAACTTTCCAGAATAACAGAATCATTGATAGAGCACAAAGAATAGTCAAAGAACAGAGTTGAGAGTTCTAAGAGACTCATTAAATCCACCAAGACAACCAAATCCAACACTCTAATCCAAAAATGTCTTGCCCCACAGCATTAACACTGGTCTTTCCCAAGTTCCTTCTGAGATGCAGATATGAACTGGCAGAGCTGAATTTGGATAGTGGAGGAAAAACAGTACCCCCATGTCCATCAGGCCACCCCCTCAGTCTTAAGAAAACTCCCTCTCACATGTGCACATTTTCTTCCTTCTGTCCCCTCCCCCTCATCTAGGATCCTCTGTCCACCATAATTCATTCCACAGATTCAAAAGGATAACATGCAACACAGAAACTTTAGAGTAATCAGGCCCACCCAGGACATGTTTGAGATGCATGGGTGTGTTTTCACACACACAGGCAGTGACTCAGTGCTCCAGCCACTGTAGAAAAAAAAAGATGATATCCTCAAACATGTTTTGGATGATTGCATCAGGTTGGTTGCCTACATGGAGCAAATAAATTTTATTTTCTCTCTCTTTTCTTGCTCGCTTTCTCAGCCAAAATACTATCTGAATTTTTATTCTGAAAACAAAGTGTAAATGCCAATGTGTAAGTACAATGTATGCCAAAAAATACTTGTGGCTTTAAATTTAAAAAGGATCAAGTCACCTAAAAGTCCAATAAATGAAATACCATAATTTAGTCCCCTGAAGCTGAAAAGGCATATCCGATTTGATCAAGGTTCTGTTATTGGCTTTATTTTTATAAAACATTGTCAGATATACCTCCCTTATTTCCATTCAGCATCTCTGAGTACATTTCCCAAAACTTTTCTATCTATATGCTCCTCTGCTGAAAGTATCACAGACCCTAGATTTTTCAAGACACTTAAGACACATCAGTTGTTTCTGCTGGTTTCTGACTAATCATTCAATCACAATATTTTTTGCACAACCAGGAAGGAGGGAGGGAAGGGAGGAAGAATAGAAGGGAGGAAGGAAGGGAGGGAGGAAAGGAGGGAGGGAGGAAGGACAGAAGGAAGGAAGGACGGAAGGAAGGAAGGAAGGAAGGAAGGAAGGAAGGAAGGAAGGAAGGAGGGAGGAAAGGAAGGAAGGCATCCTCCTTCTCCTCTCACAACCCCAGCTGAAAATATTCCTGGGTTTTAGACCACTTATTTTTTTAATGTTTTATTTATTTTTGAGAGAGAGAGAAAGACAGCATGAGCAGGGGAGGGTCAGAGAGAGAGGGAGACACAGAATCTGAAACAGCCTCCAGGCTCTGAGCTGTCAGCACAGAGCCCGATGCGGGGCTCGAACCCATGAACAATGAGATCATGACCTGAGCTGAAGTTGGACGCTCAACCGACTGAGCCACCCAGGTGCCCTGACCACTTATTATTATTACTGGTCCTTTTAATCTTGAGGCTACTCAAAGGCAATATGCATGGATTTAGAGGTTGAGAGTTCTAGTTAATTCCCTACTTTTCAGATAAAGAAACACTTTTATAAAGCGGTGCCCCAACCATCTAAGGTCACTGTCAATAAGTCCCATTTCTGGACTCCCATATTCTTTCTACACCACCCTCCTCAGCCCACTTTTCCCCACAGTTTCAGTGCACCTTCACTCTGCCTAATTAATCCAACCCCTACAGCAGGGCTGTTAACTGCTTAGCCTGTACTTGTCACAAGTCCCAAGAAGCTCTGGAAAGAAGGCCCCTATGGACCAGCATGTCCTGAAACGCGCCTGCTTTCACCAGCACCCAAAACTGAAAAGGGCACAGTAAGGGGCAGTTGGGGCAGATGTGCAAAACCTCTCACTGTGTGCAGGTCTCACAGTAAATAGGATGCCCAAGTTAATATACGTTGAAAGTTTTCTAGCAGGCACTTCTGGTGTTTTTATTGGGAAGTCCAATCAGTTGACTCCTGGGGGAACATACATAAACAGAATTAATGTACCCTTCATTTTAGCTGCTCAGAGATCAGGGAAACTAGGGACTTGGGGCAGGGAATGCCATTTAGCAGGACCAGTTCCCTGGCTTCCGAGGCCAAGTTATTGATCCTGGAGACTCAAGGAACTCTGCAGTCCATGATAATGACAGCAGAGCCACAGAAGGATCACATCGCATCCTTTGCTGCTGCCTTTGCATTAAGCATGGCAAGGTGCTCTTCCCAAAGGCCTGGTTGGCAGGAATAAGAAGAGAAGCTCTTCTTATGAAGCGAAGGTGAGATACTGTGAGCTGAGTGACCATCGGCCATGACAGACAAATATTGAAAAGAATCAATTGGCTAGCAAAAACTTTCAGATTGCAAAGTGTTTCTATGCCGACCTGCCAAAGCATCTGAATGGGGAACAGCCAAAGCACCCAACTCCCTGTTTTCCAGGTTTTTGAATATTCACATCCCCTGACCACAGCTCCTGTGTTTATATTAGAGTTCCATGCTAACACTAAAGTTGGCAGGGCGGGGGGGGCTGGTCTGTGAGTATGATTTCATTCACCCCAAACACTCCTTAGATGTGGATGGAGGACAAGAGGCCAGAGACCTCTGAACTTCCATAGCTTCTTGGCCTTTCCAGCCACTTCATTCTCCAGACCCATCAGGTCACTGCCACAGGCAACTACTCCCACCAAAGAAACCATCACCAAGCCCAAGTCTGAGCTGGACAACTTTCATTCTCTGTTTGTGAGGATCTCTAGATGCAGAGAAGAAGTTCATCAGAAGCCAAATCATAATGGCTCACATCCACTGAATCCAGTGGGCACTCACTGCATTAAGTGCTGTCTTTCCATTACCTCATTCCATTCCTACAATGGCCCTACAAGGCAGAAATTACCCTACATGGTAGAAATATTAGCCTCTGTAGGAAGAAGAGGGTCACCAAGGGTTAATAACATGTCTAAACTCAAATGCAAAAAAAAAAAAGCTTTTTTCCATAAAGGAGCACAAGATACTGGTGAGAAATAGAAACTTCACCTACTTAAAAGGCCCTATATATTTTTTCAATTTTAAAAAAGGAAAGCAATATGTATTGGTAAGGATATGAAAAAACTGAACTGCTGTATATTACCAGTGGAGAAGCCACTTTGGAAAACTATGGCAGTTCCTCATAAAGTTAAACACAGAGTTATGATAAGACCCAGTAATTCCACTCTTAGGTATATAGCAAAATGAACTGAAGATGTGTTCACACAAAAACTTTTACCTGAATTCTCATAGCAGGATTATTCAAAATAACCATAAATTGGGAACAACCCATGTGTCCAGTCATCGTCTGTTGAATGGGATAAACAAAATGTGGTATATCGCTACAATGTAATATTATTCAGCAATAAAAAAGGAATGAAATATTGATATATGCTACAGATATGAACCTTAAAACATTATGCTAAATGAAAGTATCCAGTCACAAAAGTCCACATGTTGTGTGATTCTCTTTATATGAAACGTTCAGAAGAGGCAGATCCATAGAGCTAGAAAGTAGCATAGAAAGCAGATTAGCAGTTGCTCAGTGCTGGGAAGAGGAGGAAATGGGGACAAACTGCTAATGAGTACAGGATTTCTTTTGGGAATGATACAAATATTTTGGAATTAGACAGTGATGATGATTGCACACTCTTATGAATACACTAAGAAACACTAAATTGTACACATTTAAAAAGCAAGTTTTATGGTATGAGTTATATCTTGATAGTATTTGTTTTTTTTATAAAAAGAATTGGTGAAAAAATGCTTTTGAGGTATCTCCAGAGTCTCTTCAAATCTAAAACAGCAATGTAACACAACACTAAAACAGGATTCGAGATCATTCTCTTATACTCACTTGCCATTCAAGAGTCCGCTTCGTGCCAGGCTAGGAGCTGGGGACTCAGAGGTGATCAAAACAGATGGGGCACCTATGCTCTTAGCACATGGGGTCTGAGGGAAAAACCAAAAGAGCAAAAGAAGCTACACAAAAGTGCAATGAGAAGAGACATATGAGGTACTATGGAATGCATGGCGATGGTACTTAACTTGCATAGGGAAGGGGACCCAGTTAGGCTCTGGGAGGAAGTTATGTTTCACCTGTACCTTAAGAAATGGTGGGGGAAACCAAGGGATACAGAAATGCTGATGCATAGGAGCACATGTACCCCAATGTTCATAGCAGCACTCTCCACAATAGCTAAAACCTGGAAAGAGCCTAAGTGTCCATCAACAGATGAATGGATCAAGAAGATGTGGTTTATCTATACCATGGAATACTACATGGCAATGAGAAACAATGAAATCTGGCCATGTGTAGCAACATGGATGGACCTTGAGGGTGTTATGCTGAGCGAAATAAGTCAGGCAGAGAAAGACAAATATCATATGTGTGCACGTATAGGAGGATTAGGAGGAGCTTAACAGAGGACCAAGGGGGAGAAGAGGGGTGGAAATGGTGGGGGAAAGGGGGAGAGGCAAACCATGAGAGACTCTTGAATGCTGACAAAAACTGAGGACTGGTGGATTGGGGGGGAGGATGGGTGGGCATGGAGGAGGGCACTTGTGCGGGTGAGCACTGGGTGTTATGTGGAAACTAATTTGACAATAAACTATTTGTAAAAAAAAAAAAGAAAAAAAAAAGAAATGGTGGGGGAAAGGGAGAGAGCAAACCATGAGAGACTCTTGAATGCTGACAAAAACTTAGGACTGGTGGATGTGGGGGAGGGGGATGGGCATGGAGGAGGACACTTGTGGGGATGAGCACTGGGTGTTATGTGGAAACTAATTTGACAATAAACTATTTATAAAAAAAAAAAAAGAGAGAGATGATGAAGAGGTAACCAGAGAAAGATGGGGCATAGGGAAAAAATTTCATGCAAAAAGAATAGAGCCTATCACAGTGTCTGGCATATAGCAGGTGCCCAATAAAAATTTGTTAAGTGAATGAATGCACAGCTTGGGCAGACATACTAAAGTGACAGCGAACACATAAAAGCAGCTGAAAGACAATTTCCATAACTGAAGCAAATAATTTAAGGACTTAAGGGAGTGAAAAGAGACCATACTATTCAGATAAAGTGAGAGCAGGTGAGTGTGTCCTAAGGCGTTTGGACTTCACCCTAAGGACTATGAGGAACCATTGAAAGGTGTTGGTTACTCACTTGTGGTGGGGGGGTGGGGGGGCTTTATGTTAGAAATATATATAACCAAAAAAGATAAAACAAAACCTCCTTTTTAAAAATATAATTTATTGTCAAATTGGCTTACATACAACACTCAGTGCTCATCCCAGCAAGTGCCCTCCTCAGTGCCCATCACCCATTCTCTCTCTCGTCCCACCCTCAGTTTGTTTTCTGTATTTAGGAGTGTGTTGTGAAAACAAAACCTCCTTTGAAAGTCTATGTGGGTTTGAGAGTAATTCCGGGCTGGCTGGATAAACTAAGTGAGAAGTAAGGTCTCTGAGAGGAGCAGCCCAGCCTCTCACTAGGGTGGAAACAAGGGCACAGAAACCCAGAATATCAGGCTGCAGAGAAGTGAGGTTGTTTCCCAGGAACAGTCTGGGAAAACCAGCACTGCTCTGCCCTTCCTGAGCTGAGGGATCATGGAAGACTGACCTTGAGAGGAGGCTCTTCTTGCATGTCTGTCCCCAGGACAGCTTGTGTCTGACTCTGCATGTTGGGCAGCAGTGCCCACTGAGGGGAATGGTCACAGATGAGCAGCTCCTCAGAACTCGGTCAAGAAGAGAGATGTGGAGGGCAAACCTCTGTACCTCCCCCAAGAGACGCTGGTGGACAGGAGGAAGGAACTTAACATTAACTATACATCTACTACATGCCAAGCAATACGCTTTCATCTCCTCGATTGCTACCAACCACATCCTATCAGAGAAGTTATTGATTATTCTCATTTTACAAATGAGAGAGCTGAGACTTGACATTTATGTCATGTGCACAAGGAACAGCCTCAAACAGAAAATGTCAGCCTTCTGACTCCAAATCTTATACTTTGTCTTTTCCTTTTTTTTTCTTTTCCTTTGTTTTTAGATCTGGAGTCCTGAGAGTCATTGCAAGGCACATCTTTTGTGCTATTTTCCCCCTTCATCCCTGATCCTGACCCCAAGACCCCTTTCCTAGTCCCCTGACAAGTACCCACACTAGTGTGATGGAGATATGTCTTTGAATAAAAAGGTGTCCCTAAGGTACAGACAAACCTCTAACTCATGTGTGTGTGTGCACGCGCGCACGCGTGTGTTTACTTACATTTTAAAAAATGTGCTCTAGAACTCAACATTAACTCAGTCCAACTTTTTACAATCCACTCCTCACTTGATGTATAGGATTCCACAATGTACACACACCATATGCAACCTGTCCTTTCCCATGGAGATGACATCTATACTGTATTCATTGCCCAACTATCACAAACAATGCTGTGGCAGATACCCTCAGACAATTCTCCAGATAGACCTGTGCAAGAGCAGTTCTGAGGTCAGTCCACAAGAGCGTGACTGATGGGTCATGGGTGTATACTTAAATTACTGCTCCAAACAGGCTCTGCTAATTTTCACTTTCTTTTATTAATAATGAAGCAGGGCATTTCTTCAAATATTTTTAGCCATCCACCAGTTTTATATTTCCAAAATATTGGCAAATAGTTTAGAACAGGATAATAGCACTTATGAGGATGCATGAGCGTTCTTGTTTCCCTGCATCCTCATAAGTGCTATTATCCTGTATAAAGTGCAGTTTTACGTAACTGTTGGTTTATTGGTTCTGTGGAGTTCTTCCAGTTGACTTCAGCAACTCAATGTCAATATCTTATCTGCCTTTACATTTCTATAAAACCTATCAGAAGAGAACCAGGACATGAAAGGCAAGCGTGATAAACAACATGTGATGGTTTCTCCAAAACTGGCTTTGGAAGAGTTTGTAAGTGACCTGAATATGTCACTTAGGAGAAACATTCATATCATCTGGAGAAAAATACACCAATGGTGGCTGAATAACTGTGTGCCCCAAATTATGTAAGTGGGTGTGCTTTGTTTGGGTGTGTGTGAGCAAAGACCCATGCAAGCACTGGGTTGAAGGTTCAAGATCAAGCCCTGACTGGGGCACCTGAGTGGCTCAGTCAGTTAAGTGTCCAACTTCGGCTCGGGTCATGATCACACGGTTCGTGAGTTCGAGCCCTGAGTCAGGCTCTGTGCTGACAGCTAGCTCAGAGCCCGGAGACTGTCTTTGGAGTCTCCCTCTCTCTCTGACCCTCCCCTGCTGGCTCTGACTCTCAAAAATAAATAAAAGACATTTAAAATTTTTTTTTAAAAAAGATCAAGTCCTGACTGACATTTACTTATGGTTAGTCCTTGAGAAATCCATTCCTGAGCTTCAGTCTTCATATCTGTAAAATGAAGTTTCAATGACCAGAGAAGCCCCAAGGATGACCCAATGAATACTCTTAGAATCTGAACATGTCACTTAATCCATGTAAAGAAAAACCGTAAGTTTTCGACTTGATTCTCTTTGGTGTCACAAGGGGGTCAAAGACCTTCTCTCTGCTGCATACACCTGGAAAGACAGAACTAAAGTCAGTCTGATTTTTAAGGCCAAAGGGAAGAAAGTAGACAAAAAGAGCTTGTCTCAATAATGAAGCAGCAAATACTTTGGATTTGGACTTGAAGAGGAGACAGTCTGAAGGATCAAATATAGTTGATACAGTAACCTCAGAAACCTCAGGAACACAGGGCCCAGAGTTGAGAGCAACTGCAGTAAATCAAAGCCATCCCTTTCCTCACTGGATTTCAACAACACCACATTCTCCTGGATTTCCTTAGACTGCTCTGAGCTTCAAGCTCACACTGGCCATTCCATATGACATCCCTCATAGTTCCCAAGAGCCCTTTTCACTTGCCTCTCTTCTTAGTGGTCATATCACATCCAAGGTTTCCATTACCATGTATGTGCTGAGGATTTCAAAATTTGTATCTCTGGTACCTATCACTCTAACTACACATTTTTCTACATCTTCATGTATGCTTCATGGCTACCAAAATTCAGCTCCTAACTTCTCCCCACCAAGCCTGTTAATCCTCCTGTATTCTATGTCATAATTCGGTGTTGTTACCTTCTAGTCTCTCAAGCCAGAAATGTGAAAGTCATCCTTGATATTTCCCCACTCCCCTACCCTCACCATATTCAATCACCAAACTCTATTCATTTCATCTCCTAGTGTGCCACAAATTTACCCACCTTTCTTCACATCCCTGCCACATTTTTAGCCAAATGTCTATTACTTCTTGACTCAGCAATGTTCTTACTAGTCTTCAACTGGAAATCCATCCACCACATTGCAGCTAAAATGAACAACATTTTCAAAATATAAATCTTATCATGCCATTATCTGGTGTCTCCATATTGCCTCAGAATAAATCCTCATATGGTCCTTCATGATCCAGCCCCTCTACCTCTCCAGCTTCATTTTGTGTTACTGTGTCTACCCCACATTCCCCCATGCTCTTGCAACTTAGCCATACTGACCTCTGACCACATGTCAAGAGTCAAGAAGGCATAGGGCTTACCTCAAACTCAGAATCCTCACACATGCACCTTCTCCAGCCTGAAATGCTCTCTTCTATACCCTCACCTGGCTGTCTTTACTCAGCCATCAGATTTCACCTCAGATGTCCCTTCCTTTGTAGAGATGCCTTCGTGCCCTAGACCAAGTTAGTGCACATACTGTTTCATACCTGTCTTCCCATAATACTTCAAGTTATGTAGAAGTGAGGGCTCCATCTATCGTGCTCATCACTGCATCCTTGATATCTGGCACTAAAAAAGGTTCTTAATTGTTAAATGACAGAAAAAGAGAAGGTAGTACACAGGTAGAGTGGAAGGAGAATTAACACAGAATCTGTATTACAGTGTCTTGGTCAGCCTTGCCTTTATCTAGGAAATCTATTTCAAAATGCTGCCAGAGTAGATCCATTCTATCTTTGTAAAACAAAGTCAGAAGTTACTCCTTGGCTTAAAACTTTCCAGTGGTTTCCTGCCTTAATCAATGTAAAAGCCAAAGTCCTTAAAATGACCTTACAGACCCAACCTAATCTGGCCTACTGCGATTAGACTGGCTTTTTGCCATTGTCTGAACAAGGGAGACAAACATCAACCTCAAGTCCTTTGCATTTGCTGTTTCCCCTCCTGAAATGCTCCACCCCTAGGCATCTGCAGGGCTCACCCTCACTGTTAGGTCTTCATCTAAATATCGCTACCTCAGCGTCACTTTTTCTGGCTTCTCTAGTTAAAGTTAGAATCTTCTGACATTCCTTTCTGTCCTCCTCTGCCTTAGTCTCTCCATACATTTAGCACCATCTATATATTTTACTTGTTTACTATTATCTGTATCCTCCCACCAGCATATAAACTCTCTGAGGGCAGAGACTTTTTTTTGTCTGTGCCATTCACTGCAATATCCCAGACTTTTAAAGTAGTCACAGAAGAGGTATATACTGAAGGACTGAATGAGTGTCTTCTCATGTTCATGTCTGACCACTGCACTTCACGTTTGATTGTGTTTTGCTTTGGTTCCAGAGCATTCTGTGGATCCTTTTCTACAATTCTTTTTAGAATATTTCACCATCTGCCATGTCTGCAACAAATCTCTTGAGTGATTGAAAGTTTGAGCTGAATATAATCTATTGGTTTTATTTCCTGCCCCCACACATGCTCTAACTCTTCCAAATTTAGCAAGTCCTATTATATAGAGAGTCTAATTATAGGAAAGTGTAACAAAAGCAGTTTCATGTTGAAATAGCATTCACGTGTGCCCTCCAGAGAGGTGTTCAAACTTGTATAGCCAACTAGAGATATTACAGGATATGAAAGAGACAGTTGGGTTTCAAATGAGCATCACTAAATTGAAAGGAGAAGGAGCAGAATGTCTTCCTAAAATAGAAAGACATCTTCCAGGGGCTCACTAGGAAATGGGTCTTCATTCATGTATTCATTTATCATCTTAACATCTTTTATGTGATGGGCACTGTGGTGAGTCTATACAAAGATATCTTATGATTTAGAAAAGACAGGCTTGTAAACAGATAAATTACCCCACAATGTGGTAAGAGCTATTGCAAAAATATGGGAAGTGACTAGGTCTGCCTACATGAGTCAAAAAGCTTTCATCAAGGAAGTGACATTTGAGCAGGGTCTTGAAAGACAACTTGGGTTTGTCCTAGTGAAGAAGGTCATTCTGGGCAAAGGCAAGGCCTGTGTAATGAGAGGGGCTTATGCAAGAGGTAGAGTCTGGGCCAGTGCGAGAAGCGCTATGTGGCAAGAACCCGTGCGGTGTAGGATGCAGCAGGAGGAGTTGCTGAGGACCACACTGAAGTGTTAGCTTAGGAGTCTGATGAACTCTAACTCATCCATGGAAGAGGAACAACTCTTAAGGACAAAAGAGAAGCCACACTCTGAATGTCTCCATTTTGAAATAGGGGCTTTAGGAAAGTGGTGGTGAGAATGTCTCCCCACCTCAGTCTAATGTGGGGAAAACTGGAGAGACTGGCCTGAGTGGGCAAGCGTGGATAAAATAATACATGCTTCACTCTCTAAAGAGCTTTTCTCCTCGCATTCTCAAGTTAGAGATCCCTTTGAGGTCACAAGCACCTCTTAATTGAAAGTACCCTCGGGGCGCCTGGGTGGCTTAGTCGGTTAAGCGGCTGACTTTCACTTAGGTCATGATCTCACGGTTCGTGGGTTTGAGCCCCGTGTCGGGCTATGTGCTGACTGCCAGCTCAGAGCCTGGAGCCTATTTCAGAGTCTGTATCTCCCTCTCTCTCTGACCCTCCCCTGCTCACACTGTCTCTCTCTTTCTCTCTCCTAGAAATAAAAAAAAAAAAAAAGTGAAAGTACCCTCAAAAGGAACTTTATGTCTAGAAGGTACTGTCATCTAACTTAGTAAGTCAGTCAGTCAGTCAGTCCACAGAGATTTAGAATCCACCAGGAACCAGACCTTGAGGATATACTGATGACTAGGACATGGACTCTGTCCTTACAGACCCACGAATAATAAACCTGAGAGTTGAGGAAATCAGCATTTTGTTAAAGCAGGCCAAAGGAAGAAGAGACATTCCAGAACCCAGGCTGGGTTTACTGGGGGCATACTGGGATTGTTTGCTACAAGTAATGTGCGTGTCTCCTCCTGAGATCGGAACATTGAGAACATAAGGAACATCATAAGCAAGAAGTAAAAGAACCAAACCACTTGCAGTGGGTGGTGAAGTCTAATGCTTTCCTCCAGCTTCATGTGACTCTCTTTCTTTATACACTTCTTCCTGAGATTCTTCTGAACCTTGTCAACACTTCCTCACCCCCCATCCGATCCCCAGCCCACTGCTATTAGGCTTCCCTGCCACTGTGCTGACATCATTCTCAACAGCATTGCTATCAGCTTTCCAAGGTTAAAAAAAAAAAAAAGAAAAAGAAAAAAAACACTGGAAAAGACTGGGTCTTCATCTTACAGACTGCCACCTTGTCTGGATTCCCATGTTCCAGAACGATAAGTGATTTCTCAACTGTTGGGTCCCTCCAATCTGTTTTCAAATAGCAATCAGATGAATCATAAAATATAAAGCTAACTCTATCACTTTCCTATTTAAAAATTTTCCCCATTGCCTTTGAGATCAAATGTAAAATCTGAGTTTTGGCTGGCAAGCCTTGCCACTGTCCTGCCTCCTGCTCTCTGTGCTGGTGTCTATACTCCATTCACATTGAACCTCCTGTAGTGCCTGAACTACAGGACCCCCTCTCCCTCTCTCTGCTAGATCTCAGCACATGCTATTCTTACTGCTTGCAGAGTTGTTCCATGATCTTTGTCTAACTGAGGTTTACATATCCTCAAGTTCTTAGTTTAAATAAAGTCACTTCTGCCAGAAAGACTTCCTGGATCTTGGGTCTTAGCTAGGTGCCTCCACTCTATACTGTTAAAGGACCTTGTATTTACCCTACCCCAACACTTTCCATGCTGCAGTGAAATGCCCTTGTGACATGTTTGTGTCTTCCTCTTGCAATAATCTCCTTAGGAGCAAGGAGCTCCAAGATCAGGGTGTTGCACAGAAGATTCTTCAGCATTAAAAATTTTTTAAACATTTATTTATTTACTAACTTATTTATTTATTTATTTATTTATTTATTTATTTATTTATTTAGAAAGAGAGAGAGAGCCAGAGCATGAGCAGAGGAAGGGCAGAGAGAGAGGGAGACACAGAATACGAAGAAGCCTCCAGGCTCCACGCTGTCAGCACAGAGCCCGACACGGGGCTCAAACTCGCAAACTGTGAGATCATGACCTGAACCAAAGTCGAATGCTCATTCAGTTGAGTCATCAGGCACCCCATTTTGCTCAGCACTTTTGAATAAATTAGGTAATCATTTTGGTGCCTCCATTAGCCAATTACTAGAGTCTTTCACTGCCTGACATCCTATTCACACACAAAGCAGCTGTCCCATGAGTAGAAACATTACTCTCATGATGTAAAGAGAAAGTCTAGCAAAATACCAGAGTATAAAATACAGGCCAATCTGCCTGACAAGCTAGCTTTGTTAACCTTGAGTCAGTTACTTAAGTTTTCACTGCCTCAGTTTCCTTTTAACAAAATAGACACAATAATAATGTCATGGTTAGGGGTGGGCACAGTAGTACTGATAAATGCTTAACAACTGGCTTTTCAAGAAATATAAAAGGGCTTACAGCATTAGCCAATTTTTATGGCATAATACTCCAACCATGACCAGTTTCAAGCTACCAACTTGATATCACTAGCTATGGAGTTTTTCTATCATATGGGGATATAACAGACATGAATAACCTCAAGAACACTGATAATAATAAAATGTAGTAAATAGTTGGTGTTGGTGGGAATGCGAACTGGTGCAGCCCCTCTGGAAAACAGTGTGGAGGTTCCTAAGGAAAATAACAATAGAACTCCCCTATGACCCAGCAATAGCACTGCTAGGAATTTACCCAAGGGATACAGAAATGCTGATGCATAGGAGCACATGTACCCCAATGTTCATAGCAGCACTCTCCACAATAGCTAAAACATGGAAAGAGCCTAAGTGTCCATCAACAGATGAATGGATCAAGAAGATGTGGTTTATCTATACCATGGAATACTACATGGCAATGAGAAACAATGAAATCTGGCCATGTGTAGCAACACGGATGGACCTTGAGGGCATTATGCTGAGCGAAATAAGTCAGGCAGAGAAGGACAAATATCATATGTGTGCACATATAGGAGGATTAGAAGGAACTTAACGGAGGACCAAGGGGGAGAAGAAGGGCGGAAATGGTGGGGGAAAGGGAGAGAGGCAAACCATGAGAGACTCTTGAATGCTGAGAAACAAACTGAGGACTGATGGATGTGGGGGGGAGGAGGGAGATGGGCATGGAGGAGGGCACTTGTGAGGATGAGCACTGGGTGTTATATGGAAACCAATTTGACAATAAACTATTTGTAAAAAAATAAAAAAATTAAAATTAAAAAAATGTAGTAAATAGTTGGAAAATGATCAGTTGTGGATAGTGTCATTGTTTTAAATATAATTTCCTTAATTTAAAGTTTATAATCTTTATTTTTTAAATGGGTACATTTTACAAAAAGCTTGCAAAATTCCTAAAAATTTAACAATTGGTTCAAACAAACCATTGGGTAGGGTGTATGTGGAGATGCAGAGAGAGGTCACAACTCCTCTGTTTCTCTATGCCTTGGTGGGCAGGTTCAGATCTCTGTGATACAAAAGGGGAGGACTTTCAATTTGCTTCAAGCATGCTTCAAGTCTAAATGATGCCCTATAAATACAATTTGACAGTACCTCGAATAATGAGCTGATATTGTGATCCCTAATTGGCTTAGTGCTTTGTGTTCATACCTTACTTACCAAAAGCACTCTGGAGAAACAAAGGAGTTGGAAACTCACACCCTGGATTGAATAACTGCAAACCAGCATCAAATAGTACATCATCTCTTTGAAGATTGTTGGTCTATGTTATGCATCATATCTTATTATTTTAACATATCTTTATGGCATTAGTCAATGTTTACTGTATATTAAACATATGAATCAAATTTGATCATTTCTTACAATGATTAATTCATCTGTGATATCACATCTTCAACACATATTATATTTCATAAGCTCCTGTTGAAGTTCTATCATTTTGCTAAAAGTAGAACAGTTTTGTAATTCAATAATTTTGGGAAATACTACATCACAGTGATTATCTCCATGGACTCCAAGAATTAATTTATCCTCAAGTCTACATCCTCAATGGGAAAACTACACTACATACAGAATTTATCTACCTTCACAGTTATCTTGAATTGTGAAAATTCAACCCTGTCTGAAATAACCAGCAGTCACTTCCATCTCACATGAAATGGATTGCCGTAGGGTAAAATTACAAGGGGAGCTTTATAATTGCACAGCAAAATGTTGACTTTGCCACCAATATGCTCTGTAGCTAAAGCATATGGTTACCTTTTCTACAAAAAGCTGGATTTCCTATACATTTCACGCTCAGACAGTAAACTATCTAGATTCTGTCAAAAGTATGCAGGAGACCATTCATCTTTGAGACAGATAATATAAAGAACATTATAATAATTCTATCTTCTGGTTCTTTAAGATCTATCACTGAGTCTAGTTTAACTATAATTTTCATAAAACAAGAACAAAAACCTATGTACTGTTTTATTTTATCTCAATAGAAATACTTCTTAATTACAACATAACATGCCTTCAGCTTTATTTGAAGGTCAGTATAAAATATGGTTTTAGGGGTGCCTTGGTGACTCCGTCGATTAAGCGTCCAACTTCAGCTCAGGTCATGACCTCATGGTCCATGAGTTCAAGCCCCACTTTGGACTCTGTGCTGACAGCTTGGAGCCTGGAGCCTGCTTTGGATTCTGTGTGTGTGTCTCTCTCTCTCTGTCCCTCTCCCACTTGCACTCTGTCTCTTTCTCTCAAAAATAAATAAACATTAAAAATAAATAAATAAAATATGATTTTATAAAATAAAAATTCTACAGCTGTTTTAAAAGCACTAATGAAGAATGAAAACATACCTAATGGCATAAAAGTCGTATGTTAAATTGCTCTTAGAGTTTTAGTGTTAGTGAAAAATTAGACCAACGCATAGCATTACCTCAAGGCATAACATGCTTCTTTTAGTAGATGATGAGAACCATGTGATTCATTATGTTTCCTTTCTCTCCTTGGCTGTCAGGAATCTCAAGAGTGAAGATTGGGCTCAGTTGAAATAAAAACCTTTAACTCTGGCTTTCCTGCACAATTCTCTCTCCTCCCTTCACTACACAGCTTTTTCACCTTTGGCTTTACAGTCCTTTTGCCAATGTAATTTTTATTGTATACCACGCCACATTATTTATGGAAGAAGTCCAAGCATGAATAATTAATAAATGAATAAATGTAGCTAACCAGGTTCAGCTTAGTCAGCTTGCTCCTGCATCATCAGCATGTCATTTTAAGTACCAGAAAAACTCATTCTATTAAGCACCACTAAATGTCCACATCATCCCCATTAAAAGAAGCTTTCTACTTTCCAGAAAAATGGAAAAATCAGTATATAACTTTAAAATCAAATCCACAAAGAAATGAATAGTTTTATTTAAAAAAATTAATCTTCCCCCAAACATTACAAGAAGTACCTAGAAGTAATATTTGATTTAACCGTCCCACTTCCCCCCTTCTCATTCAATCATAAGAAAGAAACAGGGGAGGGTATGTGAAGCAGGAAGTCTGAATAATCACAAAGTGAAGAACCATCTGCTGACAATACAAAGCCAATTATGCTTTGAGATTGTACAATTGTACTGAGACTCTTCCCAAGAATGATGTTGTTCAGCTTTGTTTTACCCTGTGTGACATCCACAGTACAGGAAAGACACATAGAGATCAGGACTTCAAAGGAATGGGAAACTGAGGCCCAGCAAGAGGAAGTAACTAGCACAGTATCACACCACTTGTCAAAGGCAAAGCCAGCACCAGAACCCAGATATGCAAAATCCCACCTGATTTTGTTCTACTGAACTTGCTCACGCCTCAAATATCACACTTATGCATGTAATTTTCTGCCATTTCCCTGCCAGTTTCATTCCCAAACAAAAAGGGGTAGAATTATATTCATATTTACACCCTTGTCAACCATTATCCTCAGTTTAAAAAATCAAAATGGGATTTAAACAGCTATTAAAGGAGGCAAGTGATGTGAAATTGCTAAGATGTAAGAATCACTGAGACAGAAATGGAGAGAATCAGAGCACAGGGTGATTGAAGAAAGATTAAAAAGGTATATGTAAAATTTAAAGTGTCCTTTCCTTTCAAGTTTTAGATTAGTCTGTTAAGAACTATCTAGTCTAGAGAGAAAGGTGGACCAAAATCCTTTCGGGGTACCAGCAATCCCAGCATCTCCCATGGGAGGTGCAGAAGCTGACCACCCACAGTAGTGCAGAAGCTGATGAAGAGGAATTGCAGAGTGGTCAGATCAACAGACCAAATGTAGGGTGGGAAGGACAAAACACATTCTATTTTGTTACATGAAACTGATTGATACTCTTTAGATCTGTATCACTCTTTTTCCTTATCACCTTCTGATCGAATTTATCAGTACAAAAGTGAGACGATAAGTCCTCAGGAAGGAAAATAGTTTTGGTTTTGGTTTTTTTTTTTTTTTAGTTGAAAGAATAGTAAGATGTCCCCCCCTTCCTTCCTTCCTTCCTTCCTTCCTTCCTATATCTATTCATGCATGTATTAAGCGACTAGCAAAGGCTATCAGTTTTGTGGGAGTCACACATATATGCACAGTGTGGCTTCCAATAAGTATCTTATAATGCAGTGGGAGAAAAAGACATAAACTACTCTTCATTAAGTGTGAGGTACCATAAAAGAGGTAAATATGCTTTGACAGTTCAGAGAATTGAAAAAAGATACCTGGCCAAAATTAATCTGAAGAGTTGCTTGGCTCAAATGAGCATTATAGAAAAGGAACAAAGAAATGCTTCTTCATCTTTTATGGTATATCTATGCCTGAATACAGTGTGCATTTTCAGTAGCTATAACTCAAGAAAGGAGGAATGTGGGCCCACACACACTAAAGTTAGATCAACGAATACAGGTAGGAATTACATTATCTGTAATGATCAATGTAATTATGCTTTCTGGATTAGTTGTTGGCCCTAATCCAATGACTGGGATCTTCATAAGATAAGGGAAATTAGACACAGACACACAAAGGAAAGACAGCTGAATGAAGACAGATAGAGATTGGAGTGATGCCTGTACAAGCCAAGAAACACCAAGGATTGTCAGCAACTGGAAACTAGGAAGAATTCTCCCCAGAGCCGTAAAAGAGAGCACAGCGTTCATGGAACCTTGATGTCAGACTTCTAGCCTCCAGAAGTGTGAGAGAATACATTTTTGTTGTCATAAGCCCCTTGCCCCCCCCAAATAAGTAAGGATGCCTGCGTGTTGGTAGTGAGTTTACCTCACCAGTACTGTCAGTGCTAGAGTCTCTCTGTCTCCCACACTGAGCTCTTTGTGAACAGAGAACCCATCTTACTTTTTTTTCAATTCTCAGAGTCTAGTATATCAAAGTTAAATAGAATCCAGTCCTAAGAAAAGACCAAGAGAGTTTGCTCCTCATCTAACACTCGGGAGTCAAGGGTGACTGTAAACCTATTTTTAAGCCACAAGAAAGTGAGTGAGTGTATGTGCTTCTGTAAGTGTCTCTACATACATTCTGGGTTGACAAAACTGCTAGCATCTCTTTGGCAGATTAACTGGCTACACTTGTCATTTTTTTGGCATCCGGTTCCTAAGTCAACCCTCTGTGTGCTATCTATTCCTTCCTGGAAATAATCACTAAAAAATATGTGTATATAAGACCTCAAGCATTTGTATTCTTTCTTCATCAAGTCCCTTACTTCTCACCAAATTGCACTGCCACTGAACAAAGGCTATCCTGCTGATTAAAATGCAGCTGAAGAGTGCAGAATTCTCTGTCACCCTGGTGGAAGAACTGCAAGCTGGCTGGAGTGTAAGCACTGCCACATGGATGAGAAACAGTTGAAAGGATTGTAAACAAAGGGTAATGATAAATGGTTATGTTGCAAGTGGGTGGGAGGTGTTTAGCGGGGTGTTCCATGGATTGGTGATGGGCCCAGTTTCCCTTAACATCTTTATTAATGATGAGGTAGGAGGGGAAAACACTAACAGCACGTTTATTAAAGGCAGGAGGATGCTAAATTGGGAGGTGTTGCAAACACAAGAGAGGACAAAGAAATAGCACAAGATGGGGATGGTAGAGGCGATATTAGCAAAGAAGAGAAGGACAGGATTCAACTGGGGGACAAAGGGGACCCAGCTCACCTAGGAGAGACCACTGATCTTCAACAAAGAGAGCCTATGGCACAGCTTTTCCCTAAAGACATTTACGTAGGGCAAATTACTTTTATAACCCCAATGTTTCTATAATACGATGCTTTTTGAGGGGAGGGGTAAGAAAACTTGGGCTGTTTTAATTCTGGAAACATTTAAAGAGTTGGTCTGCTTTCATGATCCATGAAAATCAGAAGACCTAAGTGGAAAACTGCACGCGACTCCTAGACTTGAGTGAGAACAGAAAGACAAAAAGCAGTCCCCACTGCACTATGAATAGTAATAGTCTGACTTTCAAGAGAGAGAAAATATTTCAACCCTGTTGGGCCTTCTGGCTTCTAGTCTTAGATCTGCCATTAATTTAGCATCATTTTTAGAAGGTTCTCTTCCTTTTCTGGGCTTGTTTCACTATATTTTCCAGAAAGGTCTGCCTGTCTCCTTCCCTCTTGTAGGGATGCTTACAGAAGTGAAGTTATTAACCTCATTATGCAAGTTTTAATTTTGTGTATGGAAGCAAAGGAGTCGTAAGAAAAACCTACGTGGGCCATGTGAAGGAGAAACGCCTGTTTCCTGTCCATAGGATAAGAGATGGAGTACTATTTACCTTATTTTCAAAAGTCAAATGGTAAATCTGGAAAGATAAAATAAGGCTAAAGACTTTACAACATTAAGCTCCTTGAAGAAAGCTGTGGCACAGACAATATATTATAAGCACTTAAAATCTTACCTGCTTGCAAAATTCCCTTGAGTTCTATCGACGGCATTCGCCATAGCAAAAATTATTTCTTTCCTCATTCATTCAGCACTAGTTATGGAACTCCTATTGTTACCAAACATGGTTCTTACTCCTGAGAAATGCAGTGTAATAGAGTGACAGGTAAAAATAAGAATCTATTTGGATATATTTTTAATTGTTATGGGGACCAATGGTGGTGATGACTGAGCTGGGTTTTTTATGGATTGAATAGCTGTCTAGTAAAAATAAAAGTAGGAAAGCAATGCAACATCAAGCAAAGGACAATGCATGCAGAGGTATAGTGGCATATAAATAAATATATCATTAATCTCATTTCTAGAAATGGTGAGTAGAAATTTCTGGAAACAGTGAGTAGTTCTGTGAGGTGGTGCACAAATTATAGTGGCATGAATGGCATAAATAAAAATTTCTTAAGAGAGAAGAGAAGAAGTGTATCCCTTTTATGGGAGGTTAGCTGCATTGGATGCCTAATGTCCTACTTTATCACACTAAGGAATGCGAACTTTATCCTCTATAGAGTGGGAAACAATTAACACTTTTAAAGAAGGGAATAATGAAACCAAACATCAAAAAAAAAGTGGACCCATCTTCTATGTTTGTTAAAATTCTTATCTAATCAAAGCCTGATTTTATTTCTTTTATAGTTGAAAGCTTGGGCTGATAAAATAATGTCTGATATGCTAAAAAAAAAGATTTAATATTACAATATACAGCACTAGTAAAATATACAATCATGTACATCTTGTACTAGGAAGACCTCAACACATTTATGAAAAGATGGGTTTTTTTAATACATTGTACACGTCTCTGTTCATAAAAACAAATGCATTTTGATTTGGCTTAAATGAATGTTCTTAATGTCATGCTAAACCACCACTGTGTCCAGACAAGATGAGTTAAAATGGTCACAAGAACAAAATATATTAATTAATATTTATACCATTTTTCCAAGCTTGGATCAGATCACTTATCTTCATAGCAGTATGAGACTATGTAACTAAATCCTAGTTGGAGAACAGGAATTTCTGACCTTGAGCAGTGAGACATTTTCCAGTGCTTTGCTTTTCCTCATCAGTAGAACCACATTTAAGATACAATGATATAATGACAGAACCAGACTAGCAAATCAGCGACTATCAAACTGAAGTGGCAAAACATAGAAAAGATGGGGAACTGGGAAGGAGGCTGTTGAGATCATTTTAGTACAAATAGGTGAAGAAAAAGATGACTTTAAAGTTTCAGGTCAACTCTCAGTTTCTAGGATTCCATGACATGTGTCCAAGGCATTATTAGTATCAGATCTTGTCACCATTGGTTTGTAGGAAAGGTCCAAGTAACAATTTTGGTTTGTCTAGATATAAAGGTCTCCATGTTGCAATGGAAATGAAGGCTTGTCTCTTAACACGTCAGGAAAAAAGAAAAGAAAAAACAAAAAGGAAAGAGAAAAAGTAGACCAGCTACAAGAGCTGTAGGGCATATTAATGGTAACACAGTAAACGGTTTCTGAGTCTAGATCTTACTTTTGAGTAAAAACCAAAGCCAAACCAAACCAAAACCCCTTTCTGATGCCGCCAGTTCCTCTATGATGCTACCCCTGAGTTAAGAATACGCTTATGGAAACATTGCCCAAGAAGTCCAGGAGCTGCCCTTGCCTTGTGACTGCAAAGGTAGAAAATTTTATAGCAAAGATAAGCTTCCTTATCTTCTCTCTTAAGTACCTAACGCCCAGGAAATTTTTTATTTCACAGCAACTAAAATTATTCCAGGTCTCGGATGTTTTCTAGAGTTTTAGTCTGTTACAATTCTGGACTAGAACTCATGCTAACCGAACTGCTTTGGTCAGTACACATCTCCACATCTCATACTGTCACACACAATTTCCCAACCAAACGTAACTTGACTCCAGCTGATGCAAACCTAGATCCTCTCTATATATGGTACAATCATGTATATAATAGCCTCTTATCATTCCATCCTTAAATGTGGATGAATAGAAATTCTGTCTAAATAGAAGCTGTGCTATTTAAAATAGTCATCTCAGATTAGTAGGGCTTGGGAATTATGAAATATAGGGTAAAGATTTTTCCCTACATTAATCTGTAGATTTTGCATGAAGAAAAATGACCATGGACAGGGCCTCTAAAGCCCCCTTGCACACATATGGCATAAGTCACAAGGGAATTCAATAAAAGGGCAGGTAATTCTGAGCCTTGTGTCCTTGCAAATATCTTTCTTAGAGTGGATCAGTGGAGTCTTAGGTAGAAGCTGATGTTTCTTATTTGTACAATCAAATCTATCCCCCACAGTTCCCTATAGCTATTCCATTTACTCCATAGAAATAACCCTTTCCTTCACTGAGATGTTAATGATCTCATTTCTTTATAATCCTTTCCATTTTATTATCACTTAAAGAAGGGAACTCATTTGGGACACTAGCTCATGTTTCTAGAAGAATCAGATGACAGTGATGATGTTTCTAGAGTGCTAGAAAGAAATGAACTTCTCTGTTCCAACCCAAGTTTTCCCACAGGTCACTTTTCTGGAAAAGACTAATCTGAAATAGGGTCATACTTAGCTATTGTTCTACTGGTGGCTAGAAAAACTTAGAAGCAAGAAAAAAAGTAACCAAGAAAGCAAAAATACTGCATGAGAACACACATACATACAGAGACAGTATTCCAAAAATGGACACAAGAGATCCAAACCTCTGAGATAACAGCTTCTTTACCTTCCCTCTTCTTTTGTTCAGAGACCAGTAGGCTTCAGGTCCCAGTGATTCTAGCAAAATCTAAATATCTTAGGGTCTTTCACACCTCCGAAACTGGCATGCCTTGAATATGAATAATCCAATTTTACTCCTTAAATGGGTAGTTTATAAACTGCAAGGATCCATGGGCTTGTATGATTTACTACTTAAGCTAAAAGAAGCTGACATTTTATTCTACACTTTAAGTATCAAAATGCTATGGTTTGGGATTCAAAATATAAAATCCAGATTTCCAACACAACTGTGATTCGATACTACAGAATGACAGATGTTTGGGAAATCATATTTGTTCTCTGAAGAGACTCAAATCCACTTTGGATCAGATCTGTTTCTGGAGCAACAAGCTGGATTTTTAACAAATGCAAATTTCCTGCTAGCAGGTTAGAGACAGAGTAATCAGAATTACCATTAATCACCGGAGCCTAGAGGTTTTTTTCAGGTCCAAGTGCAAAGCTGCCGAAACAATTAATTCCTCTGAGATCTGTTTTCAGATGAAAAATCTAAATAATCCTGTCATTTCTGGACCAAATGCCAAGCTGACTCTGCTAAGGAGGATGCAGGTGTATGGACTCCATGCCGAGTAGTTCTAAATTGGCCACAAAAACACTTAGGAGCATGGTGATAGTGCCACACAGGCTGAGTTTCCTTTTAAAAGCCCCGTTCCCACCAACTTCTTTCCAGGCACTTCTTTGTCATCCATGTGACACATTAAGAGGAAATGTTAATGTTACACAGATGCATTAAGTCACACAAGCGGTTTGGTGCATTTTACTGGGACCTCAAAGCATTACACCACAGAGGTGTCTAGGCGGAGCAAGGAGCAGACTGCATCAATACCATCCGAACCTGTGCTCTGAACATGCATTACAAAGGAGTGCAATTATCCAGCCTGTGCCATTAGGCAGCATTAGCCAGCATTGCCCATCACTCCTGATTAATAATTGAACTCAATCCATACAGTAGAGCTCAGGCTAGTCTGAAAGATGCCTTCTAGCATGCATTAGAACGGAGCACCTCCAGGGGCCTCAGAGCACTCTGTCCATTTAACAAGTCAATCTATGAACTACAGTAAACTCTCGATTATTAGAAACTGATGATCCTACTTTTGAATGTTCCTCTGCTTTATTGTTCATCTTTCTCCCTCTTGGTATCTTCCCTCTGGCCACATACAAGTTTATGACATCCTCTGTTATGGGTGCTCTGATGCAAGATCCAAGCCCACTTCACAACTGAATAACTCACCCCTCAGCTGCTAAGAATGCCCTCAGCCATGAGCGTTCCTTGAGAATTGCCTCAAATGAAGACAGTGACCTCACTCAATGTTAAGTTCCTTCTCAGGGTATCCTCATCCAAAGATGGGTCAGGAAGAACAAATAAAGTCCTGTCCCCTTATCCCAATTCAGAGTAACTCTGAAGGACCACCCTAGCTTCAGAGCTCCTTACAAGGATGATGGAGCCTCTGTTATAACTGCACTGCAGCCTAACACCTCCCTCTGGTCAGCCTCACTTTCCCTCCCCTCCCAGGTATAATACCGAAAGCACTCCCTAACAATCTTCCTGCATGGCCTCTTCACCTCCTAGTCTGTTCCCCAGAGGGACTCAAACTGCAGCTGGAAAGAAAGAGCCATACCTTACCCGTCACCTCAAGAAGCCACTGTAAGAGTCAAATGAGATCATTTATATGAAGGTTTCTTATAAACTGCAAATGATAAAAAAAGGAATACTTATTACACTACCCCTTTAACTAAGACACCATTAACTAATGGAGCATTTGTACATATGGCAAACAAAAGTGCACCTTTCCTGTGGTCTACAAATTTAGAGTCTAAGTAAAGCTGGGAGTTCAAGTTTACTGAGCAGTGAATTTAAATAATATCAAAACTGTTTACCTTTAGTACATTATATCACTTAAGTTTTTATTCATTTATGACAAGTCTTCAATCCACCAAAATCTGAAGAATGTTGCCAGATTTGGGGAGGTAAAGCACCTTTTTCCAAAATATAAAAATATCCAAAGTATCAAAATAGTTTGATATTTGTGAGTCAGGTAAATAACATTGCTGAGGCAGTTATTTATTTTTTTACAAAGCAGCAAACAAAATCTTAGAGGAGTAAAGACACATGCCATGGGCCCACTGACCCCAATTCTGCAAGTCCAAGGAAAGTTTCCAGCTTTAGTGTTCCAGTTAGGAAGATCACTTCCTCAACAGACCACACAACAGAAAACAGACACTTTTTGAACTTAACAAAGTGAAAGGAACTGGCCCCGGCAGGAAGAGACCAATGTTCAGAGATGATCCACATACATATTGTCCACCCCAGGCCACTCTCTGTCACTATGTGCCTGAACTATCCATGGAGCAATGGAGCATAAACCCAAGCAAGAAGGAATCAGATACACCATCACCATACTCACTGTGAGAGCCCAGTGGAAAATATGCTGGGATCCCCACCTTCTGCTATTTGGCTTTGGGGGGAGGGTTCCCTTTCCTTTGAATTATAGTTTCTTTAACTGCAAAATGGAAAAAAATTATCATGATATCTTAGTGTGTGCTCTGTGTGTGCTGCTTAATTAAAAGGGAGTGGTGACAAGTCTGTAGTATCAATTAAAAGTGCTACCCCATTTGGGCTAACACACCTATAGCACAGGTGATACCTATAGGTTCCTGGACAGGTAGATCAGTAGAGGTCAGAGTGTATCAGTGTGATGTGTGTGTGTGTAGAAATAAATTTCTATTTTTCCATCTTTAGGTTCTCAGACACCCCCCACATTTGGTCTTCAAATGTACATGGCACTGAAGTGTCAGTAAAACAGTATTTTTAAGATTCTCAGAAAATATTAGAATGTCTACAACCATCAATCCAAAAGACGATGTTCTAAAAAATCAAAACCCTGATAGCCTAAAAATATGAACAACAGTTTTCTAAAAAAAATTAAACTGCCAACATCTGACCTCTAAAGGAATCAGGGATATATGTGAAAAATGTATACTCCAGTCTCAAACAGAATGGATGAGGAAATGTATTTTCTGGAGGTTTTCAGTCTAGAACTCAACAATGAACTATTGATGGTTAAAGTTACAATCTCTGTCAAAATAATCCAAAATAAGCTTCCTTCCCAAAGGAAAGAGCATCAAGAACAACCACTTTTGTGGAAAATCTCAACTACTGGGTTTATGGAATTAACGAACTGAACCTAATACAATAAGGGTCAAATGTCAGCGCAATCAGAGAAATTGGGACTCACTGTAACAGGTGAGAAGTTCAGAAGTTTAATTCACAGAGCAACTATATTTATGTGGATAGTGGAAACTGCACCTAATACAAAGCCATCCGGTATAAAACAAATACATTTAAATAAAACAGCTATCCTCATTCACTTCTGTCTTGTAAAAGTCACCTCTAACCATTTTCCCTTTAGATCAGTAGGTTTAGGACCTATGAAAATGTTGTTCTTCAGTTTGAACATTAGAATTCTAAGGCTTCCCACGATATATCCTCAAATCTGACGAATTCCTCTTCTTCTCTGTGAGACTCTGTCTATATAATCTGTGATAACAAAGAGTCTATCTTACTGGACACAAGCAAACTTCCTGGATAATTTAATCATGAGTTTAAAAACCCAAGTCACAACTTGACTGACCACTGAGTGCAGTAAATTGACCCATAACACAATTTGTATGGCTTTTTAGAAATAGCATCATAGTCCCATCACTTAACATTAAACAGCATTAACTGATAAAGCATTGTTTTAGCCACCATAATAACCATGGGTAATTAATGAGCGGCTTAATATGCTGCTTCTTGCACAACAGATGAGCCAGAGTCTCAAATCTCCCCAGTGTGAGCCCATTTCCTAACCATCTATTTTAAAACTAAAGACTTGAAAGTTATCCTGGCTAAACTCTCTGCCTTCAGAAAGGTAAAACAATATCGTTTTCATTTTACCCACCATACTCTTGCTACAAAATCTTGAGAATTATAATTAAAGACAAGTATTTTCCTTTTTCAGGCTAAATGACCTCCTTTTGCCCATCCAATGGGTGTCCTGGCTTGAAACACTGCTCTAACGCAGCACCTGAAAATTGTTTCAGAGGACAACATGCTTTTCTTCCAACATGTTAATTGTGTGTGCTATAAATTATTCTGTATTTTTGAATTACTAAACCCGTGATTGATGATGTTTAGAGTACACATCTTTATCTGTTAAGGATAAACATTATTTTTTAAATGCCAACAGGTGGTACTTTCATCCTCTAGCAACTAAAAGAAAGTCATTCTATCTTAACTAGAAATGTCCTTTAACAATAAGCTGATATTGGGGCACCTGCATACCTCAGTTGGCTAAGTGTCCAATTTCAGCTCAGGTCACGATCTCACGGTTCATGGGTTTAAGCCCCGCATTAAGCTGTGTGCTGACAGCTCAGAGCCTGGAGCTTGCTTCAGATTCTGTGTCTCCCTTTCTCTTTGTCTCTCCCCTCCCCTCTCAAAAATAAATAAACATTTAAAGAAATTAAAAAAAAAATAACAGTAAGCCAATATCTTGTGATCTCACAAAAACTAAGAGCTGGGCATCCCATCTTTTAAGATTGGCATACACAACTTTCTCTAAGATTGAAAACTATTTTGCTTGTTAATGAAGAGGGAATATCTGATGGGGCAAAACTTAGTCTCAGAAATTTACTTTGAAATTCACATAAAACCAAATTACTTCCTTCTTATAACAGTGAAATAATATTTTATGGAATGGAAAAAAGCAATCATCACTGTAGAGATAATTAAAGAACCTTGGATTTCCAAACACTCTTAACTCAGTACATCGAGGAATGAGCATTTTTAATAAAAGTTGGATGTGGCTATCAGCTAAAAACTTAATTATCCAAAGCTTAAGCTCCTACTCATTGATCATCCTCTGATTTCAATTCTGAAAAAAATAAATTTCAGCTGGAATTAGTTTACCTAGAAACATTCCTAAAATGCATTTACTGTTGGGCATTTGAAACATAGAACCATGTTATCTATTTCAGCAAATATGAACATGCCATGAAAACTGTATGTTTAAAAAATCATTAATAGGTCTCTTGAATACTGAGAACAAGCTGAGGTGGGGGAGAGGGGAAGGAGGGTGATGGGCAGGGAGGAGGGCACTTGTTGGGATGAGCACTGGGTGTTATATGGAAACAGCTTGACAATAAACTATGAAAGAAAAAAATATTTAAAAAAAAATCATTAATAGAGGCGCCTGGGTGGCTCAGTCGGTTGAGTGTCCGACCGACTTCGGCTCAGGTCATGATCTCACAGTTCGTGGGTTCGAGCCCCACGTAGGGCTCTGTGCTGACAGCCAGCTCAGAGCCTGGAGGCTGCTTCAGATTCTGTGTCTCCCTCTCTCTGACCCTCCCCTGCTCACGCTGTCTCTCTCACTCTCAGAAATAAATGAAAAAGATTTTAAAAAATAAAAATAAACAAAAATTAAAAAATTAAAAGATCATTAATAGGTTAGAGAATGTAACCCCTGAATGTTATTCTCCAGAAAAATATTACATGAACCAAAGATTCTAACAGATACTCAACTCCCTTACTTAATTACGATGAAATTCCTTGAGAACCCCAGCTGAAAGTTTTACTGTCATTTAAATCATGGGTACTTTAATCATTTTTAAGAAGGAAGAGTTGGACAACTGTAGAGATAACCTATACATTTTTATAAACATCTTTGTAGTATTGTGCTATTCAACAAAAGGCTGTTTTGAATGTGTGCTTATGAAGGTTATTTTATTTTTAGCAAAAGAAGTTAAGAATAGTTTTTATATTTATATAATATCTCTCAGACAAGCATATGAGAAAACTTTGCAAACAACATCTTGCTTTATTTCTCAATATTCACAGGTGGAAAGGAAAAAATTAAATTGCACAATATCATTTTGTACATGAGGGAAATGAGGCAATGAGAAGGGATGCAAATTACTGAAGACACCTTATGGTTCCTTCACTTGTAACAGAGCAGAGTTTGCCCTTGATATTTGGGGTCTGAAGATGTAAAATATTATTATGTGACAGGGCAGGAGAGGAACAGAACCAGAAATAGTGGCTCAGTGCTCTGTGGGGCTGCAGCATGGCTGCTGTTATATGCAGGATGTACTGGCGATCCCTACTGAAAATGTCTCTGCTCCCCAAGTCTTCAGACTCTTCCATAATACCATTATTTTTTGAATTAAGCATCTGATCTCCCCTGGAGTCTTCCTTTAAAGGACAGTTCTTCCTCTGAGAAGAAATCATCTGGCAGCCCCCTCCCCTTGCTCCTCATTATAGTTAATAGCATAACTAGAAAATAAGCTCACATAGAACATATGAACACATATAGCACGTATGTTATATCTCACATATAACATGTTATAGAACATGTTAGAATTTACCAAACACAGTAACCTATGTCACCTCATTTAATCCATACAAATGAGCAGTTTGAAGTCTCAAAGAGCCTAAGAAAAGTCCACTTAGTTTCTCTTTAACATGTGACATTCCAACAGCTCAATAAACACTCAGAGTTCCTATCATGTGCCAGCACTGGACCAGGGAATCATCAATGAACCCAGGGGTGCCCCCTCCACCCAGCGACCTTGGGCAGGTCCTTTGGCCTACAAGACAAGAATAGTGACATCCGCCCTACCTAATTCCCCAAGCGTAATAAAACAATATAATTAACATGGAAGTGATCTGAAAACTGCAAAGAACTAAACAAACTGGAAGTGTTGCTATTATCACCTTCCTGGGAACGAGGGTGTCAGGTTGCCCACAACTTAATAAAAGCCAAGAGCTGCAGAAGGTTCTGACTGTCTGATAATAGAGTCTTTAAGGAGCAAGGAAGGGAGGAGCTGCAAAAGCAAACCTTCCAGACTTGATGAAATCTAAGGACTCCATTGGGTGAATGATCTCTGGATGCCAAACAGCATGAAGACAGGGGGCTCCAAAATGTATCTGCACAAAGCTGAAGTTAAGGGCAGAGCTGAGCAAGCACACCATGGTATTAAAAGATAGTGAGAAGAAAACCTGAAGCTTCTAACAATGGTTCAGATCTGAAGGAAGTGCCAAATTTAACAGGTTTAGAAATCAAAGCTATTCTCATACCAGGAAACAAAAGGGGACATAATGTTTGAATCATGGTGGTTCACCAATTTTAAGATCCCCCCCCTTTTTTTTTTTTACATTTTTACATCTCTAAAATTGGGATGAATTAATACAGTGGTACATCATAACATGTTGTCTTGTTCTTAAAAAATATGTCAAATATTTTTTTTAAGTGCATCTTAAAATTGATGGCATATTTGGGGCACTTGGGTGGCTCAGTTGGTTAAGCATCCAACTCTTGGTTTCAGCTCAGGTCCTGACCTGGGCTGGTGGGTTGGAGCCCTGCTTGGGATTCTCTCTCTCTCTCCCTGCTTATCCTCTGTTCATGTTCTCTCTCTCAAAATAAATAAATAAACATTTTAAAAATAAAATTTATATTAAATTCAGTGAATTAAATAGGATATTTTCAATGACCTGTTTTGGGGCCTGTCAAAGGGCTGCTTTCCAGTCATGCAGCTTTACCATGCTGTCTTATCTGCATAAGACTTTCAATGGACACACTCTGTTCAGCCTCGGGGTTAGCCTTCCCTCCACATTCCAGTCTGGTTAGCTCTGCAAATCTAGACTGACTGCAGGAAGCATCAGCCAGTTTCCCTACCCAGTGGCAGAGCGGCTGGAATCAAATCACATCAGCTTTCCGTCCTTGAGTCCTTTGATTGGCCCCCCTTAAAACTGACTTGCCTTGTTTTTGAAGTTTGGTATGTACAGCAAAGCTTCCATTACTGTCCTACTGGTGCAGCTCCCTGGATCTGTCCATCTCTGCTTCCAGAAAACCATCCCAGAGCTAAGCTTTGATAAATGCAGTCAGGGGTGTAAATGTCCTTCCTCCTTTGCCCACTGCCATTGATGTAGTACTAGCTCTCTCTTACTTTTCTCTGTCAGAGTTCAGCCTGGCCTGTTTCCTGATCACAACAGAAAAATCATGGGAAGCCCAGCCAGTCTCATGATCTACTTTCATGAGCAACTTCTACAACAAAAATAACATTCACCTCCAAATCTTACAATGTGAGCCCATCACAATAAAATACAGTTCTATGATGATGCCTCTGCCATGCTATGCATGCATCATATCCCTGCCATAAACCATGTAACCCTGTTTAGTCTGACATAAAATGTTTGTATAAAATAAGATTCGAAGTCAAGAAAAGAGGACCTCTAAATCTCAGGAAGAATCAAAAGAAAATGCACCAATAAGTCATTCCAAAAAAAAAAAATAGGAAAAAAGAAATGTTAACCACACATAGAACTATGTGGGAGAAGTTTATGCAAAGAACAACCAGGAATCACTTCATTTTTTCACATCAAAATCGCTTCTAACACCATATTGTGACTATCAAGTTAGTTGATGCCAGACCACAGCACTGTCACACACACACACACACACACACACACACACACACACACACACACACACACACACTATCCTTTCTGAAAGGCTTAGACTGCGAATGAGAAATAAAGTTTCAAATCATAAACAATTTAAGTGAATATAATCAATTACTTTATTCCCTTGGGGCTTATTTCTTTTCTCCTTTTCAATGCCTGATTCCCTCACTGCTTTCATAAGCCAAATTCCAAAGGCCTCTTCTTGGGATCCTACCTGAGACCAAAATGTGAATCTATTATCAGAATTCAGCCCGTGTATCTCCTTGCACAGAAGAGACAGTATCAGGAGGCTGTTTCATGAGTTTACCTTGGATTCATCACATTATTTAAAGAGATCCCACACGAAAAACTTCCCTAAAGACCAGTTAAACAAGAGACAAATAACCAGTCACAATATTCCTTGATAAGATCCTTAAAAATTATCTTTAATTGATGCCAAATATGAACAGATCATAAAGTGACAGAAGCAAGTGAAATTGCATAGATGAAAACTATGCGCTTCATTAGGCTCTCAATTCATAACATTCAATGTCCTCCACCTGACATTTTGAACAGTTAGGGCAGGGGAAATGCACAGCAGGTGGAAATGAGACACGCCCTTAACTCAAGGTGTAAGCAATTGGCAAACTCAAGAAAGAAAGTAGTACTTTTTCAGCTTCAATGGTTTGTTGTCCTGACGGTGCACTTTAAACTAATACCACTCAATTTTTAGTTTTGAACCTTGGTAATACTGTATCTTTAATGTTAGAGGTATATCACATAGAGTCCATGCTGTCGGCTTATAGCTACTGCCTCAAACAGCTCCCAGACGTGCACTGACGAGAAGAAAGGTGTTTCTGCGGGTTTTGGAGAGGAGACAACTTTTGACTTGGAATATTTTGCAAAGGGTCTTTTGTGTTTTCTTTTGCTCACACCATTTCTTCTTCTCTGATTATGGTACAAAACCCTTCTAGATTCTGTGAAGTCTCATGTCATAAAAAGTAAACTGCTACTTAACTCTGACGTAAAAATCACTGGGGCTAGGGCTAATCTCCTTAAAGCTAATAGTCCTGAGATCAGCAGGGCCTCACCCCTTATGTACACACTGGACTTCCCGAGGAAGCCCATGGTCATTTTGCCTGAGCAAAGAGACTGGCGTCAAATCCCAAGACTTCTGAGCTTTACACTTATACCCTGAATGAATTCGCACAGTGACCCAAGGTAATGGAACACTTTTGGTTAACAACTCAGCTCCTGTCCACTTCTTTACAAAAAAAATGGTAAGTAACGTACATTCTTCTGAGTTTTACCTGAGTCATGCTGAACATGTTCGCATATACCCTGAAATTCCGTGATATAAATACGAGTATTAATACACCGCATGGTGGATGAGAGGCCACCTCCTGAGATTGCAATTCAACTTGGACTGTGTCTGGTTTAAAAACTTGCATTTGTTTATTTGTCTTCTTGAAATGAACAGAAACGTCGTAAGACTTCATCCTTTCTTGACAAAATGGGAAGATAAAATGGCTGCTTGGCAGTTTATATTCTTTCTAACAATTCTATACCATGGATGGTTACCACCCACCAATTCTCACCACTCCTAGGGATGAGTTGTCCCTGGAAGAAAATGGGGAATTGCCTTCTGTTAGTGTGCTCTTTCTCCTTCTTGTTCAAGGCAATCTACCAAACAAGGAATTCAATTGTAAAACTGTTTAAAACCATGTGTTTTGAGGTCTCCTATACTAAAAGGGAGGGTTAGGAAACTACTTTTATGGACTCTTCAGATGTTAACTAATTTGAAAAAACCCTACACAACATGAAGAAGGCCCTTTATGGACTAAACCAAATTTCTACTTAAAGAGATCTGCTCACTTACCATTTATATGTTTATCTGTGTTTTAATTCTCAAGTGAGTCAAGAATATGATGTCACCTGTGCTTTGGTTCCACCCTAGTGGAATCTAAACCTGTGTACAATTTTAGAGAAATGACTTTCTGTCAGCCATATTCCAGAAGAATATGCCATTGGTTCATTTGATTTTGCTAGGCTAACTCACTCATGCACTCCCAGTGAACTGCTTTAACTGGTACTCTATTCTCCAGGGTGAGCAAGGGAGGGCTGTACACAGATGGGGAAGAGGAGATGCAGAAACAAAAAGCTTTCCTGGCTACAATCTGTCTTCTCTAATTCTGAGGACAGAGGAAATTAATGTCTTTGGTCTCTCGAATTCAGATCACTTGAGGTGAGTTAACCACTTCAGAGATGCTGGAATGGCTAACAGCCCTGGTGTGACTCAACCCTTCCACTTGCCACCCTATTGAACTAGGGCCCCCAAAACACTGGAAAAGCTGAGCTATGGCTATCAGCATGTCAGAAAGTCTCTCCTTCTGGAGAAAACAAGTATTCAGGACATGAGCCATTAAAGCTCAAGATCGAGGAAGGGGATTGAAAGGTAAAAAGCCCACTAAAATAAATATAAGTAAGTAAACCAAAAGATAGTCATCCCTTAATAGGCAGTTTTGTTAAGTGCACCTTCAGGTCTACAAAAACATTTCAGCACATTACAGTGCGAGGGGTAAGAGCTTTGTCAAATTTCGCATGCCTATGCTACACAGATAATCCCTGTACTCCATTCCTACTAACTTGGTTGCAATGAGCTACAGATGGATAAGCAGCATTCACTTCCCCCCATCACCCAAATTCATAACAACTCATCCCCAATCCCAGTCTGACAGGCTCATGCATGCAGCCCTTTTTCCTGTAACACATGCAGAAGAACCCCAGTCCAGAGAATCTATGAGAGGTATACCAGGTAGCCAAAGCCAGTCTGATCAGTCTTGGTCCCATTTCCTCATCTTCTGACCCATCCATCCCACAGTACTGAGTGGATTATTGCTGTTGACAGAGTGCAGCGTTTCAGTTCTGTGTGTCCTAGACCTCAAAGTTTAAATAAAAGATCAAGATATCCCCAGACATTTTGGGGAAGTTGGCTTTGTTTTCCCAAACTGGAGATTTTTAAGCAGGTAGAAGAGGAATAGCCAGGATGCGTCAAGGTTCAAAAGAGAAGGAAACATCACAGGGGAGGGTTTAATGCCCTGTGGTCAGATGCTGTGCAGTCCTCGGCCCCTTGTCTTCCATGATGTTACGTCAGTCTTACAGATTCTCAAAAGCCGCACAGGAAAATAAAATATCCATGTTCTTTCTTTCAACTGAGTCAGCCAGCCTGGGTGTTACTCTAGCTTCTTGCTTTATTGCCTCCCTGCCAGTTCTAGGACAAGGTGGGGGAAGGGATAGAAGTAACGGAGGATTTCCAGAAGAAGCAGGGCAGGAATGTAAGGTGGGCAGCAGCAGGCAGCCACATGCTAAGTGCAGAGTGAAGATTCCCCACCTCGGTGTCTTTAAAAAGGCTGTGAGTGCCTCTCCATTGGTGGACAGCTGCTGGGTCCCAGAGGCCTATGTTATGTAGCTCTCTTTCAGCTAGACTGAAGGTCCCCAGCATTCTCTGGGCTGGGTGTCTGGGGCAGCAGAAGTTAGATGCTCAGCCTGTGAAGGGACTGCCAGGTAGGAAGAGCATAGGCGCATCATAGAAAATATCTGAAGGGAGTGGGCCAGGAGTGAAGGTCCAGGAAAGGTTATTATGAACGGAGTGTTTCCACATCCACAATGATGCCTAAAAAGAACAGACCATTGAGATTTGCAGAGTGCTGTTGCTAACGGAGGAGAAATACAGAACGTTTCAAGGAACACTACACTGGACCTGAGGAAGCCTTCCACATCCAGAGTGGCCCTCGACAGGAAACAGATTCTCAAAAACTTGATATTGGCTTCTGGTGGAGAAGAGGGAGAAAAGAGATTCCTGGTTCACGTCCAGTGCGATGATGGGTCGCAGGTCCCAGTTTACATCCCAGATCAGGTTGTCAAGGGGATCAAGTCCAATGGATGGCCAGGGAGACAGCACCTTCCTGGATCTCTACTCCTTGGGTGCAGGATGGTGTGGTCTTCTCACAGTGGTGAAGTGAGACAGGGAGGGTGGGAAAACCAAAAGCAAAATATCTGTGCCTCAACCCTTCCTCCCTTTTGTTACATAACTTCTCAGCTGTATTAATGGAGGCACTTTCTGCAGTTCACTGTGGGTACAGGATAAAGGCACTAAGCAACTATTAAATCAATTGGTTGAGTTTCTTCAGGGAGCCTCAAGGGGAGGGCTGAAGTCTCTACAGACTTCAAATCATGACTGCAAAAAGAAATCAGCTCTGCTTTGGATGCATACAAGAGATAAACATGTTCATTTACATCCTAAGAATGCACCAAAAAACATGCAGTATTGCACCTTTTTTTGTTCGTTTGTCTGTTTGTTTGTTTTGCTTGTGTTTACTTTCAGCTAAAAAGAATACTTGTTCTTAGGTGTTGCTATATATACCTTGATGACTTATTTAGTTTTCCACATAGCTTCCCTTTAAGGGATGGGCATATTGGTCCTCTCTCTGCCTACACCTGCACAGAAGCCTGACATTTCCCTGAGCAAAGGCAGGAAAATCAACTGAGTGGCCCCCACCCCCCACCCCCCATTGTTTTCTTTTGGGCCCTTCATCCCATAAACTTGTAATTTTTATAATTTAAAATTTTTTTACTGAAACCATGCATTAATTAATTCAAGGTACACCTTAATCAAATAGGCCATAATGCTGAATAAGAGAACATGCTTTGAGCTCCAGAAAGTTATTGTTCCCACCTGACTAACATATGCACTTAAATACAGTACTTTATTTACTAATAAAATAGTTAATAAATGAAGGAGTGCACTTTTGGTGAATGCAAATGAAAAAGGACCTATTTTTAGAAGAGTTGATTCCAACGTAAGCTTATCCCCTATTGTCTGAGTTAGCGTTCTTGGCATGCGATTATAAAATAAATATGATCGGATTCAAACATGCTTACATTTAGTTCCATTTGTGCTCTCTTACAATAAGGAGGCTAAGGTTTTACATCCAGTTCTGGAGGCCAGGGTCAGGGTGCAGGACTGGTGAGAAAAGACCTGTGTTTGGCTCACCTGCAGTTGAGAATTTAGCAGCACTGCAGACGAATCAGTTAATTTACTTCAGTTTTCTTTTTTCTTAGAGAATAGTTTGGATGAGCATGGGAAATGAGGCAGAGGGAAAATCCCTACAGACCAGGACCAGTATCAGATGTAGAAGGTGCTTTTTGAACCAGTCTTAAGTAATTTTGCGTGTATGTGCGCGCGTGTGTGTGTGCGTGCGTGTGTGTGTGTGTGTGTATGTGCACGTGTGGTGTCTTCACCTTGTAATAGACAATTTGGATGATCAAAACAAATACAACATTTGTTCATTGCCCCTTTTGGCTGGTATATCATGTTACATATAATACATCAGATGCATTGTCTTAAATGTGCTATGCAGTTTGCAAAAGTTTTATAATGGAGTCCCATGCAAATTTAACTTTTATATTTCTAAGTGATCATCTGGTGTTTAGTTAAAAGAAAAAAGTTAGAGAAGCCAAAGGATTAAAAATGTTTCGGTATGGGGAAACATATGAATCTTATTTTACCTAGACTAGCTCATGGACTTAATTGTTTTAAACCAGTTTTAGAAAATACACTTTCTTTTCCCATTTTTTTTAATAAAATGAAAATAGTTTCTTTTTGCATGAATCTTGAAAGCTTCTGGTTCATCCTCCCCCAAATCCGCAATGCAACAATGCATTGACAGTTAAACAGAGCATTCAAAGGCTATTTAGTAAAGTATCTACAAACAGTGACGTGGGTCACTAGGGTTTTTGTTTTTTGTTTTTTGTTTTTAAGTCTTTCAAGCTGCTAAGTGGGGCTTTTTTAGTTTGTTTGCTTGGCTTTTTAAACATCGGTCAGTAGCTTGCTCTTATTAACGCAGTTTTGGTTAGCTGTGGTGCAATTGCCAGTTCTGATATTGGCCTGTCTATAATGGGTTATGCTATTATTCATATCCTCTTCGATCTCCATGTACTCAGATTTGCTGATAGTAGAGGAACTGCGCCGACTGAGGTCACTGTCAGAGGCTAAATTAGGGGAGCTAACGTGGAGCAACTGAGCCTGCTCTTCCCCCTCAGTTTCTCGGTGGTAGAAATAGTTGAAATTGGACACAATGACAGGTACGGGCAGGGCAATTGTCAGCACACCAGCGATGGCACACAAGGAGCCCACGATCTTGCCTCCAATTGTCACAGGGTACATGTCACCGTATCCTACAGTGGTCATGGACACCACCGCCCACCAGAAAGCATCGGGGATACTGGAGAAGTGCGACTCAGCTTCTTCCGCCTCGGCAAAGTACACTGCACTAGAAAATAGTATGACCCCAATGAAGAGGAAAAAGATAAGCAGCCCTAGCTCTCTCATACTAGCTTTGAGGGTCTGGCCCAGGATCTGGAGGCCCTTGGAGTGGCGGGAGAGTTTGAAGATTCTAAAAACCCTTACCAACCGGATGACCCTGAGGATGGCCAACGAAGTGGCCTGCTCGCCCTTCTGATTTCCCTCCTGCTCGGCTATCTCGGTGCCTAGGGTGATGAAATAAGGGATGATGGCCACAATGTCGATGAAGTTCATGATGTTTTTGAAGAAGTCTGTCTTGCTGGGGCAGGCGAAGAAGCGCACCACCAGCTCAAAGGAGAACCAGATGATGCACAGGGTTTCCACGATGAAAAAGGGGTCCGTGAAGATGTTGGAATTGTAGATCACCGTAGTGTTGTCGATGCGGTGCACGGTGCCCGTGAAGTCCTTGTCGTCCTTCAGCTCGGGTAGAGTCTCTAGGCAAAAGATGACGATGGAGATGAGAATGACCATGACGGAAACGATGGCGATGACCCGGGCGGGTCCTGAGCTCTCAGGGTACTCGAAGAGCAGCCACACCTGGCGCTGGTACTCCTTCTCGGGCAGGGGGCGCTCCTCCTCTTTGATGAAGCCCTCGTCCTCCCGGAACTTCTCCATGGCCTCCTCGCCCAGCTCATAAAACTTGATCTCCTCGGAGAACATGTCCAGGGGCACGTTGACCGGCCTCCGCAGACGGCCCCCGGACTGGTAGTAGTAGAGGATGGCGTCGAAGCTCGGCCGGTTGCGGTCGAAGAAGTACTCGTTCCGCAGGGGGTCGAAGTAGCGCATGCGTTTCTTGGGGTTGCCCAGCAGTGTGTTGGGGAACTGCGCCAGGGTCTTGAGCTGCGTTTCGAAGCGCAGCCCAGAGATGTTGATCACCACGCGCTCGCAGCACTCGTGGTCGTCATGCTCGGCCGGCCGGGGGTAGCTGCCATCCTGGGGGTGGCCCGGGGCGGCCGAGGCCTCGTCCACGTTCTCTCCGGACATCACCGTCATGGTGGAAGTGGGGCACAGGGGTGAGAGACCAGGAGAGGGCCAGGGGTGGGAAGCAGCGGGAGAGGAGGGGTGGGGGGGACCCAAGCGCCCCCCCCACCGGAGTGCGCGGCTCCCCCCACGCTCAAGGGGAGGGGCTTCAAAACCAGCAGGTGGAGAGATCTGTGACTTCCCTTCTCGTTACCTTCCCCTCCACCCTGCCTTTTACTCAGTGTGGAATCCCCCTCGCCTGCAGCCGGGGGTGCAGCTTTTTGCCGAGGGGTGGGGTGGGGAGGGTTGGTATTTCTTCCTGCTCGGAAGCGCCTTAACGCAGTGCCGTTCTAGCGGACCGGGCCATCCATTCGAGGGTCACCCTGGCCTCCCCTCCCCTCGGCGACCCTCCAAAAAAACGGGTGCAGAGCCAGCTCAGCAGATCCCCTCGCCTGCCATCCCCTCTGCTTCTCCTCGGCTCTCCCCCCTCCTACCCCTCTTCGCCTGCCGCCTTCTAAGCTCCCACCAGGGCGATCGATGGACGCTGCAGAGAAATAGAAAGTGATACGGGGGTAGAAAATCAGAAGCGTTCAGATGGGACGGACCTACAGACACCGAAGAGCACAGACCTCTAGCTTGTTTAGAAAGCACTGGACTTTTGCTAGGGTTAGCACATACACACAGACAGACACACGCAGACACCCGGAAATCCAAGTTTGGGCTCCTCCATCCCACTTTCCCCAATGCCCAACAACCGATCTGTTTACAACTTCGTTAAACTAAAGATCGGGAAAGCGCCGAGAGACGCTGGGGGAGCTCGAGGTCCCGGGCAGCATTCCCACACCCTTGGCTTCTCCCACCCCGTGCCCTACCCTCGCTGCTGCAGCCCCGGACTGGGGAGCCCCCTACCTGGCCGGCTGGCTTGGCGCAGGGGCGGTGCTGAGTCGGCGGAGAGCCGGAGTCGGAATGCGGCAGGTCGCCTTTGCAGTACCCGGGCGGGAGCAGCGGCCACGCCGCGGCAGCATCCGAGAGGCGCTTGGCAAAGGGGCCGCCCTCGCCCCTCGTCTTACGCCCCTTCAGCGGGACAGTCGATTGAGCGAGCCGCTTTGGCGGAAATGTCCGTTCCCTACCCCCATTCTCACCGGTTGCCAGCAACCCAAAGACGCCGTCCTCTCGCTGGTGCAGGGAGTTCCGGAGGATGCGGGGCGGAAAAGCAAAATGCCACCCTCTCCCGAGGCTCGGAAGCAAATGACGATAAACAGCACTCTCGCCCCCTCCTAACACTATGGGAGCCCTTGATTCGATCCCGAAGGAGGCGGGCGAACAAGAGCCTGGATCTACATGGCTCTCGGATCCCCTCCGCTTCCCGCACCCCGGCGTGGACCTCGCCGAGGCTCCTCGGCGCGCGTGGAGCGGTTAGGAGCTCCGAGCCGGGCAGGGTGCGTGCAGCCGCGGGTCCGCTCGGTCCATTTCTGGGCGCTGCAAGATCAGCAGAAACCTGAGAAAGCGCCTGGAATGCGGAGCGGTGATTGGCCCACTCGGGCGTGGGTTGGGGAGGGCGGGGGAGGGCAGGAGCGAGGAGGTAGATGGAAAATATGAGGGGGTGGCTTGGCAGAGGGGGGTTGTCATTCAGTTCCCACCGTTGCCGGCACAGCTTTTTCCTCCTCCTGCCAGAAAAGCCGACCACCAATTCTACTTGCCTTATGGTGCACAGCTCCGCACATGCACGCTCCCTGGCCGCGACCTTCCCCGGGAATTGCACATTAGAAATGGTCAGGTCCGACGCAATGCAGGCGGCGGTGTTCCTGGCAAAACTCCTCGGATGGGCTTGCGTTTGTGCAGTCCCACGGTAATCTTCTCCCGCCGCCATGCTCTGGGTGCCATCCCGCCCCTCCCGCAGGGGTCTCTCTGCAGGGGTGACCCAGCTTGCCTCCGCCTGACGGGGAGAGATGCGGACTTCGGGGAGAGCTCTGCAGTCGAGGCTCACTGGCTGGGTTTGTTCCATGTGGTGTTACTGCGAGGCGGTGGAGCTACTAAGAGTCTGTCCCTCCTTGACCTACGATGGGAGTTGAAGATGGGGTTGAAGTTTTCTTACGATCAGATTATTTTGACATACGGAGAATGCGATTTGTGGAAAACCAAAGGCTTAGTGGGTTTGTGGGGTTGTCTGCCAACTTGGTGCTAATTGGGCCGAATCTGAGAAGCAAGTTGCCTGCCCACCTCCCACCTATGTCCCTCCTCCCGCAGCCACTTTTCTCGGCCTGGTGCCTCCACAAAGCCACTTGCAAGGCTTGCAACTTCTTCGGGAAAGGGTCTGCACCGAAGTCCGGGGCAGCGCTAGCCGGGGGCGTGCGCCGTGCACTCTGAGTGCCGCGACAGCAGCGCCCCCAGACGCGCTCCGCCTCGGCGCCCGCTGCGCGCGAGAAGGCAGCCCGCAGCTCTGGTACTTAACAGCTACGGAGTCTCCAGGGAGGACGCAAGAACCCGGAGTCGCGGCTGATTGGCTCCCCCGGTGCTTTGGGACCACCCTTCCACCACCGCGGATGGCGTTGCCTCGCGCCTACACCAGCCACCACTTTAATCAAAGCCAATGATTGTATCCTCCCCACTCCATTGTGGCTAGAGGAAAGCAGGGGCCTGTGCGGGGTTGCCCAGGCAGTGCATCGAGGCTGAGTACGGAACGAGTTAAACCCCTCCTCCAGATTCAGACTCTAGCGTTCCTTTCAGAAAAAGAAAAATATTTGTTCCCTCCTCTCCTCCTCCGGATTCATACCCTAGCTTTTCTTTTACGAACAATAAGTTCTTCTAAACTCCTCAGAAGCGTATTAAACACTGCCATTTCCCCACATTCCACGCGCAATATTCCTGTATCCTACTAACTCCACAGTTTCCTGACTTTCTGCACTACTGCTTTATTACAAGAAGGCAGGGAGGAAGGGAGGAAGGGAGGAAAGGAGGAAGGAAGGAAGGAAGGAAGGAAGGAAGGAAGGAAGGAGGGAGGGAGGAGGGAGGGAGGGAGGGGAGGAAGGAAGGAAGGAAGGAAGGAAGGAAGGAAGGAAGGAAGGAAGGAAGGAAGGAAGAGAGGGAGGGAGTTGTGTACTAAACTGTCAAGTCTCTTGTTTCTGCTGTTGCTGCTGCTGCTGTTATAGCCACATCATAGATAACCCTACTAGACCTGAAGAACATTTCCTGACCATGTCCCAGCAATATTGGGCTTCCCTACTCTGCTCTTGCACCTCCGTCTGCCTGTAACCCCCTTCCGACTTTTAAAGGCCTCCAAGACTGTCATCTCCCTAGCCTCAGGTGGATTGCACTTGCCTTGATTCAGCATTTGGAGACAGTCTTACTAGAAGAGATTTGCAGACCACATGGGATCTCAGGTTCCTAAATTCAGGGCTTTATTAGGAGGCATAATAAACTCCAGAGGTTTACACCAAGGAATTGGAAGAACGGTATTGAGCTAAGAACTCAACATTCTGGATGCAAGCCCACCAATGATAAGGGTCTAAAGATTTGTATTCACTCAAATATTTGTTCAGTCCCAGCTGTGTGTCAGTCTTGCTCAGCACTGCAGACTTGGAAACTAAGATATGCATGGTCCCAGACCCCATGGAGCTCACATTTCTGATGGGAGAGACAGACAGTGAAAAAAAAAAAACAACAACACTGCACATTATAATGTTAAGGTAAAGAAAATTAAGAAAAGGGTATATGGAGTGACAAATATATATAAGTCTGAATGGATAGAAAGGGCCTTTGCAGAAGTAACAGTTAAACAAAAAAAATTCAAGGAGAGAATAGGGGCGCCTGGGTGGCTCAGTCAGTTAAGGGTCCAGCTTTGGCTCAGATCATGATCTCGCAGTTCATGAGTTTGAGCCCTGTGTTGGGCTCTGTGCTGACAGATTCTGTGTTTCAGATTCTGTGTCTCCTTCTCTCTCTGCCCCTTCCCTGCTCCCACTTTGTCTCTCTCCCACAAAAATAAATATTAAAAACTTAAAAAAAAAAAAGAAGAGACAGAACAGGGAATTGGAAAAGCATAGACATAAGAGCAAATGCGAAGATCCCAAGGTAAGGAGAAGTTAGCATATTTGGGAAACAAAGGAGCACCGGTATGGCTAGAAAGAAGTAATCAAAGAAGGGTGTTGCAGAAGATAGGTCAGAAAGATTGGGAGGGACCAAATCATATAGAGCCTCTTAGGCCACTGTAAGAAAATTTCATTTTTTAAATATAATTTGTTCCATGTAGTGATATAATATTATTTGCCATCTTAAAGATTATTCTGCCTACTGGAAACAAGGCATGAGGTTGGAGGTTATTAAGTAGTACATGCAATGTTGGCTTAGACAAGCAAGGTACTGGTAAGCTTGTGAGAAGTGGTTGGAATAGAATTACATTTTGAAAATAGAGATGGCAGGATTTGGGATGTGGGGGAAAGAAACATTTCAAGAACATTTCCAAGGTTTGTAGCCTTAGTAACTAGGTGGATGGTGATGTAATTTACTGGAGGAGTGAATTGGACAGCTTCTCTCTCACCAGAATGTGAGCTACACAAAGCCTTGGACCTTGTGTGTCTTGGTTATTACTGTATTGGGCAGTAATAACCTCAGATTCAGTAAGCCGTTCCCCAAATTCTCTCCACCTTTCCATTCCTCTTGCCCTGATGCCAGTTGCCTTGCTTCAGCTGCTGCTGGAACAGCCAAATCTGCATGAGCAGCAGAGTTCTGCCTCCCTAGGTTGATCACATTGCAACGATTTGGATTTCTCAAGACTGGAAGAAGGTCCAGGTGAGCAACAGCCATTTGGAGGCATTAACTCCATGGATCAGTGAGCGCTTGCCCAGTAGTGGACATGAGATTGGATGGAGCCTGTAGGTAAATCCCCTCTCCACATAGCCTAGTGACAGGGCTGCATCTCTTTGTGGCTCATTAAGCAGTTGCCAGCCTGGTAACTCAATGCCTTATTTTTGTACCCTATCTTCCCTATCTCACTTTCACTTCCCTTACTCTCACTGCATGGAGATCTTACCTTCCACCAAATCATAAGTCTTGTCTCAGGTTCTGTTTTCTAGGGAAACAGAGCTGAGGCAGAAGGAACCCAAACTTTGGCTTGAGACATGTTACGTTTATTAAATACCCAAACAAAGATATTGAGTAGGAAGTTGGGCATATGAGTCTAGCGTTCAGAGGGAAGGTCTGGATAGATCAGGATTTATCAGCCTCAACACTGTTGACCTTTGGGCTGGATATCTTTTGGTTGTGGAGGGTGTTTTTGTTTTGTTGTCCTGTGAATTTTAGGATGCTCAGTAGCATCCCTGGCCTTTAGTCACTAGCTGCCAGTAGTACCTGCTCCCAGTTATGACAATAAAAAATGTCCCTAGACATTGCCAAATGTCCCCTGAGGGGCAGAATCACCCTCACTAGGAGCTACTGGGGTGGATGGTAGTTAAAGCCAGAGTACTGGACTAGAGCACTTGGACATGAAGGTAGAAAGAGAAGAAGAGATGTTCAGGGATTTTGCTTCAGGATATCCTAATTTTAGTGGCCAAAAATAGAAAGAAAAGCCAGCAAATAATGACTGGTAGGGTAAGCAAATCAAGATATTATGGAATCTGTCAAAGTAAATGCGTAGTATTTTCAGCAGAGAGAGATACTGCTGATAAGATGAATAGAATGAGGAACTTGCAATTGACTATTGGATTTGGAAAATTTGAACTGATAATAGATTAAGAGAGGAAAACTGATGACAGTGGGTAAAATCAACTCTTGAAATTTGGGGATCAATCAGGAGAAGAAAAATTGAAGTAGAAGCTGAAGGAAGATAAAGGGTGACAAGACTTTTTAAAAGATGAGATCTACTATAATATGTTTGTATGCTGATGGGAATGATTCAGTCAAAAAGGAAAAGTTATTGATGCAGTAGAAAAAGAAAAATTGGAGCAATGTTCTTGAGAAGGCAAAAGGAGAATGAGATCAAAGATCCGAAAGAAAGGGTTGGCCTTGGAAAAGGACAGTTAGTCTATAGAAATGGTAAAGAGAGAGCGGAGTTCAGGCACAAATAGTTTAGTAGATTTGGTTGTGAGAATTGATAGACTGCCACTTATGCAATCAGTTTTCTCAGTGAAAAAAGAAACAAAGTCATCAACTAAAAGTGAGGTTGGGAGGAGGTCTTGAAATTTGGGGGGTGCAGGGAATTTGAAATAACCACCCAAGAGAATAGGAAAAGGAAAGGATTAGGAAATGTAGCAGGATTGCCTACCATTACCACAGTCTCCCTTGTGGTGAGAAACCGTGCATTTCAGTGATCAGGCCCTGAGTATTTGAGATAAACTTGGAAGTGAATCATGATAGAATTAGTCCCAGTGAACTTTTATGGGAAAATGTGAAACTCGTTCTAAATATAGCTTCCTCCTTAGTATCAGTCTCCTATGGACTAGGTAGTGGTAAGACAAGACATGTCATGAGAAGAAGTAGTCTTACCAGGCAAGGATATACCCATGCATATCCTATCTTAGACTCTATCTTAGACCTATCTTAGACTCTGCTGAGGGCAGTGTCACAAGCAGTGGAATGGCAGCCCTCAAGACATAAAGTATCATTGTAAAGGGCAATATAAAACCACTAGAAGGCAGGAAGGAAAGTTCAGAAGTTCACCAAGGGTTTAGGGTAACAATGAGTGGTATGGATAGCTACTTTAGCTAGGGGTCTTATTGCTGACATAGGACTTATCTGTGGATGGGTTCCAAAAGTCTGTGAACCCTCTTAAATTTTATACACATTTTTTGTACATGTAAATAATAATATCTGAAGACCAGGTCCATAAGTGATTTTTGTCAAAATCTCAAAGGGAGATTATACTGATACAGTTAAAAGCCTCAGTTTTTAAATCAGTGAAGAGTTCTAATTCAATCACTCTGATCTTAGACAAGTCATTCCATTATTCTACATTTTCATCTCCTTATTTGTAAAATGTATCTATATCATAGGGCATTGTGAGGATAAAATACAAATGGAGAACTGATCAGTAGTGATTTGCATAGGGTTAAAGTTCAGTGAAATGCGAGCTTTAAAAAAGTGACCAAAAAGGAAGTTCAGTGAAATGCCAGGTTCAAGAAAGTGAGCAAAAAAGGTCAAGAATCATTACATTAGACAGTTCTTTAATACACATTCAGTAAGGGCAGAGCAGCTCCTAGATACTTAAGAATATAAGAAAACAACAAATGTAATGCCTACTCTTTACAGCCAGCTTCAGTGTTCAACCATAGAGGAATAGTTGGTACTAGAAATTTCCTACCACCATAAACTAGAAAGCTGAATAAAATATAGGTGGTAACATTGGGCAATAGGCAAGATGGAACTGAGATCTCCCAGAAAAAAGAAACAAATGAAGTGAACTCTGTTGACCACCTTAGCTGTTTGCCTGAAGATACTTTCTAGAAGCTATGCAAGGATATAGAGCCCAAACAGAGCCTGATGAACTCCCTGAGTTAAGAAGACAGATACTGGAGTCTGGCAAGGCTGAGCTGAAAGTTAGCTACACAGAGAAAAGGTACCAGAAATCTTCATGAAGGTTCCAGTATAAAGAGGTAGGTGGCTAAAGATGAAGCCAGAGAAGTTGGCAGGAACCAGGGCATGAAGCTTCTTGTTGGTCACTCCAGTGGACCCCACTGGTTTCCTCCTGAGCTTCCAATCCTCTCTCTTCTCATTAACAGAATTATCTTACACATAGTCATGTGCCTGAAGAGAAACCAACTGTTCCAGGCTCTCTCAAGAGAAACTGGCCTGTGACCCAATCATTTTCAAGGAGATGTGAAGGGAAGTCTACTGGAGAAATTCAGGAAAGACATCTTCAGTAGTAAGAAAGAGCCATAGAAAGACTTTCTCTTCATCCTCTCGATGTCTTATCTGGATGAGTCGTTGCTATATCCATCCTGCTACTGGTCCAACACTGAAGATGTCATAGCAGAAGGAGAAAAAGAACCTGGATCCTGGCATCATTGAGCTACTGAATCAATCAACCGTGAAGCCTTTCTACCATGGGACTTTCTGTTATGAAATTCAATAGTTTTCTTATTGTTAAGTTAGAGTTGAGCTTGCTCATTAACTCTCACTGAGGGATTTCCCATAAAGATTTTAAAGAGACTTGCAGACTATTAGGGATGATATTTGGGGAAATGATTTAGATGCAGGGATTCATGTCAGTTACAATTCTTTCTGATAATAAAAGTGGAAACTAAACCCCAAATGGCTTAAATTTAAAAAGGTAGTTTACTTGCTAAGAAATCTGAATAGGTTGGGAACAGATCTGCAGCTTCAGGAAAGGCATTATCCAGAACTCAAGGCTTATGGCCAGGACCTATTTTTTTCTTTCTCCACTTCTCCATTTCCTTTTCTGAATGCAGACTCTACTCTCAAGCATAGCTGCCAGAAATTCCAGAGGCTGTACTTTGTGTCTGATAGGAAATAAGTCCAATTCTCTGATGGCTCAAATAAAAGCTTTGGAATTAAGTCTTAGTGATCCTGATTGTCCTGACAGGTATTGTTTACCCATCTTTGAGCCAATCACTGCAACTAGGAAAATGGGATGTCCTGACTGGATTAAAAAATCAGAGCTTTTCCCTGGAGATGAGCTGTGGTTAATCTCACCCAAACTATGTGATGGGAAATTCCAGAGTGCTGGTTCAAAGGATAAGAGAGAACTGCATTGTAGGAAGGCAGAGCAGACGGTGATAAAGAGAGTTAAGAATGGTTCCCAGGTGGGTGGCTCAGTCGGTTGAGTGTCTGACTTCAGCTCAGGTCATGATCTCATGGTTTGTGGGTTCGAGCCCCATGTCAGGCTCTGTGCTGACAGCTAGCTCAGAGCCTGGAACCTGCTTCGGATTCTGTATCTCCCTCTCTCTCTCTGACCCTCACCTGCTCATGCTGTCTCTCTCTCTCTCTCTCAGGAATAAATAAAAAACATTAAAATTTTTTTTTAAAGAGAGAGAGAATGGCTCCCAGGTCTCTGGTTTGGGCATCTGGGAGAGAAATGCACTTCAGAAAGAGAAAGGAGCACTTCAGGAAGGTCAGTTAATATAAGCAATACAGTGAGATGTAGGTCATTGGTTGTCTTAAAAAAGCAGTTTCAAGCGAGTAGTGGAAACAGATGCCAGATTGTAGTAGTCAAAGAATGAATGGAGTGGGCAAGTGATGTTAGGACGAGTAAGCATTCTTTGAAGAATCTTGGAATTAGAAGGCAAGAGAGAAATAGAAGTAATAGCTAAAGGAGACTGTGAGATTGAGAAAACTTTTTTGTCTTTAATATAAGAGAGATTTGAGCATACTTGAATATTAATGATGATATGGGGTGCCTGGGTGGCTCAGTTGGTTAAGTGTCCAACTCTTGATTTCAGCTCAGGTCATGATCTCACATTTCTTGAGATTAAGTCTCAGGTCAGGCTCTCTGTGTGTGTGTGTGTGTGTGTGTGTGTGTGTGTGTGTGTGTGTGTGTGTGTGTCTGTCTGTCTGTCTGTCTGTCTGTCTCTCTCTCTGTCTCTCTCCCTCCACCAAATATATAAACATTAAACATTGTTTTTAAAATGATAATGATGATAAATGAAAAAAACTACAAGGAAGAACAAGATTGAAGATATAGGCTAGAAGTGGAGTAATTAATGGAGCAAGATCCCTAGGAATGATAAGTAGATGGATGCAGAGCACAGCTAGAAGAAATCTTAAGGAAGAGTAAGGGACTTTTTTTCACTGTGATAGAATGGAAAGAGGGGAGGACAGATGGAAGTGGATTACTGCACCTGTAATGGGAGAGTAAATTTGGGAAACCAATGGAGATTCCACATGAAGGTTTCTAGTTTCTCAGTGAAGCAGAAAATGTTACCTACTAATGGACATACAAGGGGAGAGCATGAAAGGTAGAAGATAGTCCCAAAGAAAGGTGGATTAGGAAAATATATGGAACCATACCATTTTGTCTGACATCATCTAGAAGGTGCCATAGTCTATTACCATAAAGATGTAATCTTCTTACGGTCAAACATTAATGCAATCAGAATCTAAAGACTGGGATATTTCTTAACTGTTGCCCATTAGGTCACTTTCCAATAGAGTCAGGAATCTCAGAATTCCCTTTTCCCTTGGACATCCCTTTTCTTCTTGCTCCCTCTTCTGCCCTGCTTTCAGGATCCTGCTCCATCCTGCCTTTCCTCTATGGTAGACTGGAGAAAGTATTTTGTCCCTTGTGTCTGAGCCTGGAGACATTCATGCTTATGTGTATCCCAGCAGGGCAATGGTGATGTCCTCAGAAAGGATCACCTCAAGAAAAGCCAACTTCTCAGGGCACCTGGCTGGCTCAGTCGGTTAAGCGTCCGACTTCAGCTCAGGTCATGATCTTACTGTTCGTGGGTTTGAGCCCTGTGTCGGGCTCTGTGCTGAGAGCCAGCTCAGAGCCTGAGCCTGCTTCAGATTCTGTGTCTCCCTCTCTCTCTGACCCTTCTCTGTTCATGCTGTCTCTCTGTCTCTCTCTCTCACAGAAATAAATTAAAAAAAAAAACATTTAAAAAAGTTTTTAACAAAAGGAAGAAAAGCCAACTTCTCTCCTGCTAATGTTGATCACCTCCCATAGTGACCCAAAAGTGCTGTTTTGCAAAAGGCCCCCTCTCCCCAGAGATCAGATAGAGAAGGATGAAGGGATGAAAATGCACCTGTAGCAGGGTCACATGAAAGCATTGAGGCCCAGCCAAGGTCAGAAAGCAGGAATTTGAAGAAATGCCAATTTGTTTGTGTAAAAAGTTTTCTCCAAAAGAGCTTCAGCATCTCAGATGTTAAATAGAAAAGGGGATTGGCAAGTATTGATGGTACAAAAAGGTAAGTTATTAAAATGATATGTTTGTCTCGAAGGTACAAATAGACTAGAGCATAAGAACACAGATTATAGGGGCGCCTGGGTAACTCAGTTGGTTAGGCGACTGACTTCAGCTCAGGTCATGATCTCTTGGTTCATGGGTTCGAGCCCTACATTGGGCTCTGTGCTGACAGCTAGCTCAGAGCCTGGAGCCTGTTTCAGATTCTGTGTCTCCCTCTCTCTCTGCCCTTCCCCCACTCATGCTCTGTCTTTCTCTGTCTCAAAACTAAATAAACTATAAAAATTAAAAAAAAAAGAATACAGATTATAATATCTAACCAAAAATATGTATACTGGGAATGTTTACTTCTCGAAACATTCTGTAATAAAAGCACATCTGCCTGATGGCACAGAGCTTTATGACCTCTATTGCCTCATATTCTTTGTGCTGCAGCAGACCAAAAAATGCTTTCAGAGGTAAAATTTCCCCTTCTCTAAATATTTCTTTAACCCTGTAATTTACCAAATCTCAGCCACAAAACATCATATTCATGAAAGATTATTGGAAAGACATAAAATATGTACATTTTTCTCTAGAGCCACACTGTCCAACAAGATAGACACATGTGGCTATTACATTTACATGAATTCAAATAAGAGTTAAACTTCAGTTTTTTAGTCCACTGGCCACATGTTAAGTGCTGAATAGCCACATGTGGCTGGTAGTTACCATACTGGACAATGCATATATAGAACATTTTACCATTGCAGAAAGTGCTATTGGTTGATGCTTCCACCCTTGGGTCAGTCTAGGTGTTCATTGAGGTCTGTACAAGGGCAGTATGGTTTGTGTCCCTTGTACATTTGCTTGTAGGCCTTTAGCTTGCAATGAGGAACACTATCATAAAACACCCTATAAATTCATGGTAACTACTGTTAGAACCTTGTGAAGGGTATCATCCACTATGCTACCAATGTCTTCCTTTAGGAGAATCCCTGAAGAAATCTTATTTTCAGCATCAGACTTATGAGTCTCTTAAACACTGCACTGTGATTCTTAAAGCTGATTCATTATTATTGTCTTCAGGCAAACATAGAGCCATAATTGCAGCTTTCCTTCAGCAACCAAATAGGACCCGTGTGTCTCTCATTGATTAAGTGGCATACCTTTTACCCACACACTGAACTGAGGTACAAATAAGTGCTATGTTAATTACCCAGCATAGAGATAGGGATGCCATAGAAAAATTGAGTTCAGAATTTCCAAACCAGTTTTGCTCCTTCTCACAAGAAAAATGTTCTGAATGGTTTGCACTTTTATTCCCTTTATTCTTTATGTCAATGAACTCTTTGCAGTACTGAATACTTACTAGGTATGTGTCTTTTTTTACCATAGAAAAGCTAAGAAAAATGCATTGTGCCCACACAATGTATCTTCTTTGTTTGAGTCAAGACTTATATGAATGTAAAATGATAGCCTCCAAAGGCAGTCAAGTGAGTGGTCCAATCTAACATGTTCTAGCAGATGTTTGGGATAAAGAAAGATGGGAGCTGGTCAAGACAGCCAGCTGGGCAGCTTTGCAGGAGCTGTGGACTTTAAAGGATCATCGAAGCAGAAGAGAAGGGTACAATTCACAACATAGGGAAGGCGAGAGCAGAGATGCAGACATGGGGATGTCCTGTTTCAGGAGACAGTGGACTGGTCAATCCGGTGGAAGCCCACTCAAGTGGACATGCTTGAGTAATGAGTAGAGGAATCACAAAATAGGTGGGAGGGAGATGAAAGACCAAGGAGGGGATTGTGAAAATCCTACACACTCAATAATTCACCCTTGAATAATCAAATGTTACCAGTACTACACTAATTGTTTTTTTGCCCGAGAAGGAAAAATAAGAGCCAGTTTGTAGTTTTCAGTGATATAGTAAAAGAAGTTGGATTCATACTAGCAGTTATCATCCAATACATGGTAATGAACTGTTTTAAATCTTTATCTTTTTGCTATACTTTATACTTTAAAAAAATATTTCTTTTGCATATTTTCTAATCCTCAGACAAACCCTTGGAAGCAAGGAAGGCAGGCATTTATTGTCTTATTATGATAAGGACACTGAGTAGGAAGAATTAATAAGTCCTTAACTCATCCTATTCCACATGGGGAATAGTGGACCAAAACAGAAAACACAGGCTGTGACTCCCAGTTTAACTATTTTTCTTTTACACCACACTATGGTGGTGTAAAATAAATAGAATTAAATAAATTGCTTCTACTTCTCATTCATACTTTTGGAGCTCAGTGTCCACTGTCATTGACTTTGGGATTTTCTCTTTAAATACCACATCTAAGAAACACACTGATTATAATAGGAAGAGAATGGCTTATTTAGAACTTTCTGATTTTTAAGAAAATATGTGATAATTAAGAAATATTGGTCATATGAACAGATATTTCTCCAAAGAAGACATGCAGATGGCCAACAGACACATGAAAAGATATTCAACATCACTCATCATCATGGAAATGCAAATCAAAACCTCAAGGAAAGAAATAGCACCTCACACCTGTCAGAATGGCTAAAATAAAAAACTCAAGAAACAACAAGTGTTGGCCAGGATGTGGAGACAAAGGAACACTTGCACACTGTTGGTTTCTACCAACTGGTGCAAACACCAGATTGTGGAAAAACAATGTGGAGTTTCCTACAAAAATTAAAAATAGAATTAACATATGATTTAGTAATTACATTACTGAGTATTTACCCAAAGAATCTGAAGACACTAATTTGAAGGGATACGAGCATCCCTATGTTTACTGCAGGATTATTTACAATAGCCAAATCATGAAAGCAACCCAAGTGTCCAATAATAGAAGAATAAAAATGATGTGGTATACATATATACAATGGAATATTATTCAGCCATAAAAAAGAATGAAATCTTGCCATTTGCAACAACATGGATGGATCTAGCAGATCATCTAAGTGAAATAAGTCTTATAGAAAGACAAATATCAGATGTGGAACTTAAGTAACAAAACAAATGAAAAACGGGGGCAGGGAGAGAAAGAATCAAGCAAACAAACAAAACAGAATCTTAACAGTAGAGAACAAACTGATGGTTACCAAAGTGTAAGTGAATGAGGGGTATGAGTAAGATAGATGACTAGGATTCAAAGTACACTTATCATGATGAGCACTGAGTAATGTGTAGAATTGTTGCATTACTGTATCATATGCCTGAAACTACTATAACACTGTTTGTTAACTATATAGGAATTAAAACTTTAAAAAGATAGGAAGAAAGATTGGTCATTCATTCTTTCTTCCTGGATTTTTCAGCTTTAATAGACATGCCTCTTCATTTGGGCTAATTTGGATTTTATCCTGCCCCAAAACAAAAAAATAGGCTGTTAGACATCCTGGGGGCATTGTGGGCTACAATGATTCTGTGATTCTTTCCTCTAACAGTTGGCTTGGACGACACTGTCAAGAGTCCAAATCTCCTATTTAAAGTGCATCAGAGAGAAATGCAGCTGGATGTAAGCAATGTGTATATGTAGAATAACAATGTAAATATTTTATGGACTGCAGCACAACAGAATTAAATACTTTTGCTTGGACAAATGAATTCCATCTTGAAAGCCACTGCAAAGAAGCTTATGTATTGGGCACAATAATTTGCAAATAATTGAACACAGTGTGGTGTTCACATAACTCTGCATTTCTCCAAATTCTTAGCACCTTCTCAGCACTGCTGGGAGCAGCCTTACCTGTTGTTCTTAGGAAGAAATCTTTCTCTTGGCAGCCTGATAGATTATGCAACTCATCTATTTCAGTAATTAACTAATTGAGTCATATCTGCTTGTTCGTTCTGAGCTGTTAAGCTTCCATCTGCTTTTATTCTCTGAAATGTGTCCTGCTACTTCCCTACCTCAGAGCAATGACCCATTTGACTATGACTCAGTTCCCAAAGGTGCTCTTATTGACCAATACCATCATCTCTTAGAGTTCATTTTCCAGCCCTCACTGCAGACTTTGACCCATGGTGCCCTCAGATTCAGGTGCCAGAGTGTTTTAGTGACCAGGAACAACTAATAAGAAGTAAGACAGTCCACCCTATATCTGGTCTCACCACTGCTATTCAACACAGTAGTGGAAGTCTTAGCTAGAGCAATCAGGCAAGAAAAAGAAATAAAAGACATCAAGTAAGAAAGGGAGAGAAGTAAAAATGTCTCTGTTTGCAGATGTCATGATCTTATATACAAAAAACCCTAAGTTTGTACCAAAAAACTGTTAGAACTAGTAACAAATTCAGTAAATTTGCAGTATACAAAATCAACATATAAAACTCAGTTGTATTTCTTTTTTGTAATTAAAATTTGCTTTTTAAATTTTAATTCCAGCATAGTTAACATACAGTTTTACACTAGTCTCATATGCATAACACAGTGATTCAGCAATTCCATACATCACCCAGTGTTTATCACAATGACACTCCTTAGTTCCCATCACCTATTTCACCCATCCTTGGACCCACCTCCCTTCTGGTAACCACCAGTTTGTTCTCTAGAATTAAGAGTTTGTTTCTTGGTCTCTCTCTTTCTCTCTCTCTCTCTCTCTCTCTGTCTCTTCCCTTGCTCACTTGTTTTATTTCTTAAATTGCACATATGAATGAAATCATATAGTATTTGTCTTTCTCTGACTTATTTCACTTAGCATTATACTCTCTAACTCCATTCATGTCATTTAAATGATAAGATTCATTTTTATGTTTGAATAATATTCCATTATACATATATACCACATCTTCTTTATCCATTCATCTATCACAGGACACTTGGGCTGTTTCCATAATTTGGCTACTGTAAATAATGCTGCTATAAACATAGGGGTGCATATATCCCTTTGAATTCATTTTTTTAAAAAATATTTTTATTTATTTCTAGGAAAGAGAGAGAGAGAGAGACAGCATGAGCAGGGGAAGGTCAGTGAGAGAGGGAGATACAGACTCTGAAATAGGCTCCAGGCTCTGAGCTGGCAGTCAGCACAGAGCCCGACGCGGGGCTCGAACCCACAAACTGCGAGATCATGACCTAAGCGAAAGTCAGACGCTTAACCGACTAAGCCACCCAGGCGCCCCTCCCTTTGAATTCATTTTTGTATTTGGGGGGTAAATATTCGGTAGTATGATTACTGGATCATAGTAAAAACAGATCATATTCTGGTTTTAACTTTTTGAAGAACAACCATACTGTCTTCTGCAGTGGCTGCAACAGTTTGCATCCCCAATAAGAGTGCAAGATAGTTCCTTTTTCTCCACATCTTCACCAAAACTTGTTGCTTCTTCAGGAAAGAATATCCGATGGAAAAAAGACAGCCTTTTTAACAGATGGTGTTGGGAGAACTGGACAGCAACATGCAGAAGAATGAAACTAGATCATTTTCTCACACCATGCACAAAATAAACTCAAAATGGATAAGGACCTGAACGTGAGACAGGAAACTATCAACACCCTAGAGGAGAAAGCAGGAAACAACCTCCTTGACCTCCACCGCAGCAACTTCTTACTTGACACATCCCCAAAAGCAAGGGAATTAAGAGCAAAATAAACTGTTGGGACCTCCTCAAGATTAAAAGCTTCTGCACAGCCAAGGAAACAACCCAGAAAATTAATAGGCAACCAACGGAATGGAAAAGATAGTTGCAAACGACATATCAGATAAAGGGTTGATATCCAGAATCTACAAGGAACTCACCAAACTCCACGCCCGAAAAACAAACAACCCAGTGAAGAAATGGGCAGAAGATATGAACAGACACTTCTCCAAAGAGGACATCCAGATGGCCAACAGACACATGAAACGATGTTCAGCATCCCTCCTCATCAGGGAATACAAATCAAAACCACTGAGATACCACCTCACGCCAGTCAGAGTGGCTAAAATGAGCCAATCAGAGAACTCGAGATGCTGGCGAGGATGTGGAGAAACGGGCACCCTCCTACACTGTTGGTGGGAATGTAAACTGGTACAGCCCCTCTGGAAAACAGTGTGGAGGTTCCTCAGGAAACTAACATAGAACTCCCCTATGACCCAGCAATAGCACTGCTAGGAATTTACCCAAGGGATACAGAAATGCTGATGCATAGGAGCACATGTACCCCAATGTTCATGCAGCACTCTCCACAATAGCTAAAACTGGAAAGAGCCTAAGTGTCCATCAACAGATGAATGGATCAAGAAGATGTGGTTTATCTATACCATGGAATACTACATGGCAATGAGAAACAATGAAATCTGGCCATGTGTAGCAACATGGATGGACCTTGAGGGTGTATGCTGAGCGAAATAAGTCAGGCAGAGAAAGACAAATATCATATGTGTGCACGTATAGGAGGATTAGGAGGAGCTTAGCAGAGGACCAATGGAGAGAAGAAGGGCGGAAATGGTGGGGAAAGGGGGAGAGGCAAACCATGAGAGACTCTTGAATGCTGACAAAAACTGAGGACTGGTGGATGTGGGGGGGAGGAGGGTGGGCATGGAGGAGGCACTTGTGGGATGAGCACTGGGTGTTATGTGGAAACTAATTTGACAATAAACTATTTGTAAAAAAAAAATAAATAAATAAAAACTTGTTGCTTCTTGTTGTAACCATTTTTTACAGAACTAAATCAGTTGTACTTCTGTACTATCAACAAACTATACTATACTATCAAGCAAACTATCAACAAGCTATCTGAAAACAAAATAAAGAAAATACATCCTTGTACAATAGAATCAAAAACAATAAAATGCTTAGGAATAAGTGTAAACAAGGAGATAAAAGATTTGTACACTGAAAACTGTTAGACCTTGATGAAAGAAACTGAAGAAAACACAAATAATTGGAATATCTCTGTTGATGAATTGGAAGAATTAATATTGCTAAAATGTCCATAATACCTAAAACCATTACTGGTTCAAAGTTCAGAGAGGCATTTTTACAGAAATAGAAAAAAAAAAGAGACCATGAAATACCCCAAATGCCAAAACAATCTTGAGAAGAACACACTTGAAGGCATTACACTTCCTGTTCAAACTATACTATAGAGCTATAATAATCAAAACAGCTTTGTACTAACATAAAAAGAGACACACAGACCAATGCAACAGAAGCAAGAACCCAGAAATAGCCATACACATGTAGGGTCAACTAATATTTGGCAATGAAGAAAAGAATATTCAATGGGGAAAAATAGTCTGCAATAAATGGGGCTGGGAAAACTGGATAACGATGTGCAAAACAGTGAAATGAAACCCCTATCTTACACCACTCACAAAATTTCAAAATGGATTGAAGACTTAAATGTAAGACCCAAAACCACAAACTTCTAGGAGAAAACATAGAGAAAAGCCCTTTGATATTGATCTTGACAATGATTTTTTTTGGATAGCACAAGCAACAATAGCAAAAATAAACAAAGTGGGACTATGTCAAACTAAAAATAAAAACTTTGTATAGCAAAAGAAGCAATTAAACAATTAACAAAATGAAAACATGGCTTATGAAAAGTGGGGAGGATATCTGTAAATCATATATCTGATAAGGGGCTAATATCTACAATATACAAAGAACTCATACAAGTCAATAGCAAAAAAATAAATAATGAGCAAAGGACATAAATACACATTTTCCCCCAAGAAAATATACAAATGCTCAACAAGTACATGAAAGGTTGCTCAATACCACTAATCATCAGAGAAATGCAAATCGAAATCACAATGAGATATCACCTTACACCTATTAGACTGGTTATTAACACACACACACACACACACACACACACACACACACTAACAAGTGCTGGCAAAGATGCAGGTAAAAGGGAACCCTGGTGCACTGTTGGTGGGAATGTAAACTGGTGCAGCCACTTAGTATGGAAGTTACTAAATAATTAAAAATAGAACTACCATATGATCCAGCAATTCCACTTCTGGGTATGTATCCAAAGGGAATAAAATCACTATCTCAAAGGGATATCTTCATCCCCATGTTATTGCAACATAGTTTATAAGGCATGGAAATAATCTAAGCATCCATCAATAGATGAATGAATAAAGAAATATATATATATGTATATATATATACATTACATACGTAATATGTATATATATATATATACACACACACACACACACACATACAATAGAATATAATGTAGCCATAAAAAAGGAAAATCCTGTTACTTGTAATAATCCATGTTGTTTTCCTGAGAAACTGAGGCACAGAGGATCCAAAGACGACATGGAGGCATTGGCCTTAGATAAAAGAAGGCACTGATATGGCTGGGTGCAGCTGTTTTTTGGACATCAGCAAAGTATAAGAGTTCCCCTCCAGTAAATTGTTTTGGTTTTTTTTTCCTCTGTAAAGTGAAAGGCAATGGTGGTGGATTGGATAGGAGGTTATGTCAGAACTTAAAAATTTAGAAGCAAGAAAAAAGTAATTGGGCCACAACATGAGGAGAGACTCGGGAGACCAGAGAAACAAATGCACAAAACATGAACGTTTTCAACCTTTTTTTCCATCTTTATTGAGATGTAATTGGCATATAACATTGTGTAAGTTTAAGGTGTACAATGTGATAACCTGATTTCCACAGTTAGGTTAGTTACCACGTGTATCATCTCACATAGTTACCTTCGTGTGTGCATGTGTGTGGTGAGAACTTAAGATTTATTCTTCTAACAACTTTCAAGTATACAACACAATATTGTTAATCAGAGTCATCATGTTGTACATTACATCCCCAAAACCTACTCATTTTATAACTGGGGTTTTGTACACTTTGTACCTTTCGACCAACATCTGCCTATCTCCCCACCCAAACCAACCCCTGGGTTTGTTTGTTTTTAGATTTTTCTGTTTTTTATGAGTTTGTTTTTCTTTAGATTCTGCATATAAGTGAGATGATATAGTATTTGTCTTTCTATGTCTGACTTATTTCATTCTGTATAATGTGCTTAAGTTTTACTCATATTATTGCAAAGTACAGGATTTTTTTATGGCTGAATGATATTTTACACTCCCACAAGTAGTGTATAAACATGTTATTCTACAAACTCACCATCACCTGCTATTGCCCAAACATTTTTTCCATACTGAAGGGCATGAAATTATATATCTTTGTATTTATTTTTATTTTCTAAAAGTTGTTAAAATTGGGGTGCCTGAGTGGCTCAGTCAGTTGAGCATCCAACTGCGGCTCAGGTCATGATCTCACAGTTTGTGAGTTCAAGCCCCACATGGGGCTCTGTGCTGACAGCTCAGAGCCTGAGGCCTGCTTTGGATTCTGTGTCTCCCTTTCTCTCTGCCCCACCCACACTCACACTGTCTCTGTCTCTCTCAAAAATAAATAGACATTAAAAAATTTTAAAAAGTTGTTAAAATTATGATGAAATATGTATAACATAAAATTTACCATCTTAATCATTTTTAAGTGGACAGCTCAGTGGCATTGAGTACATTCACATTATTATACAACCATTACCACAATCCATCTCCAGAACACATTTTATCTTGCAAAACTGAAGCTCTGTATCCATTAAGCAATAACTCCCAATTCTTGCCTCCTTCTAGCCCCTGGCAACCACGGTACTGTATGTTCTATGAATTGATGACTCTAGATACTTCAAAGAAGTGGAATCGTACAGTATTGGTCTTTTTTTGACTGCTTATTTCACTCAGCATAATGTCCTCAAGGTTCATGCAGGTTGTAGCACATGTCAGAATTTTTGAGGCTAAATAAAATCTATTGTATACACCACATTTTGATTATATGTTCATCTGCTGATGGACACTCGGGTTGCTTCTGCTTTCTGGCCATTGTGAATAATGCCGTTATAAACATGGCTATACAAACATCTCTTTGGGATCCTGTTTTCAATTCTTTGTGGGATATACCCAGAAGTTGAATTGCTGGATCCTATGATAATTCCATTTTTAAATTTTAAATAGATACTTGATCTTAGACTGCACCACTTTAATATATATATTTTTAATGTTTTTAAATTTATTTTTGAGAGAGAGAGAGAGATTGTGTGGGGGGGGAGGTGCAGACAGAGGGAGACACAGAATCTGAAGCAGGATCCAGGCTCTGAGCTGTCAGCACAGAGCCCAATGTAGGGGTCGAACCCACAAACCTTGAAATCATGACCTGAGCCGAAGTTGGACGCTTAACCGACTGAGCCACCCAGGTGCCCCCATATCCATTCTTAACATCTTTCCTTCTTCAGTAGTGTCTCATCTTTTCTTGGCCCTTTGCTGGTTCATATACATTACGTCAAATTCCATTAAAACAAAACAAACAAAAACCCTCAGAAAACTGGGAAACTTTTGTTTGCTTTGAATCATAAGATCATTTTGGGAAAATGGACATTTTGATGATTACTCATTCATGCACAAGTAAATGTCTCCACTTGCTTATGTTTTCACTATTATTATTCAATTACAGTTGTATAATTTTCACCATTAAAGTCCTTATAGCATTATAAGATTAATTTGTAGCCACTTGTTTTTTTATGCTATTGCAAGTCATACAATTCTTAGTTTATTTTTTTAATGTTTATTTATCTTTGAGAGAGAGAGAAATAGACAGAGTGCAAGCAGGGGAGGGACAGAGAAAGGAGACATAGAATCTGAAGCAGGCTCCAGGGTTTGAGCTGTCAGCACAGAGTCTGACACAGGGCTTGAACTCATAAAGTGTGAGATCATGACCTGAGCCAAAGTTGGCACTCAACAGACTGAGCCACCCAAGCGCCCCATGCAAGTGATATAATTTTTAAATATACAACTTCTAACTTTTGCTGCAATAGAGAAAAGCCATTGTTTTATATATATATATAATATATATATATATTTATATAAATATAAATGTAAAAAAAAATATATATATATATATATATATATATAGTGATTTGGACTCAGCAAACATGTTAAATTCTCATTTGAGTTTTCCAAGTTGGAAATGCAGCATTTGCAAATAAGAACTGTTGTGTTTCTTTTTGTGATGTCCTTACATCAGTATTTATTTTCTCTTGCTTTATCATGCTATATAACTTTGTTTTCTTTTGCTTTGCATTGGTAAATCAGTTGTCTTTTATTCTCTGAATAATCACTGGTGTTCAGTGAGGTTTTTTAAATTGTTTTTATTTTTTCTTTTCTTTTTTTCTTTTATAGTTTATTGTCAAGTTGGTTTCCATATAACACCCAGTGCTCATCCCAACAAGTGCTCTCCTCCATGCCCATCACCCCCGTTCCCCTCTCCCACACCCCCATCAGCCCTCAGTTTGTTCTCAGCATTCAAGAGTCTCTCATGGTTTGCCTCCCTCCCTCTACCCAACTATTTTTCCCCTTCTTCTCCCACTTCGTCCTTCGTTAACTGCCTCCTAATCCACCTATATGTGCAAACATATGGTATTTGTCCTTCTCTGCCTGACTTATTTCACTCAGCATAACACCCTCAAGTTCCGTCCACATTGCCACAAATGGCCAGATTTCATTCTTTCTCATTGCCATGTAGTATTCCATTGTATAGATAAACCACATCTTCTTGATCCATTCATTAGTTGGTTGACACTTAGGTTCTTTCCATGTTTTGGCTATTGTTGAGAGTGCTGCTATAAACATTGGGGTACATGTGCCCCTATGCATCAGCACTCCTATAAACCTTGGGTAAATTCTTAGTAGTGATATTGCTGGGTCATAGGGGAGTTCTATTGTTAATTTTCTGAGGAACCTCCACACTGCTTTCCAGAGCTGTTGCACCAGCTTACATTCCCACCAACAGTGTAGGAGGGTGCCCGTTTCTCCACATCCTTGCTAGCATCTATAGTCTCCTGATTTGTTCATTGTGATCACTCTGACCAGCGTGAGGTGGTATCTCAGTGTGGTTTTGATCTGCATTTCCCTGATGATGAGGAACACCGAGAACCGTTTCATGTGTCTGTTGGCCATCTGGATGTCCTCTTTGGAGAAGTGTCTGTTCATGTCTTCTGCCCATTTCTTCACTAGATTATTTGTTTTTCGGGTGTGGAGTTTGGGGAGTTCCTTAGAGATTTTGGATACTAGTCCTTTATCCAATATGTCATTTGCAACTATCTTTTCCCATTCCATCAGTTGCCTATTATTTTTCTTGATTGTTTCTCTTGCTGTGCAGAAGCTTTTTATCTTGATGAGGTCCCAGTAGTTCATTTTTGCTCTTGATTCCCTTGCCTTTGGGGATGTGTCAAGTAAGAAATTGCTGCAGTTGAGGTCAAGGGGGTTGTTTCCTGCTTTCTCCTCTAGGATTTTGATGGTTTCCTGTCTCACATTCAGGTCCTTTATCCATTTTGAATTTATTTTTGTGTATGGTGTGAGAAAATGATCTAGTTTCATTCTTTTACACATTGCTGTCCAGTTCTTCCAGCACCATCTGTTAAATAGGCTGTCTTTTTTACATTGGACACTCTTTCCTGCTTTTATTAGTTGGCTATACATTTTTGGGTCCAATTCTGAGTTCTCTATTCTCCTGCAATGGTCTATGTGTCTGTTTTTGTGTCAATACCATACTGTCTTGATGATTACAGCTTTGTAGTAGAGGGTAAAGTCTGGGATGGTGATGCCTCCCATTTCGGTTTTCTTCGTCAATATTACTTTGGCTATTCGGGGTCTTTTGTGGTTTCATACAAATTTTAGGATAGTTTGTTCTAGCTTTGAGAAGAATGCTGGTGCAATTTTGATTGGGATTGCATTGAATGTGTAGATTGCTTCGGGTAGTAATATATAACTTTCTAGCATGTTGATTAGAAGTGGTGATTTGGATTGATTTTAACATTAGTCCATAAAGCATAATCTTTGTGTATGTATGAATATGCATCTAATCTTTGTTTTAGAGTACATATATATATAATTGTATAATATTTAGAGTATATATATTTTATATATGTATGATTTTATATATGTAAACACACAAATATATGTATATATAAAGATGATACTTTGTTATATATTTGTATTACTTTTTATGTATATATTACTCTTTATCAGCTCAAAGACACTCCTAATATTAGTTTACCCTTTTTTTTTTTTAATTTATTTCTAGGAGAGGGGCTCCTCGGTGGCTTAGTCGGTTAAGCGTCCGATTTTTGCTTAGGTCATGATCTCGCGGTTCGTGGGTTCGAGCCCCGCGACGGGCTCTGTGCTGACTGCCAGCTCAGAGCCTGGAACCTATTTCGGAGTCTGTGTCTCCCTCTGTCTCTGACCCTCCCCTGCTCACGCTGTCTCTCTCTCTCTCTCTCTCTCTCTCTCTCCTAGAAATAAATTTAACCCCGCGAACCTCGAGTTCATGACCTAAGCGAAAATCGGACGCTTACCCGACTAAGCCACCCAGGCGCTCCCTAATATTAGTTTTCTAATATTAGTGTCTTAATCATTTCTACAAAGAATGGATTAGATTTATTAACAATTTTTATCAATTTTTATTATCAATTTTATTATCAATTTTTTCGTCTTTTGAGATAATTATATTTTCCTCTTTGAATCTATTATTTTGGTGAACCTAATTATTTTTATTGTTAAACAACCTTAGCATTCTTCAGATAAAACCAAGTTTGTTAGTTTTGTTGTGATATTATTTTAGTTAGAATTTTAAATCTATATTTATAAATGAGATTGGCTTATAGTTTTCCTTTCATACTGTTCTTGGCAGCCTTAGGTATCAAGGTCATACCAGCCTCATGAGTTAGGGAGTCTTTAGTCTTGTATGGATGTATTATGAATAGTTCTGTGAGATTGAAAATTTTTAATTAAACTTTGGTTTCATGGTAAAATCAACTAAGCCTGGTGTTTTCTTTAGGGGAAGATTTTAACTATTAATTTAATAACCACCATAAGGTAATAATATTAATCAAGGTGTCTATTTCTTTTTGAATTTGTTAGAATATCTATATATACCCTAAGAAATGTAGATTTTCAATTTTGCTGGACTGACGCTGTAAATGAATCTTCTTCTTATGTTTTTAATTACACAGAATTTGTATTTACATCTATTTTTTTTTAATGTTTTATTTATTTCTAGGAGAGAGAGAGAGAGACAGCATGAGCAGGGGAGGGTCAGAGAGAGAGAGAGTCACAGACTGAAACAGGCTCCAGGCTCTGAGCTGGCAGTCAGCACAGAGCCCGACGCGGAGCCCAAACCCACGAACTGCGAGATCATGACCCAAGCGAAAGTCGGACGCTCAACCGACTAAGCCACCCAGGCGCCGCAACATCTATTTTTTTTATTCTAAATAGTGTTAATTATCCCCTTCTCTCTCCATCAATTGTCCATCAGATTTGTAAATTTTGTTAGACTTTCCAAAGAACAATTTTACATTTACATTTGTTAATCCACTCTGTACCCTTTCTTTGTCATTAATTTCTGCTCTTCATTCCTTTTTGCAACTCATACTTCCCATAAGAGTCATTTTTCTTTTTACTGAAGTACGTTCTTTAATGCAGAACTCTGGCACTGAACTTAACTGTTTCTGTTTGATAATGTCTTTACCCTTACTCTTGAATGTATTCTAGATTAGTAGTTGTTTTATTTTGGTTTTCTATTATTCGATTTTTTTTTTTTTGGCTTCTATTGTGTTTGTTGTGTAGAAGTCTAATGTTGGTCTTACTGTTGGTCCTCTAAAGGTAATATGCCTTTTTTTCCCTTTTGATGGATTTATGATTTCCCTTTGTCTGTAGTTCCCTGGAGTTTCCCTCTAGTGAGTCCAGGTATGGATTTATTTTTCTTTATTCATTTTGTGTAAATTATTAAGCGTTTTGAATCTGTGGACTAGTGTCTTTCATTGACCTTCTTGTCTGCAGAGTTATTGTTACCTCTTTCTCCTCCTGCTCCTTCTAGAACTCTGTTCTCTAAGCTTCTTTACTTCTTTTCCATAGTTTCTACCTTTCGGTCTTTCTGTGTGATATCTTAAATCATATTCTAATCCATTTTCTGGTTACAATTTCTCCCTTGAGCTGAGTCTTATCTGCTTTAAATCCAGTCTATTTAGTTATATTTCTTGTTATGTGTTCTGATTCTAGGAATTTTATTAGTACTTCTCTCCAATATGCTAAGTTACTTTTTAAATTATTTTAGCCACTTATAGAAAATTGCATGCTTTTATACTTTTTAAGCAAAAATAAGGCACAGTCCTTTTATAATCTGTGTTAAATAATTCTAATGTCTAAAATCTGTATTGTTCACCTCCTTCTGTTTGTCTTTTTTTCTGTTGATTCTCATTCATATTACCTTGTATGTTTTTGAGCTTCATTGCGTTTTACTGTGCATTGTTCACCATCCTTACAAAAGGCAGTTGGAGGTGTGTGGATACTTTGAGGTTTAGGATAAAAGGTATCTTCACAAAGAAAAAAAAAATTTTTTTTTTCAGGATCTGATAGCACTACCATTTTAGGTCCACTTCAACCAAGCTTGCTGCTTCATGCTTCCTGGATCCCCTACATGGTACCAGTGCCATCTTCAAATCCCTAGAAAGCTCATCATGTATCCACAACAACCCAGGGGTGTTTGTTTCCTTCACCTCTGTTCCTCTTCCCCCTTTGGTATATGCCACTTTCCTTGGGGGTCATACTCAACTAGGCTTATTTCTAGCTCCTCGTAATCTGATGTTGTAGCTATTTGGGTTGAATCTTAGCTGAATAGATGGAAGGGTTCCCTGTTAGATAGGCCTCCTAACTGGTGTGAGGTTAAGTTCTTGACTCTTTTCCCCATATGTCTGCCAAAACTGAAGCCCAGATTCAAGAATACTGTCAAAACAACTTTGGTGCTCAGCTTATCTTTCTCTTTTTCATTTTTCTCAGATGTTTCCTGGTGTTGATTACTTATCTTGTCAGCAATTTTTGTTTTTAAGAACATTTAAAAAAAACATTGTAGCCAATTTTTAATTCTGTTTAATGGAAGGGTTGATTCAAATAACTTAACATGCTGTATGAATTGGAATTAATCACCATCTCTTCTCTCACTACTGCCCAAAGAACAAAATAAATGAATTTTTAAATGTCCCTTTAGAAAGGTTATTTCTCCTGAAAATCGATTCTGTAGAGAATATATCTCTCAAAGGAGAAGGAGGGAAAACAAATAAATTGGAGATAGATGAAAAGTCTCTGATTTTGACCATGGCCTTATAATATGTGTGGTTAATAGGTGTCACTGGAAAAACAGAGAGGGAAGAACAAAGGGAACGAAGAAGAAAGGAAAAAAGAAAAAATAAATACAAATAAATATATTCATCACCCAATTTAATGTTTGGGAGAAAACCAAAGCTATCAATGGCCTACACCATTATTTTGGGCTGAAAGTGAATCACCATGTCTCAATAAATGGACCATATCATATCACAGCTCTATACTGGTACTCTGACTAAATGTTTGTAAAGTGCTTATGCAAAGCTTATTAAATGTGCTTGCAAATCTAGGATGTTGACTTAAATTACAACAATGGAATGCAGGCAAGAGAGATGGAAGAATTTCCTGGAATTGAGTATTCTTAAACCAGAAAACACAAACATTTGGTGGAATCTCCTTCACAGATGGTACCTAAGCTTTTCCATGATTCTATAATTCTCTCTCTCTCTCTCTCTCTCTCTCTCTCTCTCTCTGTGTGTGTGTGTGTGTGTGTGTGTGTGTGTGTGTGTATCATACAATCAGTGTTTTCCTGAAGGAAGAAAGGGGATGGGCAAGATGCCCCTGAAATTTCATTTTGACCTAATGATTCTAGTAATCTAGTTCTTTGGAAATCAATGGCTCAACCTCACTTTGGGTCAAAAAGAAGTCTTCCTAAGAGGCCATGAGAATGTTTAAAAAAAATTTTTTTTAATGTTTTATTTATTTCTAGGAGAGAGAGAGAGACAGCGTGAGCAGGGGAGGGTCAGAGAGAGAGGGAGTCACAAACTGAAACAGGCTCCAGGCTCTGAGCTGGTAGTCAGCACAGAGCCCGACGCGGGGCTCAAACCCACAAACCGCGAGATCATGACCTAAGCGAAAGTCGGACGCTTAACCGACTAAGCCACCCAGGCGCCCCCATGATATTGTTTTTAATAACTATGGGTAACAGAGGAAACCCCTGACATTGTCTTCAGATCAAATTTCATTGACACTAAGGCTGCTGCACAAAAATGGCATTTAAAGAGTCTTAAAATAAATGCCTATTTGAACAAGTAGCCAAAGTCAGCCTACATTCTGAGATTATCTGAGCAGGTTGGGTCTTCGAGTTTACTTTATTATAATAGCGTAGTGTCTCTTTTGCATATTTTTGCTGGCATTTACTTTTGGCAACATCTTCTTCATCCATCACTTCTTGGGTCTGCTATTGTTGATGGGAAGGGTTTTGGCTTTGATCAATGGGTTCTCTCTGCAAAAGGGTCATGGTTGGTTAAAGTGTTTTTGAACATGCAGAACATATCTTTTCTCTGGAGACCAGAAGACTTTACTACCAACATGTTACAGTTTCAGTGTTATAAATAGACTTCAAAAATCTCTGAGCCTGAGAGATTTGCACAAACCTGTAAAATCTACATCCACCCTTGAGACCTTGAGACCTTCTTTGGGACTGCTAACATCCCCAAAATGTAGTTGTCCCTACCTCCCATCTCTCTCTTATCCAATCTGGCATACCACTGCCAGATTCCTATTTCTGAAAAAGTCCTGAACAAGTCTTTCTCTGAATTAAGAATATCTCTTAGTTATTTCTAAGAGAGAGTCTTGGCCATAGAGCCCCCTCCCCCCCACCTTATACAATGGAATTGAGCCAATCAGGAATAGACAACCCAACACCTAGAGCTCTCAAGCCAGTAAGTGTGAGTGGGACCTGCGAAGGAACGAGAGAGAAGGGAAGAGGGTGCTGACCAGAACCTTATAAAACAAGGAAACTTGCCTATAGTAGGCGGGCATTCACTTTCAAATGCCCCCTCTCTGTAAAGAGAACTTTCATACTATTCTTCCTTTCTGATCTTATACTCTAGTAAACTTTTGCATGCTGCTCAGAGAGAGAGGGAGAGAGGGAAAGTCTTATTCCCCATTTCTACTGCTTGGCCCCTATCCACCACTTCACTGGGGTCAGTCTTCCCACTCTTCCACTTCCACATCACATTCATCATTTCTATCTTTTGTTCCCTTGGAAGGGGATGGGCATGGATCCAGGACTTCCATGACTCCTTCCTCCTCTCCATGTCCACCTCTCCTCTTTGCCTCCTGCACTGACCCCTATCCAAATCAGACTTGCTGTCTCTGATTCTTAGTTATCTTCCAAAGGGTGCCTTAAGAACACTGGCCTGCAAAAATATGGGGTGAATATTTACCCCTTCCTCCCTTCTCTTGCCATCCCCATTCCTCAGATACAATAATAATAAGAGGACTGTTAAGTATTTAAATTGTTTCTTTTAATCCTTGCCACACCTCATTTTGCTGATGAAGAAAGTAAGATTCAGGAAAGTTAATTTCTCCTCAGTCACTCAATTGTGGAGCTGAGATTCAAATCCAGAAACGTATAGCTACAGAACAAATCCAGAAATGGATGTCTCCAAAGCACTTTTTGACTTTTTGATGCCAGGAGAATTTTACTCCTCTCTACCTCTTTTCTTTTCCTTCTTTCCAAGAGTTCCTAGTATTTAAGTTAGTTATTTAAAATACAAAATGGTATAAAACGAAGAGACAGGCTTCAGACCATGCAGAACTGAGTTGGAATTATATCTTTAAAACTTCACTCTGGGACACTGACTTTGGGCAAGTGACTTAACCCTTCTGTCCCTTGATTTTTCATCCTCTAAAATGAGGTTGTGATATCCCAGAACCCAAGATCTGGGATATCAGACATATCAGACATTCAGCAAATACATATTGATTAATTTTTCCCCTCTTTCATTCTCTTCTTCCTTTCATTCCCTCTTTTTCATTATTTTCTTTGACTCTATCTCTAACTGATCAAAATATCAAGTGCTTTTAGGGGACAACAGATAAAATTTGAATACTGAATATTTATTGGTGTAATTGAATGATTGTGATTTTTAGGTGTAATAATTATACCACAGTTACATTTTTTAAAAGAGTCTCTCCCCCACTTTTGGACATACTTTTTGAAGTATTTATGCATGCAGCAATACAATGTCTAGGATTTGCTTCAGTAAACCCCAGTGAAGTTGGAGGTTGAAGAACAGAGTGCATAGAGGTATGGATGAAACCAGATTGGTTTGACTTGATAGTTGTCAAGTCTGAGTGATGAGTAAATGGGGATTCACTATACTATCAGTCACTACTTTCACATATGTTTGAAATTTTCCAAAATAAAACACGTTCCAAAATATCTAATGCAGAAGGTTCAAACCAAGGGTCTTCCTCATCTTTACCAAAGTCTCCAATTCTCCCTGATGATATTTTGGGATGCTTTTCTCCTTGCTTTCCTCAGTGCCTCCTGGGTTATTCCATGCTCATGCCAGCAGAGCGCCACACTGCCTCAGCCCCCGCAGTTGGCATTTGGACAAAAATCTCTTCCTGACCCCAGATGGCATCACAGTTTCCTCAGTCTGATCCTGTCAGCATATTTTTTTCCAAGCACCTGATTCCTGGATATGGCAGCAATAAAACCAACCGAGATTGTTTGGCTGGCCCCCTCTGGAGCAGGTATTTCCCATTCTGACGCTGTCAGCCATCTGAGTACGCTGCTTCCAAGAGCTCCAAAATAACAGCCAAGTAAGAATTTCACAGACTGCAGTGCATGCTTTTAGATTTCTGGCCAGAGTGTTCCCAAGGGATGGAGAGCCACTAGGGTAGATGGTATACTAATATTACTGATTATTAATGGGAAAACTGATGCATGCTGCAAATAAGCAATTTTATAAGCTACATGTTATCAGGAAGCTGGCATTAATGGGGAGAAAAAGCGAAGAGGAAACACACACAGAGTTCATTTACTCTGGTACCAGTCACTATATGGACTCTGGATTAAGTGTACATCAGGCTGCAGTTTGATTGAAGTAGAAAGATAAAGGGCTGATTTATCCTGGTCTTGATGATTTCCTAAGAAACAAACAAACAAACAAAAAAGAGAAGTAAGTGAGACTAAGTCTGTGAGGAGAGTTGAACCAGAGATCTCAGTGGGTGGCTCCCAGGCAATGCTTCACCAATGGACTTTTGAGAGTCTGTGGGTCTTTTCTGTGGCACCATCAATTTACTGAGGGTATTGAGGACCTAATCCTCTCACTGGCTGTGGTTTACACTTCAAGTCCCAAGATAAAATCCCAGTTTTCTTCATTCTATAATAATGTTTTCAAGAGACAAGACTGAGAGAGCAGGCTTTTTGATTATTTTTTCTGAGACAAAGATCCACCCTTGCTTCCAACATCATATGTAATTATTTCATACTGTAAAGTACTTCAATCGCTTCTCTCATTTAAACCTCACATTCCATCAAGCGGAGAGGTACTATCATCCCTATCTGACAACCTGGAAAGTTAAGCTAAGTTACATGGTAACAACATGATTCGTCCAAGGCCACATAGTCTTAGTGATACAGCTGGAACAAGAACCCCAAATTCTTGCCCTTGGTACCATGATTTTTCTCTCACACCAAAATTAACAATGTTATGTTCGAAGACATCAGAACCTTCAAGGCAGAGTGGCTCAGAAGTAGGCAAGGTAGATTTCTATTAGGTTCGCCCCCTGAGACTCTTACCTGACAAAATCCAGGCAACGTTTACCACTAATAATCATACTACAGGACAAAGATGAGAACGGAAATAATAATAGCCCTAAATGACTCTGTCCCCTGTTGCAGTGCTGAATGGAGTACATGCATCCCTTTCTGCAAGGGAGTTACAGTTCTTCAATGCAACAAAGATTCATTGACAACCTGGTAATATTTCTATCATTGAGTTGGCAATTACTGCGCTTTCTCTTTAAGTTAGATGCAATTTTCCTGCTCAAAACTTTCCTTCTTCCCTTCCCTTCTTCAGTTAACATACATTGAGTACCTACTCCATGACAGCACTGGGGCTGGGCCATGAGGATACAGTAGTGAACAACACCTTCCTGTGTTCTATATACCACAATATGCTCATTTCCACTTTTGTCACTATTTCCTGCCTGAAATGCCCACTTCCCTCCTTTGTGTTAATTCATTCTCTCCATTTCTATTATAACATTGCTCAAAAGCAGCCTTCTCTGTGAAGCTCTTCCCTGCTTACTTCTCCTAACATTTCAGGCCACTCCATTCCCAACAGACCTCTGTCACTTTTGATTACAGGTGGTACAATTTTCATTTTTTTTTTAATTTTTATAGTTTTTTAAATTTATTTCTTAGAGAGAGAGAGATAGTGTGGGCAGGGGAAGGTCAGAGAGAGAGGGAGACACGGAATCTGAAACAGGCTCCAGGCTCTGAGATGGCTGTCAGCACAGAGTCCAACTTGGGGCTTGAACCTACAAACTGTGAGATCATGACCTGAGCTGAAGTTGGACGCTTAACTGACTGAGCCACCCAGGTGCCCCTACAATTTTCATTTTTGTGCTGAGTAAAATAATCCAGCCATAGAGGTTTTTGTTTTCGTTTTTTTTAGGTTGTCTTCTTAACTTCATTACTCTTCATCTGTGTAACCTTAGGCAAGTCACTTAAACTTTCTGAGTTTTGATTTCACCCATTGTAAGGTGGGGATGATAAAAACCGCCTGCTTTACATATAAACTCATGGATGTTAAAGCCAATGGAAAAGCAGGGAGGACGGTATATACTCATTGGTTTAATATTGATAGTGTTTCCATTAACTGTATACCATTAATCTAGGCACTAGATAGGATATAAGTCTGTGTTATCAAGGGCTGACAATACAGTTTAGGAGAAAATACCAATACAAGGCAATGAAGAATGCTATGGAAGCTTAGAGGAGGGAGGAATAAACTCAGAATGGGAAACACAGGGACTGTATCATGAAACAGGTGGCATTTGAACCAGACAGTGAGGGATGAGTGTAACCAAGATGGGGGGAGATAGAAAGACAACGTTTGTAGAAGCAACATCAAAAGCAAATGGCTGGGCTGGGGATGGAATACCGTGCAAGACCCCAGGTAGCATATGGTTTAGTATGGCTGAAGTGCAAGGGTGCATAAAGAAGAGTCAGCCAAGATCAGTCCAGATGTGTGGATTTGCAACAGATTGTTAAATGCTGGGTTATGGAGTTTAGACTCTATTTGAGAAGCCATGTAGAACCATTGAAGCTATTTGAGTAAGGAGCTGCTTTTGGAAGATTCTTCTGGTGGCAAAGCAGAAGATAAAGGGGAAGGATGCTAAACAGGTGCAAGTTATAAAGAGTAGTAATAGTCATTTGTTCTAATTAACCTGTATTAATATTTTGTTAGTGGGTCTCCTTTCATCTCACAAGTCCCATGTGTTTACCTCAGCACGGGATGGGGAGCTTTGGATCCCAATTGGCTGATGGCTGAGTTCCAGTTCTGTGTTTACCCACTCAAGCCCAGTGCAGTTGCCACGCAAGGCACCTGCAAAGGACTCAAGAGAGGAAACCAAGCATCTCTAAGATGCAGGTTGGTGTGCACCTCTCCTCCTTCCACCATTTATGTTCAGGCTTGACTCACAGAAACTTGTAGCTTCACAGTCACTTAAAAACAGAGATGGTAAAGACAGTTGCTGGAGAAAACATCTGGCAGGCTCTGAGCAGATATTCCAATCACTAATGTACAGAGTCTGGGACCCTGAATAGCATTGGAATGAGCTTTCCCTACTCTTTGGTAATAAGATCTGCTGAGTTATTGTAAGATGGGAATGATGAAAACTGCCCAGTTTGCATATAAGTTCCCATGAGATCTTGAATGTTAGAGCATTCCACTGGCAGGGAAAGGACTTAGCTACAGGGCTCAGAGAATAGAAGACACAGAGCAGCAGTTCCTTGTTTGAGTTTTTGTTTATTGTACTGGGGAAAAGACATAGAGCCTATGAGTGTTATAATCCCACTCATCAGCGGATGGTTACATAAACAGTCTACTTTGTGTGCTGGACCCAGAAAACTGTAAAGATTTCTCATCCTTTATGTTATAACTCAGTATGAGGACTTCAAACTATCTTCAATGCATCACAATATCCTGGTTTCCTCATTCCTTGATTACATTTTTGACTAGAGTGGGGAGGGTAAGGAGTCCAGGTAACTAAAAAGTAGAGAGAGCAACTAATGGATGTGCACCTAGGCATATGAATGGTTACAAAATAATAAAAAATATTTACCATTTAATCAGACACTACTATGTTTCAAGTACTCTGTTGGATATTTAAGAAATAAATGTGACTTTATTGAATGTTTATAATATTTAATATGTATTTCTATTCCTATCTTAAAGATAGGTAAACTAAGGCTCAGGAACCTTGACCATCATTCTATGTAATATTATATTTAAAATGATGTGGTGAAGAGAGAAATTATGCCATAAATGTTACATAATAGGAGCAGTAACATTTCTGCAGGATTTATTTACAAAATACCTTCACATGCAATAAACTATTTCCCAAGAAGAAAAAAGGGAGAGAATCATGAAACGAGGTCAGAAGAGAACTAAGATGTACCAATCATGTGTGCTATGTAGTTTAATTATTAGGTATTATCTTTACTTTGTAGAGAAGTAAACTCAAGTTCAAAGAGTTAAGTAGAGTGGTGTCTGGCTCGCTCGGTCTGTATAGCATGCAATTATTGATCTTGGAATCATGAGTTCCAGGTCCACACTGGGTGTGGATCCTACTCAGAAGAAAAAAACTTTTTTAAAGAGTTAAGAAACCTGTGCAATGCTTATAATTCATAAGTGATAGAGTCGGGATTGAAAATAATTAAAAATGAGATAGAATGTGCCAGAGGTGGGAGAGAGACACATTCCGAATCCCAGTGAATTTCTGAGTATTGTGATTTTTAAAACCAATTAAGTATCTATTCAGAACCTGCTACTAAGTTCGGAATCAAAAGAATTGCTGAGTCCGGGGCGCCTGGGTGGCTTAGTCGGTTAAGCGTCTGACTTTCGCTTAGGTCATGATCTCGCTGTTCGTGGGTTCGGGCCCCGCGTCGGGCTCTGTGCTGACTGCCAGCTCAGAGCCTGGAGCCTGTTTCAGTCTGTGACTCCTCTCTCTCTCTGACCTCCCCTGCTCACGCTGTCTCTCTCTCTCTCTCCTAGAAATAAATAAAATATTAAAAAAAAAAAAAAGAATTGCTGAGTCCAACATCCATACTTCCAGCTTGCTAGAGGGAAATATTCATGTAGACCCTTCAGTGTATGATGGAAGTAGTGATGAACAAAGAGTTCTTCCAAGTGGAAGTCTGAAGCCCTTGAAAATGGCCTAAGGTGGGACATGGTTACAGACAGGAAAGAGGAAGAGTGGCAAGAGGCTGAGATTTTGGTCACTTGTGAAGATAAAAAAGTAAAACTTATAATTAAATACAAGTAGGAACATCTGACCTGTAGTAATCTGCACCAGCCACTGATAACTACCACTAACAATATAAGTAAGATCGCTAACAATGGGAAAATGTAAAATCTACAAGGATGCTAAAGGATGGTCATCAAAAGCAGAAAGATATGATTATCAAAGGCTTAAGAGGAGCTATTGGTGAAATTAATAAAAATTTATTTTTTTCTAACATTTTTGTAAAAATTATATCTCCTATGATCTTTCCAGGAAAGTCAAACATAAAGTGAAGGATGGCATGTTGTGCTATCATTCAGTTTTAGTGAAAAAATATCAATAAATATCAAAAACAAAAAATGTGAACACTTGATCCACCCTTAATTTATCCCCAGAGTAGGTGTGTAGTATTAATTATTCCCTGAGTATTACTAAATAGTAAATTAAATAAGCGTATCTTCCTAGTTATTAGTTTTAACTTTCTTTTTTTTTTTTTTCATTGTGGTGACATTTTATTGTTATTTTATTTTCATTTTCCTTATGGCTAATTACATTGAATATCTTATAATGTGTTTATTTACCATCAATACAGCCTTGGTAAAATGTTCATGTAACTTTCAAGATAAAGTCCCAGCCCCACTATTTCCTCCATCAATTTCTCTGAGAGTTTGAGCCTCTGTTGCAGTGGGTTTACTTTAAGTGGTCTGGTCCTGCTAAGGGGAACACTCTTTGTGTGATGGTGGTAGGGTTTCAAGTCAGTTGGAAAAGGATAAGTTACACAAAAAGGGATATCACCTTACATCATACACAAAATGGTTAGGGAGTTAAATATTTTTAATCCCCTAAAAGTCCTTAGAGAACCTATGAGCAAGTGCTTTCAAGATCTTGCTGTAAAAAGGCCTTTTTAAGCAAGGCCTTACAACAAAACAAAGGAGTTGTAAAAGAAAAGATTAAGTATATCAAATGTTTGTATGCAAAGAATTCAATATAAATACTCTTTAATGTTTATTTTATTTATACTTGAGAGAGAGTGAAACAGAGTGTGAGCGGGGGAGGGGCAGAGAGCTAGGGAGACAGAATCTGAAGCAGGCTCCAGACTCTGAGCTATCAGCACAGAGACGGACATGGGGCTCAAACTCATGAACCATGATATAATGACCTAGGCCGAAGTCAGATGCTTAACCAACTGAGCCACCCAGGGACCCCAAGAATCCAATATAAATAAAGGCAGAGAAGCAAGCAACAGTCTGGTAAAAAAAATATTGACAGCACACATAGTAGACAAAGCACTGACATTGAAGAACTCAAAATTCAGCAAAGATACAAATAACCCAATTTCATTACACAAAAAGAAATGAAAAGATAATTCACAAAGAAGGAAATCAAATGACAAATAACCATATGAATAGAGGTCCAAACTGACCAATACTAGGAAAATGCAAATTCAAATATTAGAATGGAAGTGCTTTTTCCCCATATGAGTAGCAAAAATTTTCGAATATTTAGTGTTGGTGAGAATATAGGAAATTATATACTCCTATATACATTTGTAAGATACTAAATTTGAGAAGCTTTTTTTTTGGAAAGTAACCTGGCAATATCTATTAAAATCTAGAATATGCATATGCTGCTAAGAAGCACTTCTAGAGAAATCACCGTATCTATGCATAAAGACACACAACAATATAGGTAATAGTTCAAACTGTGAAACAGACTAACAAGAGAAAGTCTAACCAGTATGGTGCACCCGTGTTATTCAACAGTACGTAGCTGTGAAAAAGAATGAGATGTCCCCATGTGCCAATATGGAAAGATCTCCAAGACAAATTAAATTTAAGATTTATTTATTTATTTATTTATTTATTTATTTATTTATTTATGAGAGAGAGAGAGAGAGAGAGAATCTTAAGCAGGCTCCATGCTTAGCATGAAGCCCAGTGCAGGACTCAATCCCATGCTGGGATCACGATCTGAGCTGAAATTAAGAGTTGGACACTCAACTGACTGAGCCACCCATGTGCCTCAGCAAATTAAGTTTAAAAAGTAAGATTGAGTGTGTCCCCATATATGTCTTTTAAGAATGTCTTTTTGTGTAAATATATATAATAAATGTATACATAGTAGAAATACAAGGGGTTACACACCACAATGTTCACAGGGATTGTCGCTGGGGAAAGTGGTGGGATAGAAGGGAAGGGTGAAGGAGAACCTTCCACTTTATACTTTATGTATTTTTGTAGCCGGGGTTCCCTAAAAATGGAGCCTGAGGTAGAATTTACATGCTGATGTTTAATGTTAGGGTGAGAGCCCAGGAAAGCAAAAGTGAAGGAAAGGGGAAGAGAGAAGGATGTAGAGAGGCGTAATATACAAAGTGGTATATTACCAAGCAGGTCAGAGCTATACACACACACACACACACACACACGTGCGCGCGCACACACATTTCACTATAAAGCAGATCATCTGCAGAGAAGTAGTTTGAAACAACTGTCTGTTGAGGGAAGGAAAGGCAGGTGATGTATTTACAGGCTCTATCTTTTCTATTGCTCACTGGTCAAAGCTTGACTCCCCAAACCTTCAGGTTATGTTATCTTGCCTTTCCAGGCAAGTTCTAGGGATACAGATCCTCAGGGTTCTGTGCATTCAGTCAGTTAGACCTCAGGGCTGGACCTGTGGTGGCTGTCACTTTGGTAAGCCTTTGGAGGCTTTGAAGAAGAAGGGATGAAGACAGCCAGTGGTGTCAAAAGATGAAGTGACTACAAAGGCAACCAGGATTGAATGACTGTGTGGGTCCTGGGAGCCATCGCTGTAGTCCTGGCTGGGAAGCAGAGCCAGTGGCCACAGCCCAGGGACATAGGAGATCGTTAGATGTTGGAGGTGTATAAGTGGTCCTGGAAGAGAACTTATGAATGCTTACTTCTTTGTTAGAGAATATATTCAAGTATAGCATATATAATTTTTGAAAATTTAACATGTTGAAGCACCACTAAAATATTGAGATAAAGTTTTGAATTTTTTAATTTGAAAACATTTTTCAAAATAATAATAGCAAATCTTGAGGGAGTGATAAAGGAGGCATTCTTATGTGCCATTGGTGAAGTAAACCTCTGCAGAAGTAATTAATTCAACATGCACCAGAAATCTTTACAATGTTTCCACACTTCAACCTAGTACACAGATACTTGTTGAAGCATTATTCATAGTAATAAAAAATTACAAGCAACCGAAATATCTAAGAATCAGGGAACGGTTAGATAATTAGCTTGTACTTTCTGTGTGTAGTCTATACAGCTGTTAAAAGTCATGTTTATGGAGAATATTTGATGATATTATCAAATGCTCAATAGATAATTTTAGGGGTGCCTGGGTGGCTCAGTCGGTTAAGCGTCCGACTCTTGATTTCAGCTCAGGTCATGATATCATGGTTCATGGGTTTGAGCCACATTGGGCTCTGCGCTGACAGCACGGAGCCTGCTTGGGATTCTCTCTCCCTCTCTGCTCCTCCCCCGCTCCCGTGCACTATCTCTCTCTCTCAAATAAATAAACTTTTTTAAAAAAATATATAATTTTAAGTGAGTAAATCAGGATATAAAACAGTGTACACGTGCATTACCAACACTTTACACACACACACACACACACACACACACACTCTCTAACTATACTACTTCACGTATTCCCTGACTATAGCCTATCCTTTCTTGTCTTTCATTTCTATAAGTGTACATGCAGTCTGTGTTCCCATCAGCTGCATAGATTACCTCTCCCTCTGTCCCACCTACCTGACCATTCACCTCCTCAAAGAAAACTTCCTGACCAATATTCTCAATCTGGGTTCAGTGTCCCTTATACATGTTCTTTGAGGTCTTTGTTTACTCTTATATATTAACAGTTCTTACACTGTGTTATAATTATCCATTTACTTCTCTGTCCCATTCATCTACCCCCACAAATTGGACACATATGCACACACAGACTCTCTCTCTCACATACACACACACACACACACACACTTATGCTTCCCTTGAGAGCAAAGACCATTCCTTATTATCATATTTTTTATTCTTTAATGTGTTTTGTGCATGAAATGTGGCACTCATCAGTTTTTATAGAATGAATGAATAAATTTCCCTAGACACTGGGAAAATAGAGGAAGAGAAAGTTCTCTGGATTTGCACTGGAGAGTTTATTTTTTCCCAGCAGAACCAGGAAAAAAGAAGTTGTGGCCATTTGCTCTGTGAACAAGGGCCAGGGGGCGCCTAGTGGCATTGCAGCCCCAGAGTTATGAAGATGGGTATTTGATCAATAAAAGTCTTGTCATAGTCCCAGCCCTTATCTTTCCACAGAGCTTTCCTTAAGGAACTTGAAGGATAATCACAAATTAAGAAGAAAAACTCATTTCTTTGAAACACAAAGCCTTTGCCTTGAGATGAAAACCATGGATTTTTGCATTTGTTATACACACATTTTTATTCTCTTTTAGGAGAGGAAATAAAATATCACGTTGTTCCTCTAATTACTTGTGAGGTAGCACGGGATGATCCACAAGGGAAAAGATATTTTGCAAATCATTGATCCACATTAAGAATTCTTCTGCCAGTTGATACAGCATCTTGTACATTACGAGAGAGAGAGAGAGAGTTGCATCCTGTCTCCCATACAGATCATCGGGCAATTTGTTTCCAGGGTAGCTTTTGCTTTCTGAGTTTTCCTGCAATATTCTTGGTCAGATCCCTCGTCAAACTAAGTGGAGCTCAAATATGCACCAGTGAAAACTTGTTTTATGGAAACTTCATTTGTCGAAATGGAGAGTCTGGTCCCTGTTGGAATAAAGAAATCTTTGCCTTCAGTAGTCAGATGTTTTTCTCATTCACTTCTCATCTTTCCCCCATCGCTGCCAATTATATGAGTAAAGATGAGATGTATTGCTTCTCCCAAACCTCACGTCATCCTCAGTGGCTGTTGTACTTTAGCGCAGCAGCTGGAGAGTTGCTGAAGTTTGGAAATGAGCAACGAAGGAGCCCAAATGGCTCATTCTTTGGAAAGCAAAGTAATGTCTCCTGTTCACATCTCTTCATCTCAGGCAGGACCACATGGAATGTAAGTCTTACTACATGATGTGTGGTCTGCAGACCATCAGCATGTACATCACCTGGGATCTTGTGGGGAATGCAGAATCTCAGGCCTCGCTTCAGACCTCCCAAAGCAAAATCTACATTTTAGAAACATCCCCAGGAGGGTTAATATACATGCCAGTTTGAGAAGCACCTGCCCAGTGCATGCATTCTAGCATCAGATGGGCCCTGGATCCCACCACTCTCTCACATGTGAACTTGGGCAGGTTCCTGAGTTTTCTCATCTTCAGAATGGGAATGATAATCGCATGCCCCTCACAGTATTGTTGAGGAAGTAAATGAGAAAATGTATGTAAGGTACTTAGCATGGTGCCTGGCACAACATAGTCTCTATAAGTGAAATTCTTATTCTTCTTATTATTGTATCAGAGTCTTAGCTACAGGAACATTATTCTCCAAATTACTTATCCTGGCTTCAAACACAACTTATTTGGTTAGGAATAGGACTGGAAACAATGTACACTATCAGTGTGTTCTTCCCCATGTTATGGGGAAAGACAAGTTTGGTAAAAACAAAGAAACCTAAGACAGATTGAGGAAAACGAAGCATGATGAAAAACACTGCATAGAGAAAGCTCTCTCTGTATAAAAGTAGGGGTGTAAATATATTTTCATATTCACTTTTCTGTGTCACTTAATGTGGAACACTTTCCATAAAATGACCATGATAACATGTAGTGGTAGAAGGAACTTTGAGTTTAGAGGTCCCAGACTTGGGTTCCAATTCAAGCTCCAGCACTTATTGACTGTTTGATCTGGGGCACTTAACCTGCCTGACCTCTTCCCTTATTTGTAAAATACCTCTTCCTAGGATCTTGTGAGGAGTCCATGTGTGTTAAAGTACAGTTTTATTATTATTTAGGCATGAAAAGCCAACAGATCAAAAGGCAATTGCCACTTTTGTATCCTTTGGGTAAATACCTAATATGTATTTGCTGGATCATAGGGTAGTTCTTCAAAGGGGTACATGCACCCTGATATTTATAACAGCACTATCTACAACAACCAAATGATGGAAAGAGCCCAAATGTCCATTGAATGATGCATGGATAAAGAAGATGTGGTATATATATGCAATGGAATGTTACTCAGCCATCAAAACTAATGAAATCTTGCTATTTGCAATGACATGGATGGAGCTAGAATGTATTATGCTAAGCGAAATAAGTCAATCAGATAAAGACAAATACCATATGATTTCACTCACGTGTAATTTAAGAAACAAAACACATGAACATATGGGAACGGGGTGGGAGAGAAGAGAAGGAAACAAACCACAAGAGACTTTTAAAAATAGAGAACAAACTGAGGGTTGGGAGGGTGGGCTAGACAGGAGATGAGTATTAAGGAGGGCACTTGTTGTGATGAGCACTGGGTGTTGTATGTAAGTGAAGAATCACTAAATTCTACTCCTGAAAACAATATTGCACTCTATGTTAACTAACTGGAATTTAAATTAGAAAGAAAGAAAGAAAGAAAGAAAGAAAGAAAGAAAGAAAGAAAGAAAGAAAGAAAGAAAGAAAAAAGAAAGAAAGAAAGAAAGAAAGAAAGAAAGAAAGAAAAAGAAGAAAGAAAAGAAAGAAAGAAAGAGAAAGAAAGAAAGAAAGAAAGAAAGAGAGAGAGAGAGAGAAAGAAAGAAAGAAAAAAGAAAGAAAGAAAGAAAGAAAGAAAGAAAGAAAGAAAGAAAGAAAGAAAGAAAGGGAGAGAGAGAGGTGATTGCCATTGAAAAGATTATTCATTACTCAGAGTTCCCAAAAGAGGAGTACATACCACACGACCCAGGGCCACATAGGGAAACACCAGGGTCAGCTAAGATGGGGAGGCAGAGAAATTATGGCAAGAGCCCTTACTGTGTTTTCTTTGGGAAGAAAATGGGTAGGAGGGTTTAGGGTTGAGTAATTTCAGAGGGCTGTGGGACATAGGTACTGTCCCTAGTTTGCTGGTACCTGGCCCTGGGATGATTAAAGCAAGGGACTAGTGACCAGGAAAGCCAGGGTAGGGTGTGGGCTCTGGATTGGCTGGCCTGCATTTAAAACATGCACTTGTGTGTCAGTCCGTTATTCTCTCTAGAAATCGGCTAATTTTGGAGAGGTATTCCCTCACGAGTCTGCACGGTATGTCCAGATGTCAAAGCATCAGAATTCAAAAAATAAATAAATAACATGGCAAATACATCCTGAGTCCACTCATGAAAGCCCCTAGCACACCATGATGCTTAAAGAATATTTATTTACCTGCTTCCCTAGGAACTTCGCTTATCCCAGAGTAGAAGAAATACACAATCAAAGACCAAGAATAAATGCATGAACACATATAAACACATATAAAAAGCTCTCAGTACTAAGGTAGTTCTCTTTGTCCATAAGGAGGATGGTATCCTGACAACACCATCAGAAAAATGTCTTCTGAGCATAGCATAAAGCACTTTAAATCAGTAATGCCTAGATTTTCATTTGCCATTAAAAAATTTTTTACTAAAAAGCTAAAAAATAAAAATACATTTACTGAATATTTACCATGTGCTAGGCCATGTTCTTAGCCTCGGGAATACTAAGATGGCCAGGATATATGTTGTGTCCTAAAGAACCTCAGGGTCCTGTGAACTTGTATTCTAATTCTCTAGCAGTACATACTGGTGCTGACAAGTTTTGTAAAAATGCTCAGATGAAAAATCTTGTGTTTTGATATAAAGTACAAAAGTACTCATATTGTTCATATTGTCTGGTGAGAGTCAGGGTATTTTTAAAAATTTTTAAATTTTATTTATTGTTGAGAGAAAGAAACAGAGCTGGAGTGGGGGAGAGGCAGAGAGAAAAGGGGACACAGAATTTGAAGCAAGCTCCAGGCTCTGAGCTGTCAGCACAGAGCCCGATGTGTGGCTCAAACCCACGAACTGTGAGATCATGACCTGAGCCAAAGTTGGACACTTGACTGAGCCACCCAGGTGCCCCACAGAATCAGGGTATTTTAAATAAAGAATGTACCTGAACTGCAGAAGCTCAGAATATAACAAACAAATAAACAAACACCCAGAATACAAAAGAAAACAATAAAAACATAAAGAACCAGTAAATCCAGAAGTAGGTGAAAGTCTAAAGGTCATCAGGTCCTACATTTGCATTTTACTCCTGTTCTGATACCTAGGAGAGCGCAGAATCACCCACTTAGTCAGAGGCAGGGTTGAGATGCCTGAATGTCTCCAGACTGGAGCCCAGTTCCTTAAAAGTATTGGGGGGGCATTCAGAAAGATCACCAGTGGAAGCAGGATGGCGAGGAAAGAGAATGTGGGCATGTGGGAAGTTCCACTGATGCACAGAGCAGTTTGCCTTCAGCACAGCCCAGACTCACCTCTGAGCCCCGACTCACCTCTGAGCCAATGATGGGAAAGCCTACATGCCCTGTTGATCTTTCCCCTTCCTCTCCAGTCTTTCTTCTTGTTCACATGTGTCAGTCCTATTCATCATCAGGGAAGCCCAACCATCCATTCTGTTAATAAGTCTCCAGGCCATTTGAGTCTCTTCTTTTCTGCACCAAATCATTCCAATTCACCAGCAACCCATCTTGTTTTGTGGTTTCCATCAGTACCCATGCTAAGTATGGTTGATCTCTTCTGCACACTCTCATTTTGAATGTTCATTTCAAAGCACTGTCTACAGATCCAGACAGACACCATGTTCCAGGTATTGTCTGTTTAGGATTAGCACTCTTCTCCGTTTCCACAAGCAAGTGATTTCAAGAACGTTGAAGCTTCAAAGTGATTCTGCATGATGTAAAGTGTATGTGTTACAGGAAGACTGACTCTTTACGGAAATTGCACGCCATTCAATTCCATTTTGGTTCCATTGGTTCCATTTTGGAACCAATAGGACTGCAATATGAAGGAATTAAGTTAGACGGAAGGACGCATGCTTCAGAGAGGAAGGTTTTTCAGACCCAGAATGAGTGTTCAGTTAGTAGTGTTCCTTTTTCCTATGGTTTTTACAAAGAAAACAGGTCTAGCTCAGTCCACAGTGATGTGGATAGTCAGATCAGGGGCCATGCAGTTGGATCAAATGACCCGTGGACATTCCCTCCACTCTTAAGATTCTAAGGTTGTAGCAAGCAATCATCAGTTAGAGCATGATATTCCAACAAAGCAGAAAAAAAGGACAATTAATCACTTTGTAAGAAAAAAGAAAAAATTTTCCCAAATGAACAAACCTCATCAAGAATCTGGAGTACGGAGAGTGTGCTACCTCGTCAAACTGCCCAGACTGCAACACTATGCATTTTCTCCATATTGTTCTTTTCTTCTAAGAGGCTCACTGCATCACCCACAAGACACCAGCTCATTTATCTTCTTGTGGTTGTATTTTATTGTGGGAAGGATGTTTCAAGGGAGATATACAAGGAAGGGAATCCAAAAGACATACTTCCAAAGCATTCTTTCCTCTCCACCTACCAGTCTAGGTATTATGTATTATCCTTTTCAATCCAAAACTGGTAATGTGAAAATGGAGCTGTGTGAAAATTCTTTGCTTTTTACCTGAATTTTCCTTTGCTGAGAGTTCTGTGCTCTCTGACCTCAATGACCTCAATCCATAATCGGTCTCCTTGGACTATGTTTTACAGCACCTACCTAAGTCTTTTAAAAATTTTTTAATGTTTTATTTATTTCTGAGGAAGAGAGAGAGAGACACACACACAGAGAGAGAGAGAGAGAGAGAGCGCATGAGCCGGGGAGGGTCAGAGAGAGAGGGAGATACAGAATCTGAAGCAGGCTCCAGGCTCTGAGCTAGCTGTTAGCACAGAGCCCAACACGGACCTCAAAACCACAATCCATGAGATCATGACCTGAGCCAAAGTCAGATGCTCAACCTACCAAGCCACCCAGGTGCCCCAGCACCTACCTAAGTCTTAAACAGATTCACTACATCCGTCAGCTACAGAAAACAGGGTGTAGCAGCTTCACCTCTTAAACATGGGCAGCAGTGCAGTGGTAGAGAAGTTTGATTTAGTGCTTTAATTTAGAGAAGTTCACACTGCTCAGACCATGTGGCAGGGAATTGCCAGAAAGTCCAAGTGATATCTTCAATAAGGCCCTGCCCCTTTCAGGAAACACCCAAGAAATGATCTGCCTAAGACATGTTAATGGTAGCTACCCACCTGGGAGGACTTTACATCCAGCCTATCTCAAACATCCACTTGCCATGAGGTCTTAAGTCTTGTACCTAAGGGTCTCAATCTTTTTTTAAACTGTATAGTAAAATGTTAAAATGTGCAAAAAGATAAATAAGTAATATACTAGACACTGAAATTAAACGGATATTAACATTTTGCCACATTGAGGTGTAACCACTCTTAAAAAAACATTAGAGTTCTAATAAACTTTCCCTTTCACCTCCTTCATGTCCCTGTGCCCCCAGAGGTACCACTAACCAGACAAGTGTCTATCATTCCAACGTGTGTTTTATGCTTTTGCTACATTTATGGTATCACACTGTACACATCAATGTGCAACCTGTTTTTCTGAATTCAGCATCTTTTGTTTACTGAGATTCACCAATGTTGATACAGGCTGATCTCATTCATATTTTTCAACTGCTCTATACTATTCCATTTCATGAATAATATTCATCATTTGTTGTTGATTGTATGCTGGTGGTTTATGCATACTAATCGTATATCCAATAACCTCAATGAATGAACTCATTATCTTTAATAATTGTTCTACAGATTATTTTTATTTTCTATGTTGAAAATTATTTCATCTGTGATAATAGACTTTTTTCTTCCTTTCCTATCCTTATTCTTTTTATTTCTTTTCCCTCTGAGTACCATTTTGAAGACAAGTGTTAATACAGGAATCCTATCTTGTCTATGACTTTTAAGGTGACATTTCTTAGACTGGACTCAAATAAGATTTTGCTGTGGGTTTTTGGTGGGAACTCTCTATCTGGTTAAGGAAATTCTTATTTTGCTAAGGTTTTTTTTTTTTTAAATCAAGAATAAGTGTTTAATTTTTGAAATACTATTTCTATATCTATGAGATGATAACAGTTTATTCCTCATTTTTGTTAACATGTTCAATTACATTAACAGTTTTTTAAGTATTCTTAATTTCTGAAATTACTTCGACAAATTCAACTCAATCACTATGTATTTATTAATGCATTGATGGATTTGGTTTGTGAATACATGATTTAGGCTTCTTCTGTCTATTGTAAATGAGATTGGCTCATAATTTACTTGTCTTATTACTGACCTGAATTCTATATCAAACTTCTACAGTCTTCCCTCTTTATTCCCTGACGCAGTTTATATGAAATAAGGATTGTTTCTCCCTTGAAGATTTTGTGGAACTCAATGTAAAACCATCTTCTGGCATCATTCTGTGTATCTGTATTGTAGGTAGCTTTCAAAGTACTGATGCAATTTCCTTAATATACCTATTCTTGTTATCTGCCTTCCTATTCACTCAGCTTTGATTAAGCTGTATTTTGTTTGGTTTTTCAAATATATTGGTATAACGTTCATCACAGTTAGTTCATAATTTTCAAATGTATACTGTCAATGGGATTCATTCTCCATTTTAACTTTTACTATTTTGTTTTTGCATATCATTTTATTAATCAACATCGCCTAAAGATTGCTGGTTTTGTTACTTTTTCCAAAGAATCAGATCTTAGTTGCTTCTTTGTATTATTTTTTTCTTATTTCATTCGTTTTATTCTTCTCTTAGTTTCTTTTAGAAGAAAGAAATTTAGAATATTGAAATTTCCAGGAGATTACCCTACTGCTCTTTCATAACTTGATTTAGACTCTTACTTCATGAGTTTTAAAACTCTTCGTATCTGCCGTCTATCACTAGCGGTGCACAAGGAGAGTCTGGTGGTACATAGGCTCTTAAAAAAAGTGTACTACTTACATACTTAATAAAATGTGTCTTTAACAATGTAATAACCACCACCTCAAACTTGACAGTAGTTTGGTTTGAGTATGAATGTTGTTTACTATGAGGAAGTAGTAAGTTAAAAGACAAAGTTCATTTAAATAAAAATGGAAATAGTCAAGTTGTCCAAGTTTGAAAGGAGTGTGAATTTTCTAATTTAGAGTATAAAAATTTTAGTTATGTACATTGGGCAAAGCTTGTTAATTGTGTTGTTGAAATCTCCTGCATGCTGTTTTTTTTTAAACCTGCTTTATCTATCAGTTTTTAGAAAGACATGTTAAGATCTCCCACTATAAATGTGTTTGCCAGTCCTTCCTTACAATTCTGACAATAGTTGCATTATATAGTTTGAATTTGAATTGTTAGGTGTAATTCAGCTCAGAGTTATTATATATTACTCATGAATTATTCCCTTAGTAATTAAAGAATGACTATCTCCAAAAATACCTTTCTCTGAGGTCTTTTTTGGCTGCATTAATATGGCCACCTTGGATTTCTCTTAGCTATTATTTGCTTGGTATGTATTTTTCCATCCCTTTATTTGCAACCTTGGTATGTCATTAAGTTTTAGTACTCTTTCTATCACATCAGCCTGTTCTTTTCCTGGTTCGTTCTCCTTCACCAAGGTCTTTCATAGTCTTGAGTTCTGGAATACAAGTCTGTCCACATGACACATATATCCAAACATCCAGATGGAAACAAGTCTTTAAGAGAAGACTGGATTCTCATGAAAGCAAGTTAAAGCCCCTTGTTTGCATCTGGAGACAGACCGTGGACAGCATGAGCTCTGCAGTCTCCTGCTAACCTAGGGAGTGCGTGTACAGCCAGTGTGTAGTGGCCTGGTTCTAAAGCTGGGGTGCATACAGTTCTGCCTCCTGATATTTATAGCTCCATGTAGGTGGGGATGCTGCTCCTCAGAACAGAGAAAGAAGGTCTAAGCCCCCGGGAGACAATGTAAACCACTGTGTGACTGATCAAGCGCCTTCCTCCAGCAGTTCTTTGACGTATTGTCACCCAGGCCTTAACTCCTGGTGATCAGGATTAAGGCAGAAGACCTCAGGAAACAAGGGGCCAGCCCCCAAACTCTGCTGAAGCTGGAGATCTACTCATTTTTTTTTTTTTTAATTTCTAGGAGAGAGAGACAGCGTGAGCAGGGGAGGGTCAGAGAGAGAGGGAGTCACAGACTGAAACAGGCTCCAGGCTCTGAGCTGGCAGTCAGCACAGAGCCCGACGCGGGGCTCGAACCCACGAACCGCGAGATCATGACCTAAGCGAAAGTCGGAAAGTCGGAACCGACTAAGCCACCCAGGCGCCCGCTGGAGATCTACTCTTAAGAAACAACCTATAGGGGCGCCTGGGTGGCTTAGTCGGTTAGCGTCCGACTTTCGCAGGTCATGATCTCGCGTTTCGTGGGTTCGAGCCGTGTCGGGCTCTGTGCTGACTGGCAGCTCAGAGCCTGGAGCCTGTTTCAGTCTCTGACTCCCTCTCTCTCTGATCCCTCCTGCTCACGCTCTCTCTCTCTCTCCTAGAAATAAATAAAACATTTTAAAAAAATAAAGAAACAACCTATGAGTTACTTTTGGTTCTACATACTGCTCTTCATTAAGTGAGCACGCAGAAGTAGTTTGCCTGGTTTTTTTCCAAAACATCCAGGCAACACTGAAGGTCCTCAGGCTCCGAGGAAACTCTACCTTTCTGTTTCAGATCCACAGAAGGGAAAAAACAAACCATACTTCACATGATGGGAAATGTGTGTCTGGAGGAATGAGGACAAGAAGTACCTGCCCTTCAGTGGAAGGAGGAAACCATAGCCCAGCTCTCCAGGAAGAGCTCTACCAGGTAGGAACCATGGATGCTGAGCAGGCACCAGACTCCAATGTGGGAATCAGGGAAAAATGGCCCTGGAAAGAATTCCTAGGCAGGTAGTGTCTATGGAGGGAGTTGTGGACACCATAATTCTGGTTCCACATCAGCAATTTCCTGTTTGGGCCTCAGTGTCATCTTCTGTAACAAGACTAACCAGATCTAATATTTCCAAACTTCATTCATTTGGTATCACTTTCACATTTTTGACACATTTGTCTGCCGACTTTAATACTGACATTTCTCTTTACATTGACTTTGTTTTACTTATCACTTGTCTTAATCAATACTATTTGTGGGCTGATGGGTTTGGTGATAGTTATTATATTTCTTTCTCAGATACATTTAATTAAAGACGCAAGTAGTAAACAAACATTTTTTGAGGTCCATGCAATTTCCCTGTATGCCATCAGTTATAAAATATATCAATATATATCATGCTTAGAAGTTGTTGAATGATCTTTAAGTTCCCCTACCATTCTAAAGAGCCTATGTGTCCATGAAATCAGCTTTGACCCCCATCCCTAAGACCCCAAAGAAGTCAGGCAGGAGAACCAGAGGAATATTGAGTGCCAGGCCCCAGGACCTACACTGCCCTTTGCTGCTCTGGTTCCTCCCTGTGTTTGTTCCCTGGGAACTTTGTGAGAATGCCCTCATGGCTAGAACAGCAGCCTAAGGTCCAAGTTCACATCTGCACTTCCAAATCAAGTTTACAGATGGCTCATACAAACTTAACAGAATACCATAACCAAGATAGATTCCTGGTTCCTGCTTGGGAGAGTTCAGTGTGATTAACATGTAGGTTTGGAGTCAACCTTAATCGCTACCAGATTATACACTATTGCTTGTCACCCTCTCCCCAACAAATGGCACTAACCACAGACTCTGTTTGATGTTGATGTCCGACTAATGAAGGATTCACATCTTATGATGTGTCATCCTCCACCTGCAGAGAAGTGCTCTATGAGCCTGTGGCTGACTGGCCAGCTTCAGAGCTGGGAGTATATGTGGCTTAGAGAGTGTAGGTATATTATTACTCCATTTAAATAAGGCTTTTTGGTGACAACAATGAATCATACATACAGAGCATTCACAAAGCCATAGTGATATCTAGAAACTAATCATGGCATCGTTTCTGTTTTGGTTGTTAGTTTGATTTTGGATCCTCCTGTAGAATTTTGCTGAGGCCACCCATTAGGTAAGCAGCATCTGAGACCTCATATCTGGCACAGTGGAAAGAAGAGTGGCCTAAAATCAGGATGCTTAGTACAAAACTAGAGTTTGGTTTCCGTATGACTTTAGGAATGTCACTGACCTTCATGGCCCTTAAGTGCACATCTGCAAACTGGAATTTATAATCCATGCTTTATTAACCTTTTAAACATGTTGATTTTTTTTTGTTTGTTTTATTGACTGCTTATTGAATGCTTAACACAGGCCCATGATTCTGAGACACAACAGAAAGGAGATCAAGATCCTGAAGAACCTGGAAGTCACAGGGTTAAGAAACTCAACAAAGACAATGATGAGGGCATTAGTAATTAAGCCTAAGTCTTGCATCATCATGGAGACATCAGGCCATGTGTTCAGGCTGGCTAGCAGCGATGCATCAGGACTGAGCCTCCTCTAACCGGGGTGACCATATGACTTATTGGAACACTTCTGAGAGCAAAAGCAGGCACGGTTAATAATTATGCCTGGACAGTAGGTGTAAACTAGAGCTGTCCTGGGAAAAATGAGATGGGTGGTCATTCTGTCCATAAATTTAAGAAGTAGCTAGAGGCATTTTCCCTTCTATTAACTTCTCTATGTAGAAAAATCCATGTTAGACAGGCCAGAATGTCTTGGATAAATTGGAGTATTGGGAACTAGAGTCTATTGAGATCTACTTTTGGACTCTCCACTTTTGGACTTAAAACCTTGCAAAACATCAACCAACTCAAATGTCCTAGGAAGCCAACAAAACCCATATTTCTGCAGTTCAAGTCCTGAAAGTCTCCAGTTCTGGTGCCTGCGTCACTGGGACGAACAAAATAGACATGAACCATGGTGAAGCCGCTCTGCAAAGGCTCAGCTTTTATGCAGTCCCAGATTTACAGCCTTTTCTGGGTGTTGAGGACGGAGCTGTCACCAGCAACAGGTGGCTCTGCAACACAGGGATGAGAACCCAGCTTCAGGGCTTGAGGACCTCCCTCCCCCAAGTACATTGCCATCTTTTTAGAGAGGTTCTGAGCTATTCATAAGGTGTTTCTTTCAGTCAGTGTCTACAAGGGAAATCATAGTGACTGCTCTTTGCAATCAACTCCCCTAACATGTAGGATACTCCCAGAAACCTCAGGAAATGTATGCCAGAGACACTACTGTGAGTTCACCAAATCCAAATCTAGTTTCTTTTCACTTCCTTTCTCAGTTTTGTTTGTGGGCAGATGGGGCCATGTGTCTGATTTTGGGCAATGGAATATTGACAAGAGTAATTTATGCCGCTTCTAGGACTGGCCTCTAAAACTCTTCTGGACAACCCTACTCCTTCTCTCTCCCCTCCTTCCCTCACCTTCCAGCCACAAGCAGTGGAGACCTAGGGAATAGCAAGGTCTTGGTCCCTGGACAGCATAGAACAGAGCCTCCCTCATGCTCTCCTCTTTCACTAACTCACTTTGAACTGTGACATGAAAAAGATAGGCGCTTTATTGTGTTAAGCCACTGAGGTTTTGTTGTTGTTTTTGTTGCTGATATTTTTAAATATTTATTTATTTTGAGATAGAGAGAAAACGTGAGCATACATGAGCATGTGCGAGCAGGGGAAAGGCAGAGCTGTCAGCTCAGAGCCTGATGTGGGGCTCAATCTCACAAACCATGAGATCATGACATGAGCCAAAATCAAGAATCAGATGCTTAACCAACTGAGCCAACCAGGTGCCCCTTTGTTGTTGTTTGATACAGGTCTATCCTGACCAATGCAAGAAATTTTCAAACTAGCTTATGCCAAAGCAGTAAGGAAGGCATCCCCATGTCAAATGAAAACAGTGTGAGGTTTGCTCATAGTTCTGGATTTTCCAGATGAGTGCTGTCCTTCATGAACAAGAATGGGTAAAGGGAATTGTTGAACTATTTATACCCCATCCCCTCAAAGCATTCAGAGATTCAGATCTTCCCAGATTTCTTAGTTCTGTGGAGTGGGATGGACTGGTGCCTCTCAAAGTGTAGGGTGTAGGCTGGGAGCTACTCACCCCTGACCTGGCTCCAGTTCTACCCCAACCTTTCCTGTCACCAAAAGAATTTCACCAAATGACCTGCTTAATACATGTACCATTTCTTTTCCAGTTAGGAAGTTCTCCCATTTATCTGATATCAATTCCCTCTTCTGGCAAAAAAGTCCCTTTCACTTTTTTATCCCCTTGGGGAGAATGGTTCTCAACCTCTCCCTCTCTGCTCCAAACATTTTCAGTCACCCTCTTCTCCAGCTTACATGACCCCGTCCCCATGCCACCCTTGCATCTGCCCGTGGTTCTGAGCCCCTGCCCTGCACTGGCCCACTATCCACACTGTGTACCTGGCCAAGACACAACGAAAGCGAAGTGGAGCAGATGCAAAGGAAGCCAGAGAGGCAGCCTCTGAGCTTTTAGCTACAGCTATTTCCTTGGACATTGCCTTGCTTGTCCAGATGGTGAGCTGGGTAAACAAGAAGTCCCTGTTCTCCATCAACATGTCAGCGAGTGCCTTACTCTCAGGCATCTGCCAAGTTGAGGGTACTGTCTCCGTTTAGAGTTTGGCTCCCTTGGCGTGCCAGAAATGTGCCCTTGTGTAAACACTAAGAGCACTTCCTCCAGGGAGGACACACCGACAGGGCAGTGAACACCTTGCTCCCGCTGGCATGAGGAAAACAGAAATATCACCCTCTTTCTCCCAGCTCTCTACCCAGCCACCCCAGCTCATCAGCTGCCATACTGGCCCCCCCAAATGTAGGCACACACCCAACTGAGTCAATTTCTATCATATCCCAACTGGCTGCCAATTTTTCTGAATCTGTATTCAGCTGCTGCCCTCCCATCTCCCCTGGCTCTGTTACTTACCAGCTGTGTGACCATGGGCAAGTCACTTAACCTCTCTGAACATTTGTTTTCCCACACAATAACAGAATAATACCATTCATCATATAAATGTCTCTCATTACCACTAGGACTTGAGAAGATATGTGCTCAGCCAGAGGACGTCAAACATACAGACCCTGACGTATCCCAGAGTTTCTCTGTAAGTGGTAACTTCTTTCCTCTGCCCTGGTGCAGCTTAGGGAAATCTCCTATCTGGCACTATTTCTTTCCCCAACAAAAAGTAAGAACCCAATGGCTGGGTCAGTCTCATGCTTCAAGGTCAAGTTTATTGTGAGCTATGTTCTCTGCTCACTGGTGCTGAGAACCTTCCTCCTACCTATTGGCCTGAGACCCTCCCCTAATGGGTCTCAAAACCCTAGTGACTGATTAGTTCCTCCCATGCCAGGATTCATTATCTACAGTCTGCTCCTACCTCTGACCTCTGACCTCTGTCTTATCGGTACCTACCTGGTTGTCCTTCTCTTCTGTTTCCCATCATCTCCATGCCTGGGCCCTCAGTTTATGTCACACAAATAAATGATCAAATGAATTCCAGAGCCATTTAAGCACTAAAGAAACTGGAAAATAATATATGGACTTAAATCCTCAAATTTCATCCATCACTGTAAGGGATTTGTACTCACTATTAAAAATACTCCATGACACTTTTTTTTTTCTAGTTCTGGTAGGAGGTTGTTACACATGTCCTAGAAGACAGGAAAATTTTGCTACCAGTGAATGTAAAATCTCTTCTAAAAGGGATCTAGGCAGAGATCAAACGTTATCCTCCTAAACAGAGCCCACACAAACATGCGGCCTGGGAGCTAAGATGGCAGCTTATATCCCTCACTGCATTCCTACCTCTCCAAGTTGGCCTGGGTAAGTGACTTTGCCTCTCTAATCAGCACTGGCTTGGAGCTCCCTCCGCGTCTGCATGAATACAGGCCAGGAGAGGACACCAAGTTGCACCAGAGGTATGTTGGAGCCAGCTCCTGTTAGCTTGCTGGAACCAATTGTTACATTTTCAGGAATTCTGCAACTCAGGTAATAAACCACTAGTAGCCTGCAGTTGGCTACAGTGGGGTATTTATACCAAGGGAACTTGCAAATGCTCCAAATAAGTGTGTTTTCCCCTTAAAGGTCAGTTGTTATACATTTACCAACACCTACCCATTGCATGCCATGTTACCTCTTCTCTGAGCACTAAGGGAAGCCAAAATGGCATGGAACTTACAAGCCTCAGCTTCTCTCTCTGCAAAATGGAGGGAAAGGCCCTTGCTTCCTACCTACCTTCGAGGCAGGCACAACCTCAACATAGGTAGAAACAGGAACTTTCCTGGTGGTGTGGCTGATAGAAATATAGATAAGATGGCCCCATCTGGGCCCTAATCACTGTAGGTGGCTTCTGAAATACAAAATTGATTTTGTCATTTCTCTGCTCCCAAACCTTTGATGACTCTCTATTGCCTCCAAGAAGTGGTCAAAATGTAACCTTTGTCTTCTTATTCAATCTACTCCTCTGGTTTCCTCTCCATCTACTCCAGCCTACACCCCAGCCACAAACGCTGGCTGTTTTCCACATGTAATTGTCTGCTCACTGTGTCCCTTTATTGAGAAAAAGCACTTACACTTTTGGAGGGAAAGTAGAGCCCGTTTTACAGTTAAAAATCTGGAATGCATGAGGGGCAACCAGGGACTAAAAAGAACATGATAGAAGGCATTGCCTCAGGGATGGGGCTCTGGAGGCAGACTTCCTACACAAGAGCCTCAGTTCCACTACTTGCCTGCTGTATGACCTTAAACAATTTACTTAACCTCTCTGAGCCTTAACTTCCTTATCTGCAAAACAAAAATAATAGCGGTACTTAACTCATAGGACCGCTATATGTCAAGCACTTAGCACAGTGCCAGGCACAGAATTACATTCTAGAGACCCTAGCAGATATCAACAGCAGCAGCACCATCACCATCATCACACATCATCATTTATTAGCCTCTGATCATCATCACCATGATTGATTCCACCTGCAGCATCTTGGACTATAAGTAAGTCCCTGCCCATGCATTTTTCTGTGCTCTCTGTCCTTAGTTGGATTCTCTTTGGACCAGGAGAATCTCATACTACCATACTGACAAGGACAGACTTTGCAGATTCCCAGGACCCAGTTAACAGTCCTGAATTGCCCAGTTGCTTGCAAAACCCCACGCTATGGTCAGATCAACAACCTCGCAGACAAATAAGAGAACCATACATAAAACATATAGGGAGAGGGAGCTTGTTATAAAGGAGATTGGGCCTGGGGTTCTCCTCTCTGCACAGCCCATAGTAGCCCAGCCAGGGCACTTTGCTGAGACCACGTTCCCTTGGAAGCTATGTGTCTTCCAACTAGAAGCTCAGTATGGTTCAGTCTTACTCCAGAACTTGCCAAAGCAGCAGAAGTGCCTTGGAGATCTGGTGGTTTGTCACTGGAGACTTGAAGGGGAAGAGGATGACCGAGCAAGAGTTAGAAATGTCTTGTAACAGTTAGAAAATGCTATCTGTGTTCTAATGCGACAGTCCTGTAACCTTTAATGACCTTTGTGGCCAGGCACATAGTGTTCAAACTCCCCAGCTTGTACGTCCCTCCCCATCTGACTCATTTCAAAACATCAGCCAGAGAACAGAAACTTGTTCATCATATATTCAGACCCACATACACTTATCTGAAGAACTATTGAGGAGAATTTAACAGAGAAGGTAATTATCCTGAGAAACCCATGCCCGCTAGGGACAAGGAGGGGGCTCCAGAGACTGGACACTTTCCATCTGGAGGCGACGGCACAGCATCTGGGAGTGGGGGGAAGGGAGAGAACAGTATGGTCCTTTGTGTGTCCCTCAGATGGCCCAGGCCTGGGACCTGCACCTGGACCCTGACTGGTGGGGGTGGGGGTGGGGGGTCGGGAGTGGGGATAAGATGGAGACACAGGAAAAGAATGGAAGCTGTTTCACTAAAATTTCTGAGGCAGGGCAGCACAGAGGAGACTGGGCTGGTGAAGTTGGCCTTCTCATGCAGGTCATTTTAGGAACATTTCAAGGCAAGGGATGGAAACTGCACCAGAAGCTGAGGAAGAACAAGGGAATAATCAGGAATAGGCACAAAAGGAAACCAGAAGGAACCAAGTATTCGCTGCCAGAACAAATTCTAGAGCCCATGAGGCACTTTGGGGACACTCAAGACCATGTGGAAGGAATCTTGGTGCACCTGAGTTTCCTTTTAGAACCATAGAGGCAGAACCCAGCAAAAACAAGCTTTTGACTCCAGTTGTGATATCTGACATACACTGGTTGGTCCCAGCCCTAGAGAAATAGGATTGTGTGTATTCCCATGGCACCCCCACCACTTACTAATAGAGAGCGGTTTGCCTGAGCAATTCTCCTCCTCTCTCTTTGCCTCCATTTCCTCCTTTACAGTAGAACCTACCTCTAGGGCAGTTATGAAGACTGCTGATTAATGCATGCAGTGTTTTAAGTGGCATCTGGCACACCAGCACCATCATCTTCTTCATCCAGAGGGAAGAAGAATGGCATAATAGTCTCAGACCCAGACTATCAAGTTGGCCTTCCAGTCCCTCCCCCTTATTTGCTGTGGACCCCTGGGGAATGTCTTCAAGCTGTCTCCTGTCTCTGCTCCCTCTTCTCTGAGTGAGGACAATACTCATGCCCATCCCTCAGGACTGTCCCAGGAATTCAAGGGCCCAGTGTCAGAATTAAAAGCTGGAGTTCAATGTCTGGTGATCTTGCAGGGGCCTTCTAGCCCCTGGCAGTCCAGCACCCCCATGGGACAATGCTCAACCTCACAGCAGTGTGTTAGCCCACGCCCTCCCTCCATGTGGAATACTTCCTTTGCCCTTTTTTATTTTAAGGATGGACCCAACCTCACCTCTTCCAAAAAGTCTCCCTCCCACGGTAAACCCTCCCTCTCTGACCTCTGACTTAACATGCTCCCACACACTGATGTACACAGGTGTCCTCTGCCCCAGGCACCTGCCTAAGAATGGACCCCATGAAGATATGCAGGATGAGGTCATAAACTCGAAAAGTTTCTGCCCTCACCCTGAGATTGAGGGAGAGACAAACAAATGAGGGAGCAACTGACCCTAATGACAAATGTCACTACAGGGATAAGCTCCAGGATTGGCATGGAGAGGAGACCTTAACCAGGAGAGGTATCCGGAGAATCAAGCCCCTGTGCAGAGTCCTGAAGGGGAAGGAGCTAAACTACAGAAACTTGCCCTCTCCCATTTCTGGAGGTTCAAAGTCTGGAGTCAAGGTGTTGGCAAGGTTGTGACCCCTACAAAGGCTCTCGGGGTGAGTCCTTCCTTGCCTCTTCCAGCTTCACCTGGCTTTCTTATCTCTCCTCTGTGTGTCTCTCTGGTAGGAATATCTACCATTAGATTTAGGGCCCATCCAGATAACTCAGGATGATTGCATCATGAGGTCTTTCACTTAATTATATCTATAAAGACCTTTTACCCAAATAAGTCATACTTGCAAGTTCTAAGGGCTAGGATATGGACATATCTCTTTGGAAGTCACCATTCAATTCTTTGCACAGACAATGGAGCAGCATGAGTGAGGGGATGGTAGCCAGAAAGATGGGGTGTTTTCCTCTTCCCCACAGGCCTTCTGGGACTCTGAACCCAAGACGCCAGTGTTGACAAGGGACCCTCCCTGCACCTCAGTGTCTTTCAAGTCTCCATGCACCTCATGCTGTCAGTGCTGCTGTCTCCACACTCTCCCCTAACACACACACATACACACACATGCTGGTGGAAACGAGCAGACACGGGGTCCCAGAGAGCGGGCCTGAGAGGAGGGCTCAGGACTGGACACTCCTTGGAGTGACAAGGTTCTTCCAGACTCTGAGGTGGGCCCTGTCCAGGCCGATATGTTCCATGGCAAGAAAGGCAGTTCCCTCCCTCTAAACTGGGCTCAGAGCCACCTCCCCGAAGCCAGCCCTGATTAACCACACACACACACACACACACACACACACACACACACACACACACCAGCACTTGTCATCCAGTAGTGTTGATTTCAAGTTCCAGCTCTGCTACTTCCCCGTGGGACAGACTTCAGACCTCAGACTTAACTCTCTGACCCTCAGTTTCCTTAACCATGGACACAGACAATAAGCCATTGACCCACTGGTCTCAGAAGTATATTGTGAAGACATACAGCATAGAGGGGTGTGAAATGCACTTGGAATATCATAAACATGATAGTGTAAAGAATTAAGTTGCCCTAAATCTGTTTTGATTCAAATTATACATGCAAATGCCCAGTGTATGCAATATGCACATGCAAACTCACTTTTCATTATTGGTTAATACCATTGCTCTGTGACCTACATTTCTCATTTTCTATTTATATGGTTGTCATCATTTCAATTTGTACTTGCAGATTCATATATGTTTTGGTAGTTCCTGGTTTTGGCGTTGGGCAGGAATAAATATTCCCGCCTCCCTGTAATGCCACAGAGTCCCTGAGCTCAGGGACACCTCTGTTTCTCTAGGGTCATGGGATTCCACACCAGGTGGAAATCAGTGTTACTGATGAGTGGGCTGGCTGACGGACTGTTGTCCCAGAATGAGAGGTGCTTCACTGTCTTGTCCTCACTCAGCTGCCCCTGCAGCCATGAGGCTCGGTGACTTACACATGGGCCACTCCAGGTGTGGAAAGCATGGAGTTTGCAGCCCCTACCTAATTCCCCAAGAACTCCCCTCGGTGGGAACTTTGACTCCACTAGGGACAAAGCGGGCGCAGCCCTCCATCACCTCCCAGAGGCAGCGTACCTGTCTCTTTGCTGACGTGGTTTCTTTACAGCTCACAGATTGGGGCCTGCTGAGAGCAGGTAACATCATAGGCAGATTTTCCACAGCCTGCCTGAACCCTCCAGCTGGCTGAGAGCCTGCAGACTCTGGCTTGCTGATTCGTTTGCCCCCAGATTGAGGGAAATTCTTCCCCGCAGGTCAGTAAGTCACTTGCCTCCTTTCCTTGGGAGAGAATGCAATGTTTATCCCATATTTCTAGGCAGAGTGGTCAGTGGCCATTGGAACTGCTGGAATTTTAGCTTAGGAGCAAGGAACCCAGGTTCCTCTCTCTGCCACTAGTGGGCTGTGTGACTCTGGGCGAGTTACTGCATGTTTCTGGGTCTCTGTAAACTCTTCTGCACTAATGAGAGGCTTAGATCTATGGGTGTATTCGGCCTCTTCCTGCTAAGGTTCTGAATCGCTCATCATTCTGGGGCCTAACCTGATCTGTGTATGTGTGTGGGCATGAGAGGTGGGGGCCACTATTTTTCCCTCCTCCCATCCCTGAACACCACTGACCTGGAGAGTGTGTCGGGAGGGTCACAGAGAAAGCCTCCCAAAGATGATTTTCCCATGGCACGTTTTGCTCTTTTTATTAATTCATTCAACAAATATATATTCAGTGCTTAACATGTGCCAACACTGGTCTGGGCACTGAAGGATTTATTGCGAACAAAAGAAGCGACATCTCTATCCTTATGGAACTTAGGTGAAAAGCAATAAACCAACGATGGTAAGATATATGGTATGTCAGATGGTGATAAACTAAAAATTAAGCAAGGAGAGGCATAAGGGAGTGCTGGGAAGGGAAGTAGAGGGGCAGAAAAGGACCCACGGAGTGCCGAGGAAATGAGGGTCCAGAGAGAAGGGCATCCCAGAACCCCTGGGGCCCCCGTGGAGCCCGATGTCATGAACAAAGCAGCCACCACAGGACCTGCTGAGTCTTAGCCAGGTGGCTGTGGGGACATGTGAGGGTGGGGTGGGGTGTCTTTTCAGGGCACTCAGAGCTCTGGCAGCCTCCCCCACCTGCCAGGGACCTTGGAGTAAATGGCTAAGTGCCAGGAATAGGAGGGGGAAAATCAGGGTCTCAAGGAACCTCTGAAGGACACAGCACACTGTCCATTAGCGTCTCTGCCCAAGTCGCTCCCAACTGACTCCCAAGCTTTCCCCAAAGCAGCCCTGCCATCTGAATCCTGGGCTTCCTTCTTCCTCTCTTCCTCCTGTGGAGCCACATTCCCCAGAGCCCTGCCTTCTCCTTGCCACATGCAGAGCCCACCCTCCCCCGGCCACTGTCTATAGCCCTTCTCTCCCAAGGCTGACTTTGTGCCCAATCCATTGTCCAAAGCCTCCCATGACGCAGCTCATCTCTACAAGGTGATGCCACTCAAGGGCAGGTGGGGAGAGATCTGAGTATAGACATTTGGGAAAAGGAGAGAAAAACATGGTAAATTAAACCAACTGCTACCACATTTGAAGGCAATGTCATTGCAGCTGTTGAGATGAGAATCGGGTTGCTTTGGCCTGGAGCCCTGGGACATTGGAGGGAGGAGCATGGTGGGTCTTCATGGGCCCCCCAGCACAAGAAAGGAGACTCCTCTCTTTATGCCTGGGGTCCAACTTCTGCCAACCTTCCTCTCCTCTTCAAGAAGACCCCCACTGCATGGCCTCTCCCACCGAACGCCAAAGTCCCTGTGAGAAACACAATGATCTGGCTTCCGTAAGGGCTTTAAAAATAGACTGTGGATCCCCTGGAAAAAAAAAAAAAAGAAAGAAAGAAAGAAAGAAAAGAAAAGAAAAAAGAAAAAAATCCCTAGCTAAAAATAGCTCTCAGCATCTAGGGGAGGAAAAAAAGAAACTGCAGCAAAATTCAATTGGAGCAGTGACTTTCCTGCCTCTGATGTTCTGGGTCAGTTACAGCAGTGGGGAAAGCTGGAAGGGAGCGAGGGAGGGAGGGTCCTATAAGAACAGGGAAAGGATCATTTTAGCCACTCTGACTGGCGTGAGGTGGTATCTCAGTGTGGTTTTGATTTGTATTTCCCTGATGAGGAGCGATGCTGAGCATCATTTCATGTGTCTGTTGGCCATCTGGATGTCGCACTGCTAGGAATTTACCCAAGGGATACAGAAATGCTGATGCATAGGAGCACATGTACCCCAATGTTCATAGCAGCACTCTCCACAATAGCTAAAACCTGGAAAGAGCCTAAGTGTCCATCAACAGATGAATGGATCAAGAAGATGTGGTTTATCTATACCATGGAATACTACATGGCAATGAGAAACAATGAAATCTGGCCATGTGTAGCAACATGGATGGACCTTGAGGGTGTTATGCTGAGCGAAATAAGTCAGGCAGAGAAGGACAAATATCATATGTGTGCACGTATAGGAGGATTAGGAGGAACTTAACAGAGGACCAAGGGGGAGAAGAAGGGCGGAAATGGTGGGGGAAAGGGAGAGAGGCAAACCATGAGAGACTCTTGAATGCTGACAAAAACTGAGGACTGGTGGATGTGGGGGGAGGGGGGATGGGCATGGAGGAGGGCACTTGTGGGGATGAGCACTGGGTGTTATGTGGAAACTAATTTGACAATAAACTATTTGTAAAAAAAAAAAAAAAAAAGAACAGGGAAAGGAAAGGAGCAGCACACGGTGTTCTCCAGTCCCTGACTTCTGTGCTTGGACCCCTTCCTGGTCCCAGCAACCAGACAGCACTCAAGACAGCAGAAGGGAGTTGCAGAGGCTGAGCCAGCCGCGGGAGCTGTGCAGATCAGCAGAGGGGACCTGGGGGCAGGGCCTGCAGTGTCCCAAAGATGCAAGTTCAGGGAAAGCAGTGCATCAGGCTGGAAGCTAATGTTGAAAGTCCCTACCACCCAAAAAGCTGCAGAATGGCTAAGGGTAGAGGGCAAATGCTCTGTCTCGAAAAGCTATTGCTCTTGCACTCAACAAGGGACAAAGAAGCCTTTTAGGACATTGTCACAGGAAGTAAGAATTTGTATCCAGGACATCAGTCCAGGGGTTGGGGGGAACCCCATGGGCTCTTGTTTAAGATCCTTTCAGTGGCTGGCAGGAAGGAGCTGTGTGGGACAGAATGGCATGGAGATGTGGTTTTCCTTACTAAAAATATTTTATGAAGTGTGTTTGAGGTGGCAACAACACACACGCACACACACATACAGGCACACACACACCCCTTTTCATTCAGATCTGTATAAGAAGGACTCTGCTCATTTTCTCATGCCGAAAAGTATCATACTGAGCTAGAGAAAAAACAGGCAAAGCCTGAAAAAAAAAAAAGGTTTCTGGTCCCTCCATTTAATTGTTATTGGGGCTCTATCTGACCATTGGATCTGCACATGTTGGTCACAGAGACAGGAGAATGCTCATAAGCTAATTAGAGGATTGTTGGGGTGAGGGAAGGATCCCTTAGGAGAAGTATGGGTAGATCCGGAAAATATGCACCAACTCCCCAGACTAAATGTTTACTGCCTATGTTTTGTTACCATAATTTGCCATGGAGGTTGTACTCCCACATGCACACAAAGGCATATACTTACACGCATATAGAAACTTGCACTTCAATGAATTAGGGCTCAAAATACACATCCAGCTCACCGAAGATCTTACCTATTTTGGTGTTGCCTGGACTCGTATCTTTTCTGCAAAATTGCTAGGCAGCCACTTTCATGCCAAGAAAGGAAAGAAAGGGGCTTTGGTGGCTGAAATGCAAATCCCTCCCAAATAATCTGTGGGAGGTTCAGCTCTCTCCAATATCCACCCACCCAGTGGAGAGAAGAGGGTTTACTGAATGAAGAAGAGGTGGGGATGCCATGCAAATATCCGGTGGCAAGTTCCTGGAAGGTGGGCACTGCGTCTGCCTCGCTGCCTCCCTGCCTGTGGTGCTGCTCAGGATGCAGGAGTCCCCAGCTGACATTGACTAATGGGGCACAAAGAGGGGACACACTTCTTTGCAAGGGCAGGGTGCGTAAATAGCCTCTTGGTCATTTTGTGTGTTAGCCTTGAGGATTGCCTTACTTGGTCTCTTTCTCCCTAAAGAATTCCTTCACCTTCCCCACCCCAAGGAGCACAGTCTGATCAGCACCATGGCCATTGGGGTTAACAGAGACCTCAGAGCTGGCCCTCCCACCCCAGGCTTGCACCCCTTTCACAACACACCTGGGCAGAAAAACATTTTGGTGCAGCCATCCCAGCCCTCCCTACTGTCACCTTGTACAAGCCCCCTTCTGTCTCCTCTCCTCCATCTACAAAATAGGGATATTGATCATCTCATGCCACCCGCCACCTCTTGCCTCACAGGGTCACTGTGAATGTGCTTTGAGACAACAGAAGGGAAACCAAACAACTGTAAAAAACAAACAATCCTCGCGGCCCGCGAAGCCCCAGTTCTCCAAGGTGTCCGTGCACATCAGGATTGCAATGCTGTGCTGCTGCGGCTGGGCTCTGGTTTGCTCCCTCTCTTCAGTACTTTTCCTCTTCTCAGACCCTTAGGCCTAGCTCCCTCTGCTGGCCAGAAGCTCCCGGCACCAACCTGGGATCTTCCCTCAAACGTGGTAATTAGCCAGGAGTTCAGCTCATTGACTAACAGTGAGAGAAGGGGCTGTTCTTGTCTCCTTGGAGATCTAGCTACTCATGCATCTACTACGTGAGCTGATTCCTAGAAGCTCAACAATCCCCGGCTAATTGTTAGCACAGTGCTCACTGCACTGGATGTAGACGACAGGCCGGCGTCCTCACTGCGCTCTAGGCCAGTTCTGCTCAAAGTGTGTTGTCCTGACCTGCAGCATTGTTGTTAGTGGGAGCCTGATAGAAATGTACATGCCTGGGCCCCTTCTCAGACCTGAATCAGTAACTCCAAGAGTTGGAGCCTAGAAATCTGCATGTTACCAAGTTCCCCAGGTGATTCTGATCCAGGGTCTCGTTCTGAAAATGAGAAGCACTGTTCCTCGACCAAGCATGCCCTGCTATTTTGCTCCTATTAATGTCGAGAAGCCTTTCTTGACTATTAAGCCACCGGGCAAACAGAAAATTGAAGGCCGCTTTTTCCTTATTCCAACAATGTATTGATTAGAATAATGTATTGATTGGAACAATGTATTGATCAGCATAAGGAATGTCTCCTCTTGGGTTTGCCTCTAAGGAAACCCCCCATTCCTCTTCCCGCTGTCATCCACTTTCTTTTTATCAAAACCCAACTTGAAGGCAATTCTGAGCCACGGAGGCAGTCTGAGGGACAAAGCAGTGATTAGAAATCAAGAGTAATGAAGACCCAGTCACCAGGATGTGGGGCAACCTCACAGAGCCCCCAAGGGGCTGGCACTAGCCTGTGAAAAGCAAGGAGGACCAAAGTAGAAACCAGACAGCTAGTGGCTGTTGACGTAGGGAATGTAAACTTTAGCCCTGCTTTTGTATTTCTCCAGCCTCTTGTTGTGAGATGCATCAATTCCTGTAGACCTTGTTAAGCACAGAGGGGCTCAGAATAATTTTTGATGAGCTACTGGTTCCAAGAGGTCAACCGAATTTTATTTTTACTGATACATATTTTTAAAGATTTTTATGTGGAGAAGGGAAACCATTTTTTAAAATTAATTAATTAATTAATTAATTAATTTACAAATAGTTTATTGTCAAATTAGTTTCCACATAACACCCAGTGCTCATCCCCACAAGTGCCCTCCTCCATGCCCATCCTCCTCCCCCCCACATCCATCAGTCCTCAGTTTTTGTCAGCATTCAAGAGTCTCTCATGGTTTGCCTCTCCCCCTTTCCCCCACCATTTCCCCCTTCTTCTCCCCCTTGGTCCTCTGTTAAGCTCCTCCTAATCCTCCTATACGTGCACACATATGATATTTGTCTTTCTCTGCCTGACTTATTTCGCTCAACATAACACCCTCAAGGTCCATCCATGTTGCTACACATGGCCAGATTTCATTGTTTCTCATTGCCATGTAGTATTCCATGGTATAGATAAACCACATCTTCTTGATCCATTTGTCCGTTGATGGACACTTAGGCTCTTTTCATGTTTTAGCTATTGTGAAGAGTGCTGCTATGAACATTGGGGTACACGTGCTCCTATGCATCAGCATTTCTGTATGAAGGGAAACCATTTTTGACATGCTTCAAGCTGCAGAGTGCTGGTAACAAATGAGCCATAATGTAAGATGACAAACTGAGCATTTGTCTACTGCAGGGGGCATCTTGGAGATCACCAGGACCCACCCCCTGCTTGACAGAGCAGGGAACCAAGGCCCAGGGCTAAGGACTTGCTCTGGAAGAGAAAGGTTATACACAGGTCACCTACCTGGGTAGGAGTTCATCACTACTCAGTTTGATTCTTGGCCAGGTAAGATTCAGAAAATCTCTGCAACCAAGTGGTATTTGAACTGGAAAACCACTTTTCTTCAAAAGACACTTGATTTCTTTGCCATGTTATGCTTAGCTCCTATGGCTAATTTCCCTCCATAGAGAGCAAGTTGGGAAGAAGTCCCCAAATGTCAGGCCTCTGTGTGGAATTTCCAGAGCAATTTCCTGTTGCTCCCCATTACTCTGTTGCCTCTTCGAGGAGATTGGAGACACCCCACAATGCCCACTGAACTTCACAGGCCATAGGATCGATCAGGGAGCCCACCACACGGGCTTGGGATCTCTGAGCATCCATGTTTACCACTCCACAAAGAACCTCCTTCTGCTCATGCATGGGTTGCAAGGGGCAGGTCATCACCCATTTCTCTGGACATCCAGTCACTCAGGACTGCTAGAAGGAGGCCCCGACAGACTCTGAGGAAGAACAACACAGACTCTCAGCCCTGCTAGGATTCACACAGCAGGTTTGGTTGGTCATGAAAGGACCCTGTGGCATGACCTAAATGCTGTTGGATAAACTTTTCCAATTAAGAGGTGCCATGGGCACCCAAGAGCAGCTCTGAGTCTTCTATTTGGCCTGTGGGAGAAATACAAGTGGTGGTGGCTCCCTCTAGTGGAGATGTCAGAAATGGAAAGTGCCTCTAACTAAACTGGGGAAGGCAGGCACCTGCTGGAGACTCAGAGCTGATAAGCGTGGCCCAGATTCTCATGTACATCGTCTCAAGTGTACATAGTTTTTGGAGGAAGTTATTTTGTTTTGTTTGTTTTTATCACCTCCAGCATGAGAGGCTGTGGCTTCAAGGACAAGCACTCTTGATCTGTGGCTTATAGGGCTCAGGGTCAGCAGCATGTCCTAAGCCCTATAAGCCAGGAGCTTTGCCCTCTTTTGTGGAAAGCCTCTTGCAGCCACTGCCACACCATGGACAAACCCTTTTCACTTCTCTGGGGCTTTTGGGGGGTCAAGTGCAGGTCAACCAGCTGATCTCCCGTCTCTGAAATGCTCTAAAACACTCTGGCTGAAATGAGCTCACTGTCTCTTGTTCATCCAGGAGGAAGACACAGCATTGCTCATAACCTCCTGTGTTTTGCGGGAGCCTGAAGGTGACCAAGCACTTTCACGGACATCACCTCACTTTGCTTTCACAACCGTCACCTGATGCACCTTATCCTGATCTCCCTGACTCTTCTGCAGCCACCAGGCTGGCTTTGTGTTTGGAGACTGAGCTGAGAGATGAGGGATCCTCCCATGCGGCCCACAGAGCCAGGTTCCTGGCCGAGAGTTCCAACAGGACTGCTGGCTTGAGTTTGGAGCTCAGTGAAAATGAGAAACTCCACTCTTCCTTAGGAGGAGAAGAATGGCAAAGTGACTCATCTCATGGTAGAGATGGGAGTAACAATGACGGTTCGCACTTAGGCGTGCTTCCTGCAGGCCTGACACAGTTCTAAACACTCTGCTTATACACCAGCTCATTTTATCTTCACAACAACACTATGGCATAGGTAATCCATAACCTTGCCATTATTACACAGATATCAGAATAATTTTGCTAAGAGCCAAAATCACATGACTATTATAACTGACTGCCACTGAATATAGAAGCCTTGTAAGAATTGAATGAACACAAATTTCCCTAAGGAAAGGGAGAGGGCTTTCATTTTTCATCATGTACCTGAAAATTAGTTTGCGCTTGGTTATCCACATTGTCATATTGTGATTTACAAAAAGAAATATATATTTCATCTTCATCCTGTTTCTGGTGCAGAACTCCAAAAACTCTTGGAATTTCCTAAGTGATGAGAGCTATCAAGGTGTCTTTGTTATGTTAACTAGGCAATTTCTGGACTGTACCTAAGGATGGGGGCTAGTGGCCAGGAGAAACCACCATGTGATTAGAAGGTTGGAACTTTCAGCCCCTCCCTTCTGACCTCTGGGGAGGAGAGAGACGCTGGAGGTTGAATCAATTGCCAACAGCCAATGATTTGACCAACCATGCCTATGGAATAAGGCCTCTATAAAGGGTACATAGAACTTCTGGAGAGGTTGGGGCACCTGGGTGGCTCAGTCAGTTAAGCGTCTGAGTTTGGCTCAGGTCATGATCTCACGGTTCGTGGGTTTGAGCCCCGCATCAGGCTCTGTACTGACAGCTCAAAGCCTGGAACCTGCTCCAGATTCTGTGTCTCCCTCTCTCTCTGACCCTCCCCTGCTCTCTCTCTCTCTCTCTCTCAGAAATAAATAAAACATTTAAAAAAATGTTTAAAGAACCTCTGGAGAGGTGACCACATGGAGATTGGGCAGAGTTGGTGAACCCAGGGCAAGCATGGAAGACCCATTCCCCTTACTCCATACTTTGCTCTCTATATCTCTTCCTCTGGGTGTTCCTGAATTACAGGCTTTTATAGTAATCTTGCAAATAAAATACTTCTTTGACTTCGGTGAGATGTTCTAGCAAGTTACTGGAACCCAAGGAGGATGTTGTAGAAACTGGCTAGTCGGAAGCACAGGTTGCAACCCAGACTTGTGGTTGGGGTCTGAAGTGGGTGGAGGTGGCAGTCATGTGGGACTGAGCCCTCAGCCTGAGGGATCTGAGGCTTCCTCCAGATAGACAGTGTCAGAATGAGTTGAATTGTAGGACACCCTGCTGGTGTTGAACAATTGCTTGGTGATGTTGGAAAATCCCCACACTTTATAACTGGAATCAGAATCGTGCACACGATGGAGTTAAAGATCTTGAAATTACTACATGGGAAGAGATATTGGAGATCATTTCATCTAGTTGTCCATTTTTCAGATGAAATGGAGGACTCAGGGATAAAAAGGTGAAAGGTCTTGATGTGTATCACATAATGAGTTTAGGACAGGCCCCAGGTCTCCAGATTCTCAGCCCGAAACTCTTTCCACTCTAACATGTTGTGGCCATCACAAACTTGAGCAGACGGACAGAGATTCCCCACAACACCATTCCTTCTGTGGTCCACTGAGCTCCCTGGTCTTCAGCCAGCCCATCTGATTCAAAAAGCAAAATCCATCTGATAGTAGCTTAAGGCACCTAAAAGTGGCCTGGTACCTTACCTAAAACAAAGACAGTAACCACCTTAGAATGGTGCATTCCACGGGCAGTCAGATGGCAGGGAGCAGGGACGTCTGAGGGCAGCCTGTGAGATTAGGCCTCCTGCTTATAATGCAAGGGGTGGCAATCTTCCTTTTCTATTCTGGATACGGCCTCCATGGTACCTCCTTAGGAGCCATACTCAAAGTCTTCTCAGCCTTCCACTGATGTTTCTTCTTTTCTCAGGCTGATTTGGGGTTCTCCTAGCCCATTCCATGTACCCCACCATTTTCTTCCTCATTGTATCTGCTCCAGGGTATTTTGGCCTCCTGCTTACAGGTCTGGTTTCCACCAGGATGTGACAACAATTTGCCTGTTCATTTCCCAGCTGGGGCCATTGTCAGTCATGTCCCCAATTTCCCCAGGAATGGTCTGAGTTGAAAAAGAACCTTCCAGACAATCTATCTGTGTGGCCATAGACTTGGGTGGCAGTCTCCTGGTCCAAGGGCACTCTGCTGTTAGTGTTCTGTCACTTGGCTAGAAAGCAGACTGCTCTGCTCTTGTTTGAGTGGGGAGAGTAAGGAACGTGCAGAGGGCATTGAATAAAATCAGGGAGTGGGTGTGTGGAGCGGGGAGATCGAGAGACTGAGAATGCATCAGGGAGCTCAGATGTGGCTCATCTCAGATGTGGGGTCAGGAAGAGAGTGAGGCAGGAATGACAACAGCTGTGGCTCTCCCACCGGCTTCCTGGGCTGAAGTTGGGGTGGAGCTGGGTGCATGGCTTGCTTGCCTGGATAAGCGTCATCCCACCGGCCAGCTTCTGGGAGGGGATGCCCAGGCCTCCAGCAGCAGCCAGTAAGAATGGTCCAGCCTCCATGTCTTCCCTTTCCTCCACACACCCCTTGGAACCCCCAAACCTGGAGTCATCCTTGCTTCTCTCTTTCTCGCACACCCTTTCATCCAATTCCTTTAGTCATCATCCCCACTGCTGACAGCGGCCCAACGTGCCATCAGCAATCCCCTAGACTATTCGAACAACCTCCTAACTCTGTTAAAATCCTATTGATTCTGTGCTCAGAACCCTGGGGAAAGGACTTCCCTTGGAGTACAAGCAATGTCCTTTCAGGAGCCTGTGAGACCCTGCCTGGTTGGCCACCCAGCTCTTTCAGGCTTCATGTCTTGCTCCTCTCCTGCTTTCCCACTGTCCTCCAGCCACAGTGGAGGGCACACTGGCCTCTTTGTGTTCCTAGAGCATGCCAGGGATGCTCAGGGCCTTTGTACTGGCTCTCCCCTCTACCTAGAATGTTTCCCCTAGTTACCTTCATGGTTCACCCCTTGACCTTCTCTGCTCTTGACTTAAACATTACCTTCTAGGTCAGGCTTTCCTTGTCACCCCAATTTTAAGCTGATCTCTATCCCTACCCCACACTGTATTCCATAACCCCCTTTCTTGATTATCTTCTATTACCTTCACGCTCACCTAGCAAACACTATAGTGATTTATTGTATCCATTGCCTGTGTCCCCACACAGAACCTTCATGAGTACATGGATTCTTGTTTTTATTCATTGGCCTGGCATAGAAGCACTCAAGGGACACTTATTGAATGAAGGATCAAGCAAATGGTAGACACAGCTTGGGAGAAAGACCTTCACAAGAAATGTCAGCATTATAGGGCTTCTCTAGTAGGAAGAGAAGCCTAGGAGGGAAAAGGATGTGTACACGTGCATGTGCGCATGTACATGTGTGTCCTGCAGAGAGGCTTGACAATATCTTCACTTGTATTAAACAATATGTGAGTCCTTGATGATTTATATATAAGTGTTTTAACGTTATGTGTTAATTAGAATCAACATCTCAATCACTCATATCCTCACTTACTCATTGACCAGACATTTTATGAGTGACAATTCTGTGTCAGGCGCTCTGTTAGACATCGGATGGGCACATGGTTAAAAATATGGTCCCTGCTGTAGAGATTTCCACAGCTATGGTAACAAAGTCCCACATTCAGAACATAACTGGGAGGGTCCAGGCATTATAGCAAACTGTAACTCCAGCCACACTTAATTAGGAAAGTAAATTCAGAGGGAAAAATCAGTCTCAGGTATTTGTTCACCAAGATAAAAACATACTTGGAAGAGTGACAACCAGAAGGAATTTCCCTCTCTAGAGCACCTAGAAGGAAGCGGGAGGGAGAAGTATGTGGGCAAGAAGGAGGAACCTTCCAGAAGTAATCTTTCTCTCCTTCCTTTGAGGACATGCCATGACAAGAAGAGCAATGTGGGTCACATACCAGAAAGAAGTCTTTCCTGCTCCTAGGAGACCCTGCATACAGCATCATCTGGGTCCTAGGAAAGCCATGGGAAATATAACACTGACCTTGACATTTGCCCATAGGCATGTATATATAAGAGGCAAACAACTCCTAGCCCATAGATTGCCTTCTTGGAGAATGTCCCCTGTCCACAGTGGGGTTGATGCACCTTTGTATTCAAGCACCTTTTCTGATCACCTATGTGTGGCACCTGGAAGCTGCCCAGGTATCCTGGCATCTTGGTTACCTGTCTGCTTTTGTTATGACTACTTGACTTGTCTCCTTAACTGTTGACTTTTTTTTTTTATGCAGCAAAACACACAGCCCCTGAGACTTTGCCATATATTTATTTGTTAGTCTTCATGGTCACCCTTTTCCTGGGTGGGTCTGTAGCACAGCCATGCACTTTCTGGCATCCCTTGACCTGACCTCCCCATACATGCTCTTTTTTTGCCCACCCCACCACCTTTCACCTTCCCCTCACAGCCTCACCCCAACATCCCGGGCCCCATCTTTAATCCTGGCAGGTCTGGTCTCAGCTTTTTCTAATCTGGTCACTGCTTGTGGGAGGCCACTGGAGAGATGTCAGGCCGCATGATCCAAGGAGGGGGTCTCGTCTTCCTGAGAAGTTGGGGGGTCCAGGCCCTCTCTGTCCAGCCGCTACCAGAAATGTACGTGCAGGTCTCCTTGTTTGGACAACTGTGCCAGCCTTTTCCCTGCCAGGGAGAACCAGAACAAAAGGAAGTGCAGTTAGGGATATGAGGGTGAGCTGCAGGATGAATGGAACCAGGAAACCTGGGAAGGAGCTCCAGCCTTTCCTTGGCTCCTCTGGCATGCGCATGGTGGTCCCTCAGCTGGCCTCTCTTTCCGGGCTCTCCGGTTCACTCAAACCATACCTCCCACCCCAGAATGGCCCCTGCTCAGCATACTCAACCTGAATCCACTCCTGCAAAAGTTGTCTTTAGATGCTCAGTCACATTTAATTCTCTGCCTTTAATGGTCCCAAAGTCCTCCAGGAATCAAGTCCAAGCAATGTACCCAACCCCAAGGCCCTGTAAAAGGAAGCCTCATACAATCTACTCAGCTGGGTTCCCTTCTTTCTAATGTTCTGCACCATCCACCTGGGTCCCAGGGGCTCATCTCAGACCCTCAGCATGCATACACCAGATGCATCCTTCCTCCTTGAAAAAGGTCTGGTCTCGGCCTGGCTACTCCCTTGCCCCACCCATGGGGATCTCTTATTTCCCCCCAACCCCACCACCCCCTGTAACATTCCTCAGTCCTACCTTTCCTGCAGGTCCAGCCCCACCCCACTCACTACCTTCATGAACCTCTCTGGCCAACCCAACATGATTGATCTCTCTCTTCCCTGATTTCCTGCTGCCTTTATGGTCTGTCTCACACCACATCACGTGTAATGTTTTTCTACCGGAAAGTATGGGAGATCTGGAACACACAGTCCTATGTTCCAGGTCGCCTCTACCATGCCCTGGGCAAAGAAAACAAGACCCCTTGCTTACCCTCCTGATGTCATGTGCACATGTCTATGACCACCAGACACTTCAAGAGCAGGCCAGATTTTGGCTAAACACAAACAAACCAACAATTTCTTGCAACTTCCATTTCTGCAAGGATGGCCATGATGAGGTGTGTTCCAAGCCTCTTAGGGCTACCACAGGGACCAGATGTTAGTGAAACCACTTTGGAAAAGATAAGCCTTAAACAAAATGTCAGTAAATATTATTGGGCCTGTGGAGTAGCCTCCTCCTACTTGATACTTGTAATTTCAATTATTTGGGAACAAGCCCAGAGGTTCCTAACATGGAGTTACCGTACTTTTAGTAAAGCACAAATGCGACCCAAAAGTGGACTGCCAGCCTGCTGTTCTGGGCACACAGCAACTCACCTCATAGCTAAGTGTCGTCAACCACATGGCGTCAGCTTCATAACACCTGTGCCCACGTGCTTTCCAGGAGGGGAGTCTATATGATAACCGCTGTCAAGGGGCTGAAAAGCTTTGTTTCTTTGTGAAGTTCCAGTGGTCATCAAGTGAGAGATAGCATTTTAGCAAATGGTAAAAATATGATGTTTTGTTTCAAAGGGAAGAGAACAGAAAACTTTTTTAAATTTTTTTTTTTTTGAGAGAGAGAGAGAGAGATACAGAGGACTAGCAGGGGAGGGGCGGAGAGAGAGAGAGAGAGGCAAAGAATGTGAAGCAGTCTCCTGGCTCTGAGCTGTCAGCACAAAGCCCAGTGCGGGGCTTGAACTCACAGACCATGAGATCATGACCTGTACCAAAGTCGGACACTTAGCCAACCGAGCCACCCAGATGCCCCAGAAAACATCTTTTTTTTTAAGTTTATTTATTTTTTAAGTAATATCTACACTCTATGTGGGGCTTGAACTCATGACTCCAAGATCAAGAGTCACACGCTCCACTGGCTAAGCCAGTCCAGTGCACCAAGAACAGAAAATGTTTGCTTTTCTCACACACTTATGATTGGGAAGAAGCCTATACAAGCACTTCTGCATTCTAATTTAGGGTTGTATCAACTTCCAAATGCCAAGGGTCTGTGTTAGGTTCAGTTCTCCTGATATGAATGTAAATTATACACTGTGGCCTTTACCCCAAGGCTGCCCTTCACCTACAACTCTTCACATGTTTTCAGGGAATTCACCACACTTTTCACATCAGCCCAAAGAACGCATCATTGAGAAATCATCTGACCTAGATTTAAAAATGGCAGATTAAAAACATGGGTTTTTTTTTTCCTCTTGAGACCTACTAACATAAGTGTGAGGGAAACTTTTATTTTTTTAACCCTTATTTTTTTTAATGTTTATTTTTACTTATTTTGAGAGAGCTCAGGGGAGGGTCAGAGAGAGAAGGAGAATATTCCAAGCAGTCTCCACGCTGGCAGCGTAGAGCCCGATGCAGGGCTTGAGCTCACGAGAACCATGAGAACATGACCTCAGCTGAAATCAGATCAGATGCTTAACCAGCCGAGCCAGCCAAGCACTCATATTATGATAGGAAAAGGTAGGATTCAGTAGGCAAAGAAGGAAAAATTAAGACCTGAGATCCCTGGTGGGAAAGACACATGTTTTGGAAAAATGCTTGGAGTGTCTGACCACAGCAAACCCCCTCAGGCATAAGTTTCCTCTTAACAAGGTAACAGACACTACCCACTCCCCCTCTGGTTTCCCTCAGGAATTTGACAAAAGACCTAACTAAAAATAAGTAGTAGACCATAAAACGTATGACCCACAAGGAATGATATGGCCATGGACCACCTCTCATACAATGGAGTTGAGCCAATCAGGAATGGACAACCCAGCACCTAGAGTTATTCAGCCAATAAGGGCAGGTCCTAGGAAGGCACAAGGGGCAGGGCTGGGAGGGCCAGAACCTTATGAAACAAGGGGTCTATAGCTGTGGACATTCACTTTCAAATGTCCCCTCTTTGCAAAGAGAGCTCTCATACTATTCTTGCTTTCTGGTCTTAGACTCTAATAAAATTTGCCTGCTGCTCATTTTGTGTCCACCTCTTCATTCTTCGAAGCAATATAATGAATCCTGGGTATTGAGTAAAAAAAAAAATCTTGCAACACCGTGAGGGGAATTTTTAAACAAGGGGGTAAAGTTACAAAGACAAAAAGTCAAGATAGTGGATCATATATATGTAAAAGCCAGTCTGTGGATGACAGGAAACCGATGCAGGAATAGCACTGGACTTAGGAGAGGGGTAAGATTTGAAACCTGAGTGCCTGCAGATGAGGGTCAGTGAGACGTGCAGATTTGCTCCCAGGGAATCCATGGAGGCTCGAAATCTGGTAGCACTCGACACCTTAGAAACAGGGTCAAGGGGGAAAGCTAAAAATTGGTTACAGTTAGACATACCAGGTCTCCTCCCCAGTCCCATAAAGCCATTTATCCACCTGCCACCCCATCAAAGAGAAGTTGGAGAAGAAACTAAACCTGACAGGCCTGGATTCAAGGTCACTTGGTACCATGTAAGGCAGAAAGCACATACTGAAAGTAGGGGGGGTTACATGTGACATGAGTGTCTACATGCAAAGTGTGAAAATTGTCTACCACCTCCTCTGCTTTGCTACCAGAATATCAAGGCAGACAACTGGAGAATTTCTTCCTATGTCTTGCATATAGGCATGGATACCTGGGAATCCCCCAAAAGATGGCATGGTCCCAGATACATCATCACCCTGCCATGAAATCACCACTCAACAAGCCCCACGGTCACAAGAGCCTCTGTAGACCCTTCACACCTCATTTCTGAAAATAAACAGATATCCTCAAATCACAAACATCTGAGGAAAGTCTTGAGCCAGCCAAAACAGACAAATGCAGAGGAAACAGAACATGCCAGAAGCAAAGGAAAAAAAACCCTCAAAAATATTGGAAATCCTCAGATAAATATTTTTTTAAATATTAAACAAGAATAGGTGGCTATAAAGAAAGAACTGTCCAAGAAGAAAATAATTCCAGGAAATTTAAATTATAATAGCTGTTTAAAAAAATTCAACTTAATTTAAAGATCTAACCAGCTTTGTTGCATGATTCATGAATCAGGCAGCATCCCATCCAGCAAGTAAAGGAGAGCTCTGAGTAGTACAAAACGGCAGATTTTTAAAAGTTTATTTATTTATTTTGAGAGACAGGGACAGACAGAGAGAGAGAGTGGGGGAAAGACAAAGAAAGAGGGAGAGGGAATTCCAAGCAGGCTCTGTACTATGGGTATGTAGTCTGACTCAGGGCTGAAACTCATAAACCATGATATCAAGACCTGAGCTGAAATCAAGAGTTGCAGGCTTAAAGAACTGAGCCACCCAGGTGCCCCCCCCAAATAGCAGATTTTTATAGGAAAGGGTGGGCAAGAAAGTTATTAGGAAAGAAGAAAAGGAAGGAAGAAAAAAGGAAGGAAGGAAGAGAGGAAGGGAGGGAGGGAGGGAGGGGGAAGGGAGGGGAGGAGGGAGGGAGGGAGGAAGGAAGGAAGGATTGTTTCAGGCAAGGTCCCTTTCCCCCTAGGGGGCCTTATTATGCAGATTACCTTATCTTCCCCAGGTGACAGATCAATTGCCTAGCTAGTGCTGACCAGAAATTTCCAGGTTAATTGGCTTAAAATTCACTCTTGGAGAGGTTGTCCCAAGGGCAAATGACTCCATCTCTGGCCTGATTTTCTTTTTAACATAGCCAAAATAAAACTGAAATAGGTCTAGAAGATAAATTTAAGGAAATCTCCCAAAAAGTATAAAGGAAAAGAGTAAAGTAAGTGTGATACTGTGATTCATAAGAAATACATATTTTGGTCTTTGTCGATGGTTCCTGGATGACAGCTGCCAAATCCCATGTAATTTCCTAAATGATCAGAACAATTAGAACAATAGGAGCATCTATTGTTATAATACTTTGTTTCTGTCCTCAGCTTCTGAAATAGCTTCAGAACCACAAAGGTCAAATGGGTATCCTTTACAAGCCCCTCTGAACCACACCTGAGTTTACATGAGTGCAGCAACTTTTGAAATGCCCTTAAGGATGGGGGCTGGTTGCCAGAGGAACCAACCAGAATTAGAGGGTTGGAACTTTCCATTCCACCTCCCCCTCCCTCTATACCACCCACAGACCTCCTGAGAAAAGGGAGGGCTGCAGGTTAAATGGATCACCAATGGCCAATGATATACTCCACCACTGCTTATGTAATGAAGCCTCCAGAAAACCTCAAAAGAACAGGGTTCAGAGAACCTCCAGGTTGATGAACCCCTAGAGGTGCTAGAAGAATGGCACCTGCAGAGAAGATGGATGTCCTTTCCCAATCGTGCCCTCTGCATCTCTTCCATCTGGCTGTTCTGAGTTATATCCTTTTATAATAAGTCGATAATCTCATAAGTAAATGGTTTTCCTGAGTTCTGTGAGCTGCTCTAACAAATTAATTGAACCAGAAGAGGGAATATTGTCTAATTTATAGCCAGTCTTTAGAAGCACAAGTAGCACCCTGGACCTTCTACTGATGTCTAACATGTGGAACTCAAGCTTTATCCTCGGAATCTGATACTGTCTCCACTTATAGTGTCAGAATTGAGTTGAATTACAGGACACCCAGCTGGTGACCACAGAATCTGAGAGCTGCCCGGATTGGGAGACCCAGTCCAACACACCTATTTTGTGGTCAGTAGTGCTGTGAGTGTAGTATAAGAGCAGAGGAGACACAGAGGAGTGATTTTCCTTAGGGTAAAGAAATTTAAGAACCAGTCAGGAGATCCAAAGTCGGTTTTATAGGAGTTCTGGAAAAAGAGAACAGACAAAACTGGAACGGAAGAAAATCATCAAAGACATAATTTTAAAATGTTCAAGAACTGAAAAACAGGCATTTCCAAGGCCAGAATGTCCACTGAACACCCATGAAAATGGATAAAAATATACCTACATCAAGGCACAGCATCATGAAATTTAGGAATTGGGACGGGATCAGATTCTACCAAATCTAGAGACTAGAAGACAATGGAGATGATTTGCAGCCTAAAATACTAACTCATGTAATCAGGAGACTACCATAACAGAGGCATAAAGTGAATCCCTAGGTGAAAATGAGGGGGTGTCCTGGGACAGAAGGTATGCAGCAGACCTACACCAGACAGCAGCAGGAGGGTAGAAGGGCCCCAGGCAGTCAAAATGAAGGTGAAAGCTGGTGTTTCTGCAGATAAAAAAAGGGGATATCTACATAGCTGGTGGGAAGTTTGCTGAGCCCCACTCTCCTTTTGGATGTCAAATTGTGACAGGTGTATAGAAAATTAAGCAACAAAATAGATACTTAGTAGCTCTGGAGGAAAATAAAAAGCACAAGAAGGGAGACGTGGTTATACCTGGGGTACTACTTGGCTCAAGGAGAAATAATATTTACAGTCATAATAAGGCAAAAGAGCAAGCATACTGAGCAAATAAACATTATGCCACTTATCCCACAGAGGGTTGAGAAGGTGTGTGTCTACCCTGTGCACAGTAATGGAGATGGTGTAAGAAAGAAAAATCCTTATCATCCATAAAAGGAAGTCAATTTTTCCAAGACTTAAAAAATAAGGGAAGAGGCGTCTGGCTAGCTCAGTTGGTTGAGCTTCCTATTCTTGATTTGGCTCAGGCCATGATCCCAGGATCATGGGATCAAACCCCATGTCATGCTCTGCATTGGGCATGGAGCCTACCCAAGATCTGTTTCTCTCTCTGCCCCTCTCCCCCACGTACTCTCTCGCTCTCTCTAAAATAAAAAAGAAGAAGAAGAAGTGTGAGGGGGAAAATGTAAGTGCATTATTGAGAAATATAGTCTAGAAATGCAAATCTAGAATAAAAAGCTAAAGAGTTGAAAGTGACTTGCTTCTGGGAATTACAAAACAGGGATACGGAAGAGTGGGGGCAGAGACTGCTAATTTTGGTTATAAGCCTTTTGAAATAACGTATCTTTTAAAGCCTAGACTAATATTTTAATTTAGAGAAAAATAAATGATACACGAAAATGTCCTTAACCTGAAGAAACGAGTCTCCAGATTGAAAAGCTCAAGTTTTAAGATTGTTAGATGTAGAAAAGAAAAAACAAAAACAATCAAAAACAACAGAAAGGACACTTGGTTAAATTTGAATTTCAGATAAACAGCAAGTAATCTTTTAGAAAAAATGTGCCCCCAAATATTGCAAAAATTACTATCTGAAATTCAAATGTAATGGGTGTCCCCTGTTTTACTGAGTAGCCGAAGGCCCGATTCATGCATACCAAGGTACACAGCAAATCCCTAAAAAATACTGGGGATAAAGGCAACATGTTAACAACTTCCAGAGGAAAAACTGTCACATGCAAAGAAATCAGAAAATCATTGACTTCTCACTGCAAGATTGGAAATTTGTAAACAGTGGAACAAGGCCTTCAAAATTCCAAAGAAAAATAATGTCCATCCTGGAATTTTATATCCATACAATCATTAACCAAGTCTAAGAATTGAATGAAGGCGTTTTTAGGCATGCAAATTTTCACAAACTGATTTGTTCACTATTGTATCCATGTCTAGAACAGTGATGGGGGCACACAGCAGGAGCTTTACAAATATTTGTTAAATGAAAAAAGAATTTGGGGTGCCTGGGTGGCTCTGTCGGTTGTGTCTGACTTCGGCTCAGGTCATGATCTCACAGTTTGTGGGTTGGAGCCCTGCGTCAGGCTCTGTGCTGACAGCCAGCTCAGAGCCTGGAGCCTATTTCAGAGTCTGTGTCTCCCTCTCTCTCTGGCCCTTCCCTGCTCGCTCGCTCTCTCTCTCTCAGAAATTAAAAAAAGAAATGAAAAAAGAATTCAAGGTACAGCAATGCAAGCATTTACTGAGAAAAATAAACGTAAATAGCAGAAACAAACTGTTAAAATTATTGAATGTGGTTGCCTCTGAGGACTCAGATTCATGGTAAAGAGAGAGGCAGAGGTTGTGGGTTTCTCAGAAGCCATATAGCATTATTTGGCTTTTTGAACCATGTACATATATTACTTTAATAAAAAACTAAAATGGTTTTTAAGTATGCTCACTGCTTTTACCTCCTACACACATTCCCAAATAATACTTCATTTTGATACCAAAAGTAAGCAACTACGGGATTCCCTACACTTTTGTATTATTAATCCTAGAAGCTACCCTCTTCTTCTTATCCACCTCTTTCTTTTTAACTAATGCCTCTAATTCATCCACATGTCCCAAAGCTCTTACTTCCTTCATGGATCTCCAATGCATTCACCTTCCACCCCCATCTCTATTACCCTAGTGCTGTCTTCCATCTGGACACTGCAGAAGTTTAACAATGGGCACCTGCATCCATCCAGTCATCCAGTGCATTACACGGTGGCCAGGCTGATATTTTCAAATACAAATGTGACCACATCACTCCACTGCCACCTGCTTTAAACATTCCCACAGAGTCCTATTGTTCCCCCACTAAGGATAAAGCTCTTAACCTTCCACCTCGCTTGCTGACCCCTTCCCTTGCCACCGCAGTCTCTCATACTCCTCATTTTTTTTCCCCATGACAGGACCTTTGCACATGTTCTTAACTCTGCCTAGAATGCTGTTTCTAGAACTTTTGCTTATTTAACCTTCTGCTCATCATTCAAATATCAGCAACAATGTCACTAAGTCAAATCCCCCTATTTTAAGCTTTTATAGCACAGCTAGGTAAAAAGCAGTACTTGGTAACACTCGTCTCAGTTGGACTTTTATATTTGGGCATACTGGATTAGTATCTGCATCCACAGCACCATCAACACACACACACACACACACAGGCACACACACACAGGCACACACATACTCACAGGCTCTCCACTAAAGGAGGAAATCCTCTATTTCATTTATCATTATATCCCCATTGCTTAGTACATAGTAGAAACTTAATAGATACGTACTGAATCTGTTGAAACACCACCTTTTACTCCTGCAACAATCAGTATGTATTGCTTGGGTTTGAATAACATTTACTTACCAGTCTCATCTCTGGCATGAAATTCTAGATCTTCAAGACTGCATACTTACTTACTTATTTGAAGGCCTGCTACTCACTCCTCTCTATTTTTCCAGTTTCAATCTTTACACAAAATTTCTCAAAATATGCATGAACATAATATGTGCAAAAGATTGTATGTTTTATGGGGTTTCTATCCTGGAGAGCTTACATATCATAAAACCCTTTACACCTTGCCATTTAGAGATTATCATCCATGATACATTTCTAGCCTTCACATATGATCTTTAAATGTGTTATCTTCCTTCATAATTTAATACAGATTCAAAGGGCTGAATTCTGGTAAACATCTGATTAAAGCTAAAGATTCAGCACTTTAGGTAAACCTGATGATCTTTCTCTTGTCTCAGCCCCATGAAGTTTAACAGGTATGCTTCGTGTTGTAGCCAAATCATTACACATCCTTTACTGTGCAAGAAAGATGGGGACATTAGCTAGCTTACAGGACCATCTTGAGAATGACCATATGTCAGCTAGAGCACAAAACTCTTAATCTAGAATAAGACAGGGCATGAGGGGGTGGTCAACATATAATGTTGAACATTACTTGTTTATAGTTCCTGTGCAAATGGAGACTATCTGATAATCCAATACTCACTTAGCCCTTTGCTGAGTAAAACAAGATTAATTTAATCCTTTTTCATGGTGTGTGGGTGGCTCAGTTGTTTAAGCATCTGACTTTGGCTCAGGTCATAATCTTGCACTTCCTGGGTTTGAGTCCCTGGTAGGGCTCTGTGCTGACAGCTGAGAGCCTGGAGCCTGCCTCAGAGTCTGTGTCTCCCTCTCTCTCTGCCCCTCCCCTGCTCATGCTCTCTCTCTCTCTCTCTCTCTATTTCTCTCTCTCTCTCTCCCTCTCTCTCTCTCTGTTAAAAACAAATAAACATTTAAAAATTCTCCATGCAGGTGTTTTTCAAAAGACTCTCCCCCTTTGCCCCCAAAATCAGTCTCTGGAAATAGCTAGTGAGGGTCAGTTTCCAAATGGCCTGCCCTCCCCAAAGCTTGGCCAGGCCACATCAGCAGGGGAAGGTTAGGACCAGAATCTGGATGATCCTGCCTCTTGCTGGGCCCACTGACTGTCTCAATCTCATCTCTATATTCACTGTTTACAGAGTTAGGCTCAACAGCTCTTCTCCCAAACACTCTGTCATTTCTCTGAATGATGTGGAATTTAGCATTCCTTGAACTCTTGAACTTGTTAAAATTTTTTGCTCCTCTAGGGTATATCACCAAAGCCCTGTGCATTCCCAGAAAGGTAGAGAAGGGGCACGCAACAAGTTTAGGGCTACAGTTTATGTTTCATACATCCACAGTGAAACTGTCAGGACACCCATGGTTTTAGTGTTCACCATTACCTTTAAGAGCACATGTGTACATTATAATCACCAACAAAATACCAATTAAATAAGGTACCTTTTAATACCCATCAAATCAACAGCCCAAGAAGAACATTCAGAGCTGGCTGGGTACCATAAACACTCTCATATAGAGCTGGTGATTTCTTCTAACTGTTTCTCTCTTAATTTCTATAACAAACCCTTATCATTCTTCAGGATGGAAATAATTTTTTCTAGTCCTAGAAAAATATACCCTCATTCACCTTGCTCCAGCAAGAAGGGCCCATAGAAAACTATAAAAGAGAAACTGAACATCACACATACCCCTTCTATACAGAAAAAACAAACAAACCCATAAACAACATATTGCATTTGGAGTGCCACAGTCTTGCCCCAGTTACTTACTTGGTGGCCTCATCTAATGAATGAAAACAATAACCCAAGCTGCTTTACACTGTGAGAATTTAAGATAATACTCATATAAGACATAGTCACTGGTAGCTGGTAGCTATGACCAATGCTGTTATTAATATACTTCCAGTATATAGAGATAGAGAGATTATAGGTAGGTAGATAGATAGATGATAGATAGATAGATAGGTAGATAGATAGATAGATAGACAGAGATATGGTGATATGGTGCATATTTTATGTTTCCACAAAATGGCTTTTGTGTGCCAAAAAAAAAATTTATTTAGAAGATGCATTGCTTTGATAAATAAATATTCAATTTATTAAGGTTACAAATCTCTTTTTTTTTATCCTTTTACTTTTTTTTTTACAAATAGTTTATTGTCAAATTAGTTTCCACATAACACTCAGTGCTCATCTCCACAAATCTCTTTTTTTAATGCTTTTTTATTTATTTCTGAGAGAGAGAGAGAGACAGCATGAGCAGGGGAGGGTCAGAGAGGGAGACACAGAATCTGAAATAGTCTCCAGGCTCTGAGCTGTCAGCACAGAGCCCGACGCAGGGCTCAAACCCACGAACCGTGAGATCATGACCTGAGCTGCAGTCGGACACCCAACCGACTGAGCCACCCAGGCGCCCCAAGGTTGCAAATCTTTCAATTGAGTTCTTCCTTAATCCTTTGAGTTCATGACAAATTTGATGACAAATTTTGCTATTATATTCATAAGCAGAGGTTGCTTGTTTTGTTTTTCAAAAGTCTGAATTCCTTGGGGGTCTTTGAAAGCAATAATAAGAGGAGAACACCTTGAAGGATATGTGTTATGGACTGAATATTTGTGTCCTCCCAGTACCCATATGCTCAAGCCCTAATGCCCAGAGTAGCTGTATGTGGAGATGGAGCCTCCCAAGGAAGTAATTAATGTAAACTTAAATGAGGTCACAGAGGTAGCACCCAGGTCCTGTAGGATTGGTGTCCTAGAAAGAAGTATAGACGCTCTCTCTCTCTCTCTCTCTCTCTCTCTCATGAACAGAGGGTCACATGAGAGCACAGTGTGAAGGCAGTAGTTTGCAAACTAGGCAAGAGATCTCACCATAAATCAAACTTGCTGACACTTGATCATGGATTTCTAGTCTCCAGAACTCTAAGAAAATGAATTTCTGTTGTTTAAGCCACCCAGCATGTGATATTTCATTACAGCAGCCCTAGCAGCTAATTCAAGCTAATTCAATACAGGAAGCAGAGAATCCTCCCTTACATCCATGGGGGGGAAAAGGTCAGAGGTGAACAATAACAAAAGAGCAGAGACTCACATCCTACTAGATGGTTGCATCCAGGGAAGTGGCCAGGCCTTGAAGGAAATGGCTGTTGAGCGCACCGAGGTGTCCAGACCGGAGGCACAGAGCTCCCTGCCTGCTCATGGAGCTGCAGAGCCCCTGCTGGATTTGTGAACTGAGATTTATACCCCGTCTTAGAGCTGTCAGATTGAGCAAGTAAAAACACAGGATCAAATGTTACATTTGAATTTTAGATGATTTTGCAATATTTGGGACATTCTTTTTATTTTTACCTCTTTGATTTTTTTCTTTTTAAGCTAAAAAAGACCAAACAAACCAAAACCAAAAACAAACAAACCAAAAACAACCAGCTCACCCATTTGGGACATTCTTATATAAAAAACTATTCACTGTTTCTCTAGAATTCAAATTAATTGGACACCCTGTATTTTCTCTGGCAACACTACCCAGCACAGGCATGATTTTCTGGCTGGAATTTTAATACTTCATATGGAGACACCCTGGTGACTTAGTTGGTTAAGCTTCTGACTTTGGCTCAAATTCATGATCTCGCGGTTGGTGAGTTTGAGCCCCACATCGGGCTCTGTGTTGACATCTCAGAGACTGCTTGGGATTCTCTGTCTCCCTCTCTCTGCCCCTCCTCTATTTGTGCTCTGTCTCTAAAAAAATAAATAAACATTAAGAAAATTTCAGGGGAACCTGAGTGACTTCGTCAGTTAAGTATCTGACTCTTGGTTTTGGCATTATCTCATGGTTCATGAGTCCAGGCTCCATATTGGGTTCTGCACTAACAGTGCAGAGCCTGCTTGGATTCTCTCTCTCTCTCTCTCTGTCTCTCTCTTTCCCTCTCTTTCTGCCCCTCCCCACTTCTACCACTCTCTCAAAATAAATAAACTTAAAAAATTTTTAATTCATATCAAAACCCTAAATATAATTATTAGCACACCAATTTCACCTCTAAGAATTTATGTATGAGAAATCATTAGATAATAAATAGACATGTACAAGTATGGATATTTCATCAGTGTATTGCTTAGAATCATAAAAGATGGAATTAATGTAAGAGTGATTGAATAGTCATGATATTTTTGTTCAAATGTATGCAACCTTAAAGGTGTCATTCTTAAAATCCATATTTATTAGTATGAAAAGATGTCCACAATGTATTGTTAAATTAAAAAGGGTAATAAGGGCGCCTGGGGGTCTCAGTCCGTTAAGCATCCAACTTAGGCTCAGGTCATGATCTTGCAGTCCATGAGTTCGAGCCCCAAGTTGGGCTCTGTGCTGAGTGCTCAGAACCTGGAGTCTGCTTCAGATTCTGTGTCTCCCTCACTTTCTGCCCCTCCCCAGCTTTCACTCTGTCTCTCTCTCTCTCTCTCAAAAATAAACATTAAAAACATTAAAAGGGTAGTAAAGTAATTATAAGTTTTATTTTATGTTTAACTTATTTTAACAAGACACCATCCCTCACACACATATATGAAAAACATCTGGAATAATTATACCAAAATATTGACAGGAGTTATCTCTGGATTGTGGGATTACTGGTGATTTTTACTCTGACCTATATCCCTTTATGCATGTATTATCTTAATAATCAGAATAAAACAATAATTCTATTACAATTTTGGAAAAGTATTTGTAACCTTTCACACCCAGCACAGAGCCAAACACAGGGCCTGTGTTCACAACCCTGAGATCAAGACCTGAGCTGAGCTGAGATGGAGAGTCAGATGCATAATTGACTGAGTCACTAGAGTATCGCATGTACCTGTAACTTTTTAAAGAGAAGTATACAGGGGCACCTGGGTGGCTCAGTTGGTTAAGCATCTGACTGGCTCAGGTCATGATCTTGCAGTTTGTGAGTTCAAGCCCCATGTCAGGCTCTGTGCTGACAGCTTGGAGCTTGGAGCCTGGAGCCTGTTTCCAATTCTGTGTCTGCCTCTCTCTCTGCCCCTCCCCCATTTGTACTCTCTCTCTTTCTCTCTCTCTCTCTCTCAAAAATAAATAAACATTAAAAAATATTTTTTAAATGTGAAAACATAAATAAAAGTGTGCAAAAGCATTGATAATTCTATAATCTGAAAATCTGAAGCCAGGAATTCATGTGTGGATTCAGGAATTCCTTATCTAAAGTCATGGACACATTCCTTATCATACTGTAGTGTCAATTTATCTCAGCTATGATATTTTTCTCATGCTAATAGAGCAAAAGAAACACATGGATGTGGTAGATATTTGCTAATTTTGTTCCTGTTGTTTGGGGTTGGGGGAGTGGCTTTTTTTTTTTACTACCCACCATCTAGTTTATCCTTTCTTCTTGTTATAGAGTACCACTTTTCCTTAGAGAAACCATCTCCAGACCTCATGCTTAGTCCGCATGCTTTGGGTAACTCCAACCTTGGCTCCAAGGGTGTGTATGTGACCCAGATAAGTCCAATCAGAGCACGCCATTCCCCTGGCTTAATAATTCACCCTGGAAAGAGAAGGGGCTAGAATTCTCACCAATGAAAATCAGATCATGGATTTTGCCAGGCTGACAGAAATACTCTTTTTTACTGGACTGGAACCCAGAAGGATATGTGCTTCGAGCTACTAGCCACCTTACTGCCATCTGAAACCAAACATGTACAGCAAAATTGCAGTGAAAGAAATGAAAAAAAAAAAACAAAAAACAAACACCTCCTGGATCATATGGTACCCAAAACTCAGTTTTATTATTTTTTTAAACAAAATTCTTCAGAATTTTATCATTTTCAAGTAACATAGTATGAACCCTAGACTTACGGTGAATTTTCCCAGCAAAGACTCTGGTTAATTCGATTGATACGAGAATGAAATTAATTGAATCTACTGGCACTAGTTATAAACACTGCTTACAGGTCTGAGTAGAATTTCATTGGTGTAAATACCCTAAGGAGAAAAGGAGAAGGGTTGCCAGGCATCCTGTGTATACAGGATATGTTCCATATTTAATGATTCTGCCCTGTTTCCTGTATTAGCTGTTCTTCTCCTAAATGTCCTATGTTCAGCATTTTTAAATAAATTACAGAAATTCAGTAGTTGGGGTTTTTAGTCAAATTTATCAGGGCATGGACATTTTTATTTGCTAAATTTGGTGGCCCTACTGAGGAGTTGTTCAATCCCTATACCCTTCCGTGTTTCACCCTGCTCTACAGTAGCTTTGCCAACTGAAGCCCAATTTTAGCTGATGTTACATGAGTTAATAAATTCTTCTTTTTCGATTAAGATGGTTGAGCCAGATTTTCAGTCTGTTGTAACCAAAAGAATGCTAACCAAACCCAGTTAATTGCAGAATCACCAATACCTAACTAAGCTCTATGGCCTAATTATAGCAATAGCTACATTGTACATTCATCACTGAGTGGGTTCAAGACATCTTAATTTTTTTTAATGTTTATTTATTTTTTTGAGAGAGAGACACACAGAATCCAAAGCAGGATCCAGGCTCTGAGCTGTCAAGACAGAGCCCGGCACGGGGCTCAAACCCACAAACCGTGAGATCATGCCCTGAGCCAAAGTTGGATGTTTAACTGACTGAGCCACCCAGCTGTTCCAGGACATTTTAAATACTATATCCCATGAATAAACTCACCCATCCTTTGAGATAGAAATTATTTTCTCTATTTCACAGATGAGGGAACTGAGCCTCCATGAGGTTGAATAATTCACCCCAAACTGCACAGTTGAGTTCATGGAACCGGTATACCAACACACCAAGCCCATGTCCTTCCACTTCACCATACTACCTTCCAGTCTAGACTTAGGATTCTCAATTATGACTTCACACCACAGAGGGAATTCTTCCCGTAGGCTTAGGTTCACTACTGGTTAAAGTAAATAACCCCAGAAAGCCTAACTTCCCACAGATAGCTCTGATTTGAAGCCAAGCATAAAAAAAGTGTCCAAACAGAGCCTCAGTTTATAGTGCATGCCGGAAGCCCTCACTACTGTCTTCTCTAATTTCCAAGCAAGGAGTATGATCTGAAAGTAAGTTTTTGGCTCACTGGAGTACTGTCAAATTAATCAAGGTCAGTTCCATTGTTGAAATTAACCAAAGAACTGCAAATTTTCCACTGTTTATGGACACTGCCTAAAACTGTATAGGCTGGACATGATCTATGTATAAAGGCAGACCTGAGACAGAGGAATAAGCAGATTTCTAATAAATTACTTCGGTTCCTACAAATACATAATAATAAATAAAATGGCCCCTGCACATTTACCTGTGACCTGATATTTTATGTATAATTCTTGTTTTGGTTACTTTCATAATAACTCTGTGAAATATCCCTCTCAAGAAACTGAGGTACAGTAGAGACATGATGTTCTCTGTTCAACAGCAAGCAAATAAGATCCCAAACAAACACATGAACAAAAATAGCAAGTATCTACTATATCCAGGTGTTTCTATGGCTCTTTTTGCAAGAGAAAGATGGCAGAACTTAGATAAATTGACACTAAAATATGATAAGGAACACGTCCATAGCTTCAAGTAAGGAATTCCTGAACCACACAGAGTCTCTTTCTTCTGACTTTAAGATTATAGAATTATCAATGTTTTTGACAAGTAGGTTGATTTAGAAACAAACCAAAACTCTTTCCCTGATGGTCTCCACCCCTCCAGGCTTCCGTAGTAGCCCCTGCTCCTACTTTTGCTGCCCAGGAAAGCAGTAGCATTGTGTCATCCACACAGGGAGGCTGCCAATGAATATTGTAGGTACCACCCTTGGAGAACAGACAGGAAGGGCAGCTTCCTAGACCTCCGATGGCCTTTCAAGTGCAACCCAAATGAACGTGATAATGATGGTCCAAGTGACTCTGAAAACTGAGGAACGTCTATTTGTCAAACATCTCCCCTTGACTATTTCCTGGCAGCCCTAAATATTTTATGGAGGAAGTTCCAGGAATAAAAGAGACGCTGTTCCTTACCATTGCCTCCCAGCAGGCTGGGGGAGAGCTTCTCTGGCTCCTGGAGAGGGCCAAGGGGAGACCAGCATGGCCCGAAGAGGTGGAATTTGTGACATTCTCCCCTGAGGTCAGAGAGATGATGACAACCATGCCCATCCCACTTCTGCTCCTTGCCTTCCCAGTGTGTGTGCATTTTCCACTAGTGAGAAACCCTCAGAGGACAATTTTCTGGAGCCTGGCACAGCCAAACACCAAATATAAAGGTTCTTTTCAGACCCATCTGAACTAAAGTGCTCACACTCAGCCTGTCCATCCACAAGCTCTTGGCACATGCTCAGTACATGACGGTAATTGCTTCTACCCAGATTCCTATAGGAGCCTTTCTTGGTAGCACACGGAAGGCTATGCCTTGAAAGAGGTTGCTGCCCCCTCACACACACATGCCCCACCAACAGGCAGAGGATCTAAAAGCAGCAATGAAACTGGCCAAAAAGTCTTACTGCTTTTTGTTTTGCATGTGTCAGGCCGTCCCGCCTCGAGCAGACCTGCGCTCCCACCCCTAGTCTCTTTCCCACTCCTGCCCCCGCTTCAGGACCTGAGCCTGTCGCACCTCTGTTTTAAAAGTCTTGCCTGCTCCCCTTCATTGCCTTCAGAATGAATCCAATTTCTAGCAGCTTCATGGCTCTTCACAGTCAGTCTGAGTCTGACCTATTTTCCAGCTTCCCCTGGGCCCAAGTGTCCCAAGCTCCCAGTTCCTTGAACACATCATCTCTTTCTCAGGGTCTGTGCTTCTGTTCACACCATTCCTTCTGTTAAGAATGTTCTCTTTGAGGGGCGCCTGGGTGGCTTAGTCGGTTAAGCGTCCGACTTTCGCTTGGGTCATGATCTCGCGGTTCGTGGGTTCCAGCCCCGCATCGGGCTCTGTGCCGACTGCCAGCTCAGAACCTGGAGCCTGTTTCAGTCTGTGACTCCCTCTCTCTCTGACCCTCCCCTGCTCACGCTGTCTCTCTCTCTCTCCTAGAAATAAATAAAACATTAAAAAAAAAAAAAAAAAAGAATGTTCTCTTTGATCCTGAAAACTCCGACTCCTTTTGCAAGGCTGGCTGACATATCCACCTCCTTGGACACTTTACCCCAGGAGAATTCATTACCCTTCCTCCCTTACCCCAAGCACCTGCTACATGAATCCACTGTAGCAATTCTGTAGTTTTCCCCATATGAAGGCTCCTCCAATGAAGGCTAAATTCCTAATCCCAATGGTAGAGCCCCAAACAAATGTTGGGCTACATTTTACTAGTTCACAGAGTTGCTGTGCCTTAAATTAGTCCTCATAACCAGTCCACCTTACAGTTCCTGACTCCTTGGGTCAGAGCTCACGTGACCTTCCTGAAACCAGCTGGGAAAGAGGGCTTACAGCCATCTTGGAGTCTTGCTCTCTCCTGCCCTCCTGTAAGTCACTCCCAAGAAAGCTGGCCATGGATTCTGGTTCCTAGGTAAGTAAAAATAAAGAGCACACCCCCACCCCTGCCCCAACATCATTTGTCTGCAATTTCAGCTGGGTTTCAATTCGGCCCTAAGTTGCAGGTAACTGGGTGCTACCCTGGATAATAAGAAAGTAGTACCTTGATTCCTGCATTTGTCTTTGCACTTCAGTCCCCCAGTCGGAACACAGTAGTGATGAGTGAGGGACAACAGGGCAGGATCTGGGCCCTCACGTAAGCCTGAACACCTACCCCCAGTGTCTGCCACTCACCAACACTGTATTACAGTAGGTTGCTTACTTGTGTCTGCCGTCTCTTATAATCAGCTCCCTAAAAACATTAATGTTCTGCCTACCTTTGATTCTCCAGGGCCTGACACATGCAGACTTAATAGAAAGGTCTATTAAAAAATAATGAATGGTGGGGCGCCTGGGTGGCTTAGTCGGTTAAGCGTCCGACTTTCGCTTAGGTCATGATCTCGCAGTTCGTGGGTTCGAGCCCCACGTCGGGCTCTGTGCTGCCTGCCAGCTCAGAGCCTGGAGCCAATTTCAAAGTCTGTGTCTCCCTCTCTCTCTGACCCTCCACTGCTCACGCTGTCTCTCTCTCTCTCTCCTAAAAATAAATAAAACATTAAAAAATTTTTTAAAAAAATAATGAATGGGTACAAAATACTGTGTAAGGTGACTCCTCCACCCCCTACTGATTCCTGGCCCAGCTGCCACTCCCCACCCCTGCTTTTTTGCTCTCAGAACCCCAATTTTGTTCAGGTCTCTTCTAGAAGCCAGGCACCTCAAAGAAGTTGTGGGCCTCTGCAGCACTTTGTTTAACAGTAATCCTACCCACTTCTGATGAAATTGGTTAAGATGGGCTTGTGTCCTAAGTGTGGCCTAAGAGAGGTTTGTAGGAGACACCTGGGAAAAGTTTTCTCATTATTAGAAAGACTTGTCTTTTCTTGCCCTTGGATGTTGTGGTGTGAGGGCATGGTGCTGTCATTTGTGAAAATGAGAGGGAAGCCACGCAAGTCCCAGGCAAGAATCCCCTGAGTCCTAACACAGCTATGGCAGGCTGATCGCAAAAATGGTTCAAATACTCCATGTAGCCCTTTACAATACAACTTAGAAGTTCTTCCACCAAAAGGCAGAGTCTTTTCGTAATTTCCCATTACTTGAGTCTGGACCAGACTAGTGAATCATTTTAACCAATAGCAGGCAGCAGAAGTGACTGCACCCATTTTCACTGTCAGCCTCAAGTGACATTGACACTTCTTGTGGGGAATAAGTTTAAGAATTCCCTGAGCTTGCACCAATGGGTTAGCAAGGTTTAGGGCAGAAAGCAACCACAGGGCAAAAGCACCCCCAGCATAGAGCAAAGCATAGAGTGGAAAGCCACTTCCACAGGATGAAAGCATCCGAGAACAGGTAAAAGCAGAAAGCCCCTGCAGCAGGGCAAAAATGTCCAGAGTTAATTAGCAAGAAAAATGCCTTGTTAACCCTGAAGTAGCATACTTTGTCTTATCCCCTAGAAAAGTTAAGATAAACAGACACGGTGCCCGGTGCCTACAGTAAACAGCTGTCTGTTCAGTGCCAGGGCTTTGATTTGTATTGACCCTAACCCCTAACACTGCACACCTTTGAAACCCACTTTGTCTCACACACATGAGTTAATGTTTATGGTTTCATTGTCTCTTTGTGCACATCCATCACACTTGTAGCTGCACATCCATCATGTATGTAAGCCTCCTGATCCTAATAAATATGGAGCAAGGACCCTTACTTAGGGCTCTTTTGTCTTCCCAGACATTAGCCTTTCTCATATTCAATTCTGCAGCTGCTCTCTTGCTGGACAAGAGAGAACTCTAGACTCAAAGTCTGCAACAACTTCACCTTGCTGTTGGGCCCCTGCATCCATCATAAGAGTGAGCCCAGGCCACCTGCTAGAGGGATGGGGAAGCCACTGGCAGGAGCTAAGGCTCCCTGGCCAACAACCACCCAACCCCCAAAGGCAGTACCATCTGATCAACCCAGAGATGAATAGTAAGGCATAAGGAAGCATCTGCCAGGCAAGACCAGAAGAGCTGCCAGACTGAGCCCAGCCTAAACTGCTGGTCTGCTGAATTAGGAGCTAAGAAATAATGGTTATTGTTTCAAACCCCTAAGTTTTGACGTGGTTAGTTACATAGAAATAATGAACTGAACTCCAGGAATTACCAATCCTGGAGCTGTCCCTCCTCAAGATTCCAACTTATTAAAGATAGTGAATGACCTTTTAGCATTGTGTTCTTTGTCTTTAAATCCCATGGTTAGGGGTGCCTGGGTGGCTCATTTGGTTAAACATCCAACTCCTCATTCCGGCTCCAATCTCATGGCTTGTGAGTTCAAGCCCTAGGTTGGGCCTTGTGCTGACAGTGCAGAGCCTGCTTGCGATTCTCTCTTTCCCTCTCTCTCTTCTCCTCCCCTGTTTGTGTGCTTTCTCTCTCTCTCTCAAAATAAGTAACAAAACTTTAAAAAATCCTATGGTTAGATGCAGCCAATAGCTTCCTGATACAGTGCTGTTCAGGAATGAAAAGATGAGAAAGGGCTCCTGACTTTGGTCTAATTGGACTTAAGACATGTATTTTCTAACTAGGCTGTGAACTCTTTGAGGTAAAGGACTGGTGCTGTGTGTATCTGTAGAAAGAATTAGAGTCTGGGAGAGCCTGGGTGGCTCAGTTAGGTAAGTGTGCAACTCTTGATTTCCGCTCAGGTCATGATCTCATGGTTCATGAGTTTGAGCCCCACATCAGGCCCAGTGTTCTCCCTAGCCACTCTCAAAAGAGTTTCAAAAGGTACATTGTCTCAGGGGTCAACAGAACAATGCCCATGACCTCAGAAATGACCAGGCCTGAAGAGTATCTTTCTATCAGTGTGACCCAAGTACTTTTCATGTTCTCTGACTCAGTGGGCCATCTGCTAGCCTGGGATAGGAGAGGGGGTTATAGAGAAGGCCGTTAATAAAGATTAGATCACAGATTGAATGGATTTCACAAGCCTAGAAAAAATGTAAGAGAGAGGTACCTGTTTCTTTCAAGTCACCAGGGTCCACCACATCTCTCTACACCTGAGTTGCCTTGGGCCTTCCCACAAAGCCCCCATCCATGCAGGGCTTGGCTACTAGGACTTCTTCAAAGTGTGAGTGGAACACGAGCTTTCATAGGGGATTAGCAGTAGAGGCATCCCCTAGTCAAGAGAGTCAGTGAGTTAACACTTTAGACTTCAAACCAGCTCTGTAATGAAGTAGCCGTAACAGCCCTGTGGCCTTGGCCAAATCACATGATTTCTCTTTTTTTTTTTAATTTATAAAATAAGAAAGTCAATTTAGATAAAAGATCAGACCCCTTCCAGCTCCCAAGGCTGGAGGTTTTCCATCTCTTCTATAGACAGGCTAGCCCAGACCGATCACCCCTCCTGATAGTTTTTAGGAATGGGGCTCAGATTGGTCCAGATCAAATCTTCCTCCAATCCATTGTGTCAGGGGCCCAAGAGTACCGACTTAGCTGTTACAGGCTCAGACTTATGGGTGATGAAGGGACAGACAAAGAGACAACTGTAAAGGACTCTTGGACCTTCTTATAACCATTCAGTCTGATGATGTCCAACCAGAACAGTAACGATTCACCAAGCCAGTTGGTCTCGACCATGGGAAACTTCACCACTGCTTCCTTTGGTTTTAGAAAGGAAAGCTTCTTCATCCCATGCTTTCTCCCTTTCTTCCAAATCCTCTGATGGGGCAGAAAAGCCATATAGGGCAGTTGTCTAAGAGGAGGGGGCCAGCCCTGCTAGCAGAGAATGTGCCTTTCCTGAAAGTCAGTCCTAGGGGATCAAACGTCATTGAAGACATCCACTCACTTTCCACACCAACCCCTCAAATCAGCTAACAATCAGCAGTGGGCAGGCCCTGACAGAGGGAAAGACAAGATTGCTGCAGGAATCTGCGGGGCTGCGGCTAGGCTTCACCTGAGTCACAAGGCTGCTGAATAGGTTAGGCGAAGGGAACTCAGCAAGGCATTTACATGCAGCTCCTCTACCCGCATTGCTGTTAAGGCAAAACCCCGCCTCCTCCCCGCCCCCGCAGCCAGCATCCCTGGTACCGAGGCTGCAGGATCCTAACAGAGAGCCTGCAGACGCTGGGAGCCGCTCCAGGACTCAGCCTGTCCGAGGGAAAAGGTTTGAACAACAGGAGGAAGAGGAAAGGGCAGCCTGAGTCTTTGGTTTGAGTCCGGAGAGTTTGAGCCAATAGTTGGTTGCTGGGTGGAGGACGGTGGAGGGTCGTGTGCAGTTACCTGGCTATGTTTCTCTCTCCCTGCTCTACCTGGTTGAGCTCCGATCAGCCAGATGTCCAGAGTGGGGACTCACCACTGCAAGGGCCTCTGGCTCTCAGAGCAGCCTCACAGGAAGGACTCAGGTGGGCTTTAAGGCTGTTGGGCTGTGGGGGATGGAAGGGTGGGTAGGTACAGGGTAGAGAAGCTTTGGGGGTGAATGTGAGAACTCAGGATGGCAGGTGCCATCTGGGGAGAAGGGAATGCATCCCCCAGGCAGCAGCTGGTAGATGTGGCCTCCTGGCTCCTGCCAGCTACATGGGAGGCTGAGGTCAGACTGCTGTGGCTGACATGCACTGTCTAGGTCCCCAGGCTGCAGAAGGTCCCCTTTCTGTCCCTCAGAGCCATTATCTAAGCAGGATGAAGCTTGAGAGGGGAGGAAAACATAGCTGTACATTTCACAGGGAGGCTCTGTGAGAAGGAAGAGTGGCTGCAGTAGAAGGGATGTGGGTGAGAATGAACGCAAAGAGCCTCTCCAGCATCTACACTGGCAAGAAGGCCAATGGAAGCTAAGGGTACTTGGTCCTGAATGATCTTCAGGGGAGGGGAAGCTGCCGCCTCCCAGAGGGCTTGGCAGGACTGGCCTGGGCTGGGCGGAGAACAGCTGCTGCCAACTGAGGGAGAAGCTGTGCACACTTGGGCAACTCAGTCACCATCTCTGGGCCAAGGACAGACATACGAATACCCGCCCTACCGACTAGTGCATTGTTATGATGCTCATTTGTGAAAGCCATCCGTAAAGTATGAAGTGCTCTTCAACAGAAAGGTGTAAAATTATTCTCACCAGAATTTCTTAAACTAGTAGTTCCCAACTCCAGCTGCACAGTACAGTCTCCTGAGAAGCTTTTTCAAAAGTTCTGCACTTAGGGGCGCCTGGATGGCTCAGTCGGTTGAGTGTCCAACTTTGGCCTGGGTCATGATCTCATGGTTCGTAAGTTTGAGACCTGCTTAGGGCGCACTGCCGTCACCTCAGAGCCTGGAGCCTGCTTTGGGTTCTGTCTCCCTCTCCCTCTGTCCCTCCTCTGCTTGTGCTCTCTCTCTCTTTCAAAAATAATAAATAAATAAACATTTTTTAAAAGTGCTGCACCAAGGGGCACCTGGGTGGCTCAGTTGGTTGAGTATCCGACTTCAGCTCAGGTCCTGATCTCACGGTTCATGGGTTCAAGCCCCATGTCGGGCTCTGTGCTGACAGCTCAGAGCCTAGAGCTTGCTTTGCATTCTGTGTCTCCCTCTCTCTCTGCCTCTCTCCCACTTACACTCTGTCTCTTACTGTCAACAATAAGCAATAAAAAATTTTTTAAATAAATAAATAAAAATGCTGCACCTGGACCCCATTCTAGATCAATTATTCAAATTGAGGAGGAGAGAGGGACAAGACAGCAGAGGGCACAGGAAGTGGTATTTTTTTTAATTTATTTATTTTTAGAGAGAGAGGGGGAAAAGGAGCAGGGGAGGGCAGAGGGAGAGAGAGCGAAAGAGATTCCTGAGCAGGCTCCACACTGTCAGCACCGAGCCCTACTCAAACTCATGAACTGTGAGATCATGACTTGAGCAGAAACCAAGAGTCTGATGCTCAATGGACTGAGCCACACAGGCACCCCCGGGAAGTGGTACTTTTTAAATAAAAAGCTTCTCTGTGGTTCTAATGTCCTGTGAAGGTGGAGCCCCACTACCTAAGATTTCACAAACTTCCTGAAGGTAACTGCTTAGAGCACATGTCTTATAAAGGCAAATTCCCAGCTTCTCCCTTATCTACTGAGTCAGAATCCCAAGGAGGCCTGGCAATCTCTACATTGAGTAGGCAATAAAAGCAGCATGGACATGTCATTCCAGTGATGAGTCTGTCGATTATCTCCTTCCCTACAGGATGAATACTCATACCCAGCAATGCTTTTACACTGTGGGCATAGCATCTTGGGGAGAGGGAAATTGTCCTTCAGATAATATGTGCAGACATGTGCTTCTGGGATGGGTTGTGCTAGACAGCCACACCCAATCTCATCCCTGCTGCACTGAGGTGCCAGTTCAATGATGAAATGACAAATTTCCCAGCCAAAGAGCCTGAGAACCTTAAGATAAGGAGGAAACCATGATGTTATCTGTAACTATAGCAGAGATTACCCATGGTTTATTGTTTTGTCAATAGATGTTCAGGCTTTCTTGTTTCATGCTGTCTCTGCTGTCTCTGTTCCATTCCAAAGCTTATATAAGTACACACACATATATACACACAAAAATGGGCAGATGAAGAGGATTTAAGGAGCCGGTCAACTCCTACCAGGCAACCATGTCACTTGGGCACATAGCTTCTATGGAACAGAATAATGCAGCTAACGTTAGGAGGAAAGGTCGCCTAAGGATTTCTGGGTCTAGTTCTTTCCTCTCACAGGGACATATAAGCACAGCCGTTCAGACCAACGACTGTGAGCTAGGCTGACTGGTTGAAATCTTACCCTGCCACTGACTGGCTATGTCTCTTTGGGTAGGCTACCTCTGCAAAAGGGAGAAGATATGCACAAGGCTGCTGGGAAGATTAAATGAGTTAGGACATGTAAAGCTCTTAGACACAGGCTTGGCACATGATATGATGGGCAAGTGTTTGCTGCTATAATTGTTGTTTCTAATGTTTCTTTATTATAGGTAAGGAAACTGGGGTCGAGAACATGATTTGTTCCATTTGTTCATGACTCTTGTAGGAATAAATGTGGATGAATATCCACACTAAAAAATAGTCACTGTAGCATCATGTAAAAGAACAGAAACCTGAATGTCCAACCGTATGGGGCTAGTTAGCAAATAATGGTGTATCTATATGATGGTTTTATAATAATTGCATGAGACTATTAGAGATATGTGAGGGTTTTTTTTATTTTAGGGAGAGAGTATGTGCATGAGTTGGGGAGAGAGGCAATGGGGGGATGGAGAGAGAGAGAGAGAGAGAGAGAGAGACTTTTAAGCAGGCTCCAGGCTCAGGGTGGAGTCCAATGTGGGGCTTAATCCCACAACTCTGGGATCATGACCTGAGCCAAAATCAAGAGTCAGATGCTGAACCAACTGAGTCACCCAGGGGCCCCATATATGAAGAGTTTTTTTTTTTTTAATGAAATGCAGTATGATCTCTGTAGAGATATAGATACAGAGACAGAGCTAGTCTAGAAGAAAAACCCCAAACAGGCCAATACTGAATGTCTCTGGCTGTGGCATTATGGGATCTTTTCTTTTCTTCTGTACATTTTTCTAACTTGTATGATTTTCCATAGTGAGCAGAAAAGTCAGAAAATAAAATGTTTCAAGCAATTTGTGCAAGGCCAAACAGTGCCTTAGGAGCCCACACAGGCTTTCTATCCCTGTCCAGGGTTCTACTACTTCAGCTGATGCACCAGCAATAGCAGAGGAAGCTACTGAGGTGAGGATGATAACCAAACATCGAAAAGCACCAAGACCGGTGCAACCATGCAAGATGGGGACCAGCACAGCCATGTAGGACAGGAACCCAGCACAGGGGAAACCCTGGTCTGGATGTTCAGTTCTAGCTCCCAAGCTTGAGCAGGTAGGGCAGAGCTGAGCACTCTCTATCCAACCAAGACCCTTCTATCCAGAGCCACTGCACAGCACACTGGGACCAGCATATAATCCAGCATCTGCCCTTGGGATCACTACCACTTTCCTAGAAATGACAAAGTCAGCTTCTACTTTGTCTAAGGATACCAAAGAATTGTACTAACTTCTCTTTCCCTTGTCTTCTCTAGAGGCTCCCTCAGCAAATGGGGAGCCAGAGACCCAGAGAATACTAGTTAGCACCCCTCCTGGGCTTCATTTCTCTCTGCTTCTCCTTAATATAGAAGCGCCTTTGCATGCCCAACATTTTTCCAACCATAATGCCAAGGTACTTGACACAGCCAAAACTGAGGAATGTTTATTTTGTGACTTTGAAATAAAAAAGATCTGGAAGCACTTAAAAACTAAAAGCTCATCTAAGAAAAATAGGAAGACAGGAAGGAAAGAAAGAAGGAAGGAAAGCAGAGAGAAGAAATTTATCCCACTTGACATTATATAAAAATTAGTGTATCTCTTCTAGAAGTCTGCTGTTACCTGCTCAGTATATTAGTAAGTGGTAAGTTCTGAAATTTGTCTGTAAAATAAGAGGATTTCAGGTGAACCCTGAAATTCAGTGAGTCTAGATAAAGTTGAAATTCAGTAACACTGACTCTTTTTTTTTGAATATTTTTATTTATTTCTAGGAGAGAGAGAGAGAGCGTGAGCAGGGGAGGGTCAGAGAGAGAGGGAGACACAGACTCCGAAACAGGCTCCAGGCTCTGAGCTGGCAGTCAGCACAGAGCCCGACGCGGGGCTCGAACCCACGAACCGCGAGATCATGACCTAAGCGAAAGTCGGACGCTTAACCGGCTAAGCCACCCAGGCGCCCCACACTGACTCTCTTTTCAAAAGATCATTCTGGTGGCAAGAGCCAAACAAGAAAAGTTTGCCAAGTTATCAAGGGGACCAGCTGTGCATTTAATGAATAAGCTAGGTACCCACAGAACTTTCTGGCAAAGACTCAAAAATTGTCTAATCCAACTACGTCAGCGTTACAGATAAAGACACTGGGCAAAAGAATAATACTAATAGCTACTACATGCCAAGTGCCAGGCAGGTGACTTCCTCAGGGTCATGTAGTAGTTCACTGACAGACCCAGAATTAGGTGCAATGCCCACCTTCTCCACAGTCCACTTGTTCAAACTTTTAGCAGATTTAAAGATTTAAAGATGCAAGAATGGACTGGCTAACAGGCACTCCTCATAGCCCAAAATGTCCAGAAAAGGAACAACATTTACAAAGGTAACAATGGGTCAAGATCACCTACATCCTCTCTCCTTTTACCTCTAAACACAGAGAAGAATCCATGGAGAAAGGGCTGTAGCCCTGGACCAGCTGGTGGAGGAGTAGACAGTGAGCATCAGACCTTTTTGGGGATGAACAGTCAAAGGTAAGAGCCCTTGGTGGCACAAAGAGCACCTAGCAGGAAGAGCTGCCCAGAGGACTTAAGTCCCAGTACTGGAGGAACTGGGTCCAACTGGAGGCACCAGCAGCTGAAGCACCTTGGGAGAATACCTTGAAAAAAAATTTAAGGGGGGCGCCTGGGTGGCTCAGTTAGTTAGGTGTCTGACTTCAGCACGGGTCATGATCTCGCGGTTCGTAGGTTCGAGTCCCGCATCAGGCTCTGTGCTGACAGCTCAGAGCCTGGAGCCTGCTTCAGATACTGTATCTCCCTCTCTATCTGACCCTCCCCTGCTCACACTGTCTCTATCTCTTTCTCTATCTCTCTCTCAGAAGTAAATAAAAAACATTTAAAATAAAATTTAGGGTAACATGAAAGAAGACTGAAGAGCCTGTGTACTTAGAGCTCACTGCTAGTATCTTTTTTGAGTCTTGTTCAGATTGTGAATATTTTTAAAATATGATCGTTAGTAAAGGCATGCTTGAATGTTTTTATGAAAAGTTCTAGTTTTAGTTAGAAAAGTACTTGTAAATAGAGATGCACCTTATAATTTGATTTTGTTGACGCCATGCATAGAACTTGGGCTGTTACATCACCAGGCAATGCTACCAGTAAATTATCAATCTGGAGAAGTGGATCTCAAGTGTGGACATTCACAGCGAATAGAACGGAAACCCTTAAACTGAACCAATAAGACCAAATTTTACAGTTATCTTTCTCAAAGATTCCTATTTAAGAAGGTCTGGAAGGTCAATAAAAGGGAGGATATCTTCTTTCACATGATTCAGAGCCCTTTCAAAACACGGATTCTGTATGTCTCTGTATGACTCAAAAGGAGTGTGAAAAACTTTTAGAAGGTGGACCGGAAGCCACAAAATGGTCCATTCAAGAAAACCTTTTAAGGACTGAAGTTCCATGGACTCAAATTCATCATAAGGAGTTTCAGATGTCTTTGAGTTTCTCCAAATTTATTCCTTGGATTACAGCTTTTGTGGGATGTGAATAGAAGTCCCCCCCAGAAAGGGGGTGGAGATACTATGGTAAAAATAATTTGAACAACACTGGTTTAACAGGTAAAATTAGTTTATTCATTGCAGGACTTCTCAGGACCCTTAATCTTACGATCTCATGTATTATGTATTTCCAATAAGCAGGGACATAGTAGCTGGGGACTCTTTTTCCATGGGAATTAGCTCTGAGGAACTAATACTTTGAGGAACTCTGGCATAAGGCGTTATTCTAGGTAATATGGTCAGTTGAGTAGTATCCATCTCAGTCGGTACAAAATAGTAGAAAGGAAGTTTAAGGTACAACAGCAGATGTGTAACCAAGATAGGAGGAAAACAATCCTACAACATCCCTGGAGTCTCTCTTTCTCTCATCCCCTGGTTGTGGGGAGGTTTCAGAATACACCTGGGATAATGAACTTTTCCTAATGCAGGACAGAGTAATGGATTCTTTGACTTTTAGAAACCACTGCCTGCTCAATTTTTGTATGTCATCTTGTCTTATTCTCTACTTATACATCATTGAGTGCAGCTGACTTCCTTGCAAATTAAATGCATTCCTGAAATGTTGTATGTAAAGAAATAACATTATCTGTAAATCAAGTCATATTTTCCACTGGCTTGTGTCACAATTCTGAAGAAAGTTGACCTCAAATGCATCATGAAAGGTATGTTTATGATCTGTTCAACACTGAAGGAAAGCTTCCTGCGTTCTTGTGCAGTCTCCTTTTAGCTCATTCTTTCACTCAAGGCAAGCCCAAAAGTCAGGCAAGTGAGTAGCTGAACCACATGATCTTTCTACACTTGGTTATTTGACTTCCAGTTAATTCCTAAGTGTGTTGGAAATTCTCACTGCTTCCCAGGATTTTGCTTATGTTCTTTTTTTAGGGGGGGGGGGAAGGGAAGGAGAGAGAGAAGGAGGGAGAGAAAGAAAGAGAGAGAATCCCAAGCAGGTTCCATGCTGTCAACAGAGAGCCCAACATCAGGCTTAATCTCACAAGCCATGAGAACATAACCTGAGCCAAAATCAAGAATTGGATGCTCAACTGACTGAGCCACCCAGGTGCCCCTGCTTATATTCTTTCTAAAGGGATCATCAGAACCACTGAGTATTCTCTTATGCTGCCTTGTTTTAGCAGGAAAGCAGTGTTCAGTCTAAGGGGGTATTAAGACCCTTAGACTGTGTTACAGTCTAAGGCATCACCTATGTTACAACCAAGTATTAGATAATTACATACCTGAATCATGGTCAGTGTTAGATCAGGAAATCCAAATCTACAAAGTGAGATAAACTATTGCACATATATTTCCTCAAGATCTAGATTTACATGAGCTTTGAGTGGTTTTAGTTACTTCTAAAGATTGTGCAATTTTTTGAGGCTCTCCCTATGCCTCAGTGGGTATAGTGCTGAAGCGGGCCAAAAAGAGAGACTATGGAAAAAATAACCCACTTTTATTGAATGCTTACTACATGCGAGGACCTGCAATGCTCCTTATTAACATCATCTCCTTTAACCACACTGGCCACCATAAGGGATGCTCTATCAATGGCCTGATTTTACAGAGGAGAGAACCATAGCTCAGAGAGGTTTCCAGTGTTCCCAATGCCACACAGCTACACAGACAGGGTGGCAGCCCTGGATGCTGATTCCTGGAGTGACTGCTATCATCACCCCTTCCCACATGGCTAATAGAGAGACACAATGGACTCAGGGCCACAGCCTCATTTCTCCCATCCTTTCTCAGCTGACACAGCTATAGGCATGGGAGATATAATGCTATACACTTGGAAATTCATCATCTAGACAGAAACGCAGCAAGAAAATGAGAAAATTATAACAGAGTTTGTTACAGAAGTCTGTTCCCACTTTTGAACATACGTTTTGAAAAATATCCCCTAGTTCCTCCAGCAAATAGAAAGGCTCTTTCTCAAATCTGGTCAGCAATCCCCACAATTTCTAATACCACAGCATCCCGTCCTTCCACCAGAGGACAGAATTATAATTGTATGAAGTAGGCCATAAACTAATTTAAGTGCATTTTTCTACAGACCATATACTTTCTTTTAAATTTAGTTATATTCTAGGATTTCTTTTTTTTTCTTTTTTAAAAAATGTTTATTTATTTTTGAGATATAGAGGGAAAGAGACAGAGCATGAGCGAGGGAGGGGCAGAGAGAAAGGGAGACCAGAATTCAAAGCAGGCTTCAGGCTCTGAGCTGTCAGCAAAGAGCCTGACGAAGGGCTCATACTCATGACCTGAGATCATGACCTGAGCTGAAGTCAGATGCTGAACCGACTGAGCCACTCAGGTGCCCTGATTTCTTTTAAATGTGAAAAGGCCCTGCCTATTAAAATCACCTCTGATCGGAAGGTGGTTCTATTACTTTTACACACACATGCACACATACACACACTTATGACAAAAACGACTTTTCAGAATAACATCTATTGGAAAAAGTGAGGCAGACAGGCATTAAGATGGAAGGCCCATGCTGATTTAATTTTTCCTGTGCTCCTAGAAAGGGCAAGTATGGGAGAGGGGCGGCAGGGGTAGAGAGGAGAAGGGTCATATAGTCCTTTTCAATTTGGGTCTTTAGTGTGGGCACCTGGGTGGCTCAGTCAGTTAAGTGTCCGACTTCAGCTCAGGCCATGATCTCACGGTTCCTGGGTTAGAGCCCTGCATCAGGCTCTGTGCTGACAGCCAGCTCAGAGCCTAGAACCTGCTTCAGATTCTGTGTCTCCCTCTCTCTCTGACCCTCCCCTGCTCATGCTGTCTCTATCTCTCTCTCAAAAGTAAATAAAATATTAAAAAAAAATTTGGGTCTTTAGAAGTGAAAGTTGTCCCCAGTAAGGGATGACCAATATGAAACCTGCTTCCCTCCTGAGACACCAAGGATTTTGAGCTGTCTCTAGCCCAAATTGCTATTGACACTCCCCACTTGAATTCTGGCCCCAAAATATTTTTATGAAATAAGAGGTAAAGCAAGGAAAAAAGGAGAACCTGTCTTACCTCTCTCCCAACACAATAATGTTGGACATAGCTCCAACTCTACAGTCAGCTCATTTGGGGCCAATAAAGCCCAGAGACAGAAGAGTCTGTAAGAGCTGAAACCGACAAGAGTCTAGGAAAGGAGGGAAGAAAGGATCTAGGGCTAACCGTGGGCTTCACAATGTCGCACTAATGCAGAGCCCATGGCTGGTGGCCAACTCTTACCCAGGAAAGCCACAGGATCCCACTGATGACCCCCACTCGTAATGCTCAGTGCCAGCCAGCACGAACAGAGTGATGTCTCACTATGTGACATCACAGAAGTAGGCAGCTGGTCTCAAGTCAGAAATACCCAAACACCGATGTTTGCCTTTTTGGGGTTTTTGGTTTTTTGCCTTTTTTGTGTTTTAATAATTTTAGAGGGAAATCCTTAATTGCATCACACATCTCCTTGCCCACTTAATTGGACAGAGAACATAACTTAGCATGTTCTTGATTCCTGCAAGGTCACTTTTCTCCAAGAAGCCACCCAATTCTGTGTCTTGCCTGGAGTTGTGACTGCCTCCTCCACAGTCTGCCAGCCCTCGCTTCTGCTTTCACTCTGTTCCTAATAACCACACCTGCCCCCTCCCCCTCTAACAGTCCACTGAGACTCAATTCAATGAGATCAGATAGGAAGGCTTTGAGAGGGGTAACGCATCGGCATCCATGGGGTCACCAGATGAAGTGGGATGGGGGCGTAGTGCCCTTAGTAGAAATGTACACATAGGAAATGTTTCCCACCTAGAAGGAACCAATCCCGTGGGCACACACACAAAAAATGATACTTGGCCACTGGGCACTGGGTGGCACTCAGTGGGCACCGGGCAAAAAAGAACCCACTCCCCTTCTGAAGGGGGCAGCTCACTCAGCTGGCAGAAAGCTGAAATGCAAAATCAACAAGACCAGACCTTTGATTTTTCAAAAGAAAACAAATGTCAAAGTCTGCATGTGAAATCTCCCAATATTTCTTGTATCTTTTCCCAGTGTTATTGAGATAAAACTGTCATATCCAGTATTTCTTAGCCCTGAATCCTACGTGGTCCACGAGTCACTGATTTAGGACCTATTTTCAGGAATAACCTGCACAGTTTTGGGTTAGTGCTCTGGGATTGTTATTTGGAATTCTGCAAGGATATTAAACCATCTACCCGGGGGTTGCAGGTGCAGAAAAAAAAATTAGGCAAATAAATAGAACGAAAACCAAACACATGTTCAGAGAAGCAGAGGGCAGCTACTGTGGCTGAGTGTGGGTGGCTGGGAGCCTGGGTCCTCCACATGCACATGTGTGTGTGCTGCCCCTGGGTGAATGTGACCCCTCCGCCAAAGCACAAAGAACAGTCTTACAAGAGACACAAACTCTTTCCCCCAACATGCCAGACTTCTCTCTCCTTCCAGCAAGGCCAATCTGCCTTAGAGCAGCTGGGGAGCGCCTGTCTGATTTATGGCTCAGCCACTATGGCTTCTGGAAACTTTGTTCCCCCTGACACTAGTCCTGTGATTTATAAAAGGAATCTGTAACCAACAGTGACTTCTCTTTCTCTCCCAGGGCAACAAAGTACAGGGAAGAATCTAGAAGTGGATGTCTGTTTCCCAGGGCATCAGAAAATCAGCACTCCTGGGTAAGATACTCACTTCTTCATCCCTTCTTTTCTCTTTAAAATACAGAAGTCTCCAATAACCTCCTGCTTTCCTGACTTCCAATCTGTGACAGTTTCCTGCAGCCCAGGCACTAAATTTAACATTAAAAGGATAGCCCTAAAAGGTTATATATAGCCTCTTAGTTGGTAAGATTAAAAGCTCAGGGCTTGGCTGCCCGGGCCAGAGCCTGTACATGAGTCTGTCTTCGTCAGGTGCAAAAATACCTTTGGTACTCACTAGAGTAACAATTTTTAGTCATTCATTGCTTACAAATCTAGGAGCTGGTTATCTGATGAATTTCTCTAGGTCAGCCTGCTGCCTCTGTATCTCGGAAAGTCAGGGTAGAGAGAGATGAAATTAAAAAGCACTTAATTCCACTTCCTATGAACAGCTGCGCTAAGGAGTTTGGTTGGGTGGGAAATGAATAAAATTGGCTAGGTTTATTCCTTAGGCTTCCATTTTCCATAGAAAAATATACTAGTGGAGGAGTTAGAAAATGTGAGTCCTAAACCCAGCTATGCCCTGAGTTGCCTGTGATCATGGGTTAATCTTTCCACTTGTCTGAGCCCGCCTTCTCCTTCTTAAAGAGGAGAATTTAGGGTCCCTCCCAGCCCTCCTGTTCTGACGCTGTGGCCGTCAGTACTGTACTTCCCAGTGCTCTGGTGCAACCAGGAAGGGCTTTCTACCTTGGCCGGAAAAAATGTTACCGGTATATCCATTCTATTCTTACAAGATACATTCAGATTACATTCCTATATATTAAATCACATCTTAAGTGCAATTATTTAAACAGATTCTGCTGTGAATGCTTCAGACAAAGAGCCTTCTGGATAAAATAGGTAGCTACCATGAGTCTATTTTTTATATCATATTTCATTTCGGTGTTTGTTTCAGAGAACAGAACTGAAGTCAGCAGGGATCCTGCCTTCCTCTGAGAGTACAGGTGGTTTTAGCCCCACTCCCTGGTGGCTGTTCAGTGTCACTGGGGCCCCTTCGGCCATGCTCCGCCGAGAGTTTATTTCCCACGAACCTCTTTAATGTGCCTCTCGTTTGAGCCTCCCAACAACTGCGTGAGGCAAGTGGAATTAGCTCCCTTATTTTGCAGAGGACAAAGCTGGAGAGAGGTTAAATGAGGTGCAGCTAATAATGGTGATTCAGAGGCAAGTTCTCTACCTCCAAAGGCAAGCAAACCAAGAAGTCAGAACGGGGAGTGGAGGGTGGTCCCGTTGCTCTGTCCTGGGCCAGGTCCCCTGTGCAAGCTGGTGCGGCTGTGGGAGTGAGCACAGGACGAGTTGAGCATTTGGCCTGAGTCTGGGACCCCCAGAGAGAGCTGCAGTGGAAACAAATTCAGACTCAGGAGCAGGAAAGGCTATCTTCTTCCCGCGCCAGGACCTCCTATCTCTTCCCCCTGAAAAGAGGAAAGGGAAGCTGGAGCACACCCTAGGAATGTTACAGGGTGTCACCACCTGCAGAGTTGGGAGGGGGTGCGCAGTGGGTCTTGAAAATGGCTAGGGATCAGAGGAGGATGCTGAAGACGCAACTGGGGGAGGTGGGACTGTGAAGACCGCTGGAACAGTACCAGAAAACTGAGCTGCGGTCTGACTTATGTGCTCCATCCTTAGGGCTAACTGTGGGACCCTGCATTTGTCCCAGGGAGGAAGATGTGGAGGAAGTGTGTGAGGAAGGCTCTAGTGGAGTTAAAATGTGGAGGGCGGAAAACAATGGTGGCAGCGAGGAGGGGTGTATAGAAAGAATGAAAGGTTTTCCCTGCTATCCCAACGTTCTCTTTACACTACTTTGCTTTTTTTTTTTTTTAATACAGACTTGTTTTTACTAAAGACCTATGCTAGTACCTGATCTCACTAGCCAAAAGAAATCCAAAGAGGATTTTCGCTTTTTGGAAATGGTAATTGCTTCTTTGCTTTACTTCATTTGGCTTATGAAAGCTTTCACAGGAATGCTGTATTTTTGGATAGCTGGGGAAACCTGTCCATCTTTACACCCACATATATATATATATATACATATATGTGTATATATATATTTGCATATATAAAAATCTGTATATACAGCTATATGAAACATATATATAAATTATATACACACACACACACACACATAGGACACCTTCTGGTTTTCCCTTTTAAGAGACAAATTAGCATGTAAATAAAAACCTATACACATTTCAGAACTACAGATTCATTTTCTCTTCTTGCTTAGTATTAATCAGACCCTCACTGAGTTCTGTAAATTATATCTCCCCTGAGGGCGATGTGTCACACATTAGTTGTGTGCCCTTGAACATACCTTCTGAGCCTCAACTGTCTTATCTGCCAGAGGAAAATAATGCCTGGCCTACCTCCTTCATTTGGTTGTTGTAGGATAATAGTAGTAACAGCTAATCTTTGAAGAGAGCTGATATATTGTTACACAGTATACTGCATACATATTGTTACATATTACACAAACATTACATGTATTAGCTCATTTAACCCTAAAAACAGCTCCATGAAATTGGTACTATTATTCTCCCTCCACTTTACAGAAGTGGAAACTGAGGCACAGAGAAGTTTCAGAATTTGCCCCATGTCACCCAGCAGGCAAGTGGCAGAGGTGGGATTTGAACCCAGAAAAGCTGGCTCCAGAATCCATGCTCCTAACCTTTTTGTTATAGGACATGATTGAGAGCACTGAAGGCATTTCAAATGCTTTTTAAATGGATGGTGGCATCCTCATTCTTGTTAGGACCACTCTCACTGGGGAGGACCAGAGCAGAGAAAGGGTTCATCAAGCCAGAATGGTGCCCCAGCCTCAGATCCACAGACCCTGATGGCCAGAAGCAGAGCATCCTGGAGGAGAGGGAGGAACGGCTTGTTCTCCTGGCCCCTCCAGCCACAAGACTATCTTCCTAGGTTCTTTTTCAGAGTAAAGTGTCTCTCCTGCCAAGGGCTGGTTTGTCTGTCTCCTGGAGACAGAGGTTGTCAAGCCCTGAGAGAACAGCAAGCATGTCAAAAATAGCAGTGCCAGCAGACTATGTGGCTGCGATTTCCTTTTGAAATGTTGGTTTTGATCTTACCAAAGAGCCGGGGTCTGTCTGTGCTTCCTGCAGCCTGTAGCAGAGGCTGCTTACAGTGCCAAGATGTTTTCTAGGGGCAGCCAGAGAGTGTCTGCTGAGGCCCATGACAGACTAAGGGAAAATCCCCTTCACAGTAACAACGATGAGGTCAGAGTTGTGTTAAAAAAAAAAAGTTATAAACCCCACCAGGCCTAGCCCCTAAGTAGGTTAAGTGATAGCCAAGATGAGACCAGTGTTAATGATACTTACGGCCCCTTTTGCTCTTTTGTTCTGGGACCCAGGGAGTCAGTGCCCTGTCTGTCCTTCCAAAGTGGTCGCTGATAGATTTTCACCCCCTCCTTAGGGTGCCCAGGGGATTAGGATGAAAAAGGGACAAAGAGGCAGAGCAAACTCCTTTCTCTAGGGGTTCAGAGCAAAGGGACACGACATGACCATCTCCAATCCCACAGGGACGTCAAGCCCAAAACAGGAAGGTGGTTCACTGGGAGATACAGTAACATGAGAACTCAGAGCCCATCTGTCTTTTACTCCCAGTGGCCTGCATCTGCCAAGTTCCCTCTCCTACTAAAGCCCCAAGCCCCAGGCAGTATTCTGCCAGAAGCTGTCTGCACAACCCGAGGCTTCCCAGTATAAAGCAGAATGGAGAGAGGAAATCCTACAGTTTAAAGAATTAAAGGATTCCTTTTCCTTCCTAAGTGACCTTGACAAGCTAGGATCAGAACGTACTTTGCTTCCCAGGGCAATAGCACACAGTTAAAACCGATCAGGGCTGGCACAGAGGTTCCCGCCAGACTGTCCCAGGAGGACAGTATTCTCTGGGAATCTCTCTTGGCGTTTGTGTAGAGATGCTGGGTGACAGACATACTGCCTATACAGCAAGGGTTCAGCCAGGGCACAGAAGGAATGATAAGCAAGGGGACTGGGAAGTGTCACGTGAGGAGAAACGCCATGGGGAGGGAAGGATGGTACCCAGTGAGGGCCGCCCCGCCAGGGAAGAGCAATGTCTCACGGACAGTCACAGAGAAGGATAGGCTGATGGAAACTGGTCACCACTCACTCCTGTGTGTCCAAAGCCACCAACAGCCGCGGGGACCCCACAGCGGCTGTAAAGGGTCAGAGACGAGGATGGGAAGGTCGCCCGCAGAATAAAACCTCCACTCCTGTACAATTGCTTAAGGAATCCTGAGTCTACAGGTGCAGAGACTAGGTGGGGCTTTTGGTTTGTTTGTGGGGATTTTGAAGCTTTTTTGTTCTTTGTTTTGCTAGCAGAATATGAACCCGTTGGGCAAGTTCACTGCCTCAGTCCTATGTAATGAATAATGTCCAACATACTTACCCTAGTTCAATATGTGCTAATCATGCCCTGCACTTACCAAAAATAGCTTTGACCTTTCTTTTGCTTGAGCAAAAAAAGAAAAAGCATGTAAACCCCACAATGATTTGATTGTCAAAAAAAAAGGCAGTTCTTGGCACCACACTTGAGTAGAAAGGAGCAAACTGCATGAAAGCTCTAAAGTGTCCCCAACTGGCAGAAGAAAAAAACTGTCATTCCAACCTGGATATTTAAGCTGGTCCATCTTCAGAGATGATAACCTTCTAGATTTACAAAACGAAACCATTGTCCCAGCCAATGTGTGAAACTCCCAGGTTATCAGCCTCATGCCGCTTTCCCCCGATCCACAATCCAATACTTTTTTCAGTTAACTTCTAGAGTTATACATCTATCATCATAATCCTGTTCTAGAAAATGTCCGTTTCCCTCCAAAAAGCCCCTGATGGCCTGCTGCAGGTGGGCCTGCCTATAGCCTGCGACATCCTGCACACACAGCTCCCTTTACCAACGGGTAGAGAATTTTAATCCATCTTGTCAAGGAGCGTCCCATGCACCATGCACCCCTGAGATACACGCCCTTGCTTTGTTCTGCCTTCAGTGTGCGAGACAGACAGCTGGATGCTACAGGGGCCTTCAAGTGAATTAGGGCAGTGTGACAGCCACTTCTGCATTAAGGCTTTTCAAGGCTAATTCCACCCTTATGCCTTCCTCCTAAATCCTCATTTTCGTGTGTAGCCTACTGTTTCTATTGTTTCTTTAAAACATTTTTTAATGTTTATTTTTAAGTGACAGGGACAGACAGAGCATGGGGGGGGTGAGGGGCGGAGAGAGAGGGAGACTCAGAATCCGCAGCAGGCTCCAGGCTCTGAGCTGTGAGCACAGAGCCCGATGCAGGGTTCAAACTCATGAACCGTGAGATCAGGACCTGAGTTGAAGGACGCTTAACCGACTGAGCCACACAGGCAACTCCCTTCCTTTATTTTTCTTTTTTAATTTTTAAAAAATGTCTACCATTGTTTTGTTTTGAACCTTTCTATAAGCTTCTTAAGGTTGAGGGACTTGGACTTTCTCTCTCTTTCTCTCTATCTCTCCCTTTTTCTCTCTCTCCTTCTTTGTTTTATTTTGGAAGATACAGGAAAGTTCTGCAGAGACATTTTTCTAAACCCAGCACAATCTCATCTTGCTCTGTAAGTTCAGGACTTGCGCCCACAGGGGCCAGCCTGGCAGGAAATGATGGTCCACAGAGCTGGCAGGGAAGTGGCGGGGGGGGGGGTCCTCCAGCTGGATAACACTCTTCTTAGCAAACACCCCAGATCACTGCTGTCCTAGAGCTCAAGGGGCGATCTCAACAGAAATGTTACAGCTGCCCCCAGCCACTAAAAAGATGGAGAGAAAGAGAAAGATAGAAAGAAAGACACCTATAGAAAGAAGAGATTAAAACAACAGAAGGGCAAAAGCCAGGGATGTGACAAGAAGTGGGGGGGGGGGAGAGCAGAGAAAATGAGAATAACTAGGAGAATGAAGGGGAGGTACAGAGAAGAGGGGGTGACTAGAAAGAGTTGGGATGACAGCAGTGAGGAAGCAGAAACTGAGGAAGGACACTGAAGTCCACGCAGTCACGGAAAATACACAGGAGAGGGAGACGGCTGCTGAGGAACGGGAACTCAAAGCCCCAAGTCTCCAGAATGCAGGAGCCTGCCTCTCCCAGTTCTAATCTGGCCTGGAGCTCCGAGCCAGAAACCAAGTTCCCCAACAGTAGAACCTACCTCAGAGGCAAAGGTGGCCAGCTGTCCCACTCTCTCCTTGGGGAAGATCAGGGCAGGAGGACTATTCCACATCTCCGCTGTGCCTGCCAGATCCAGGAAGGCATTTGGGAGCTCCTGCCAGCTTGAGTCAGGTAGAACGAAGAAGGGCTGACCCCTGCCTTTGCCGGCAGCTGTGACATCACTACCCCAGCCGTCTGGGCAGCACAGAACACATATTCTCTTGATGCTCAGGGCACAGAATCCACATAAAGAACTCAGAGTCAGAGAGGGATCACTTGGCAAAATCCTTCACAGAAACTAGGTCAGGTCACAGCCTCTCCGTGTTTCTTCGATGTCTTAAGGAGAGCCACCTATGAGATGGCTAGGATCAGAGCTAGACTATTCCCTGGGAGGAAGAAGTGGCATTTCTCTCCGTCTCTGTGGGAACTGGGAGGAGCCTCTCTCTGAGGAGATGGGACCTCCAGGACACTGTTACGGACCATGACTGTCAGGACTCTCGGCAAGGCGCCAGCCTGGCCACCTTTTGAGGAGCGTGTCCCCTCCAAGTGTCCCCTTGTCATTTTGAAAAAGATAATACTGACATTGGTTTAACTGGCAGTTGTTTCGCATTCAGATTTCTGAAGGATCAGGGGTGAGATGAGGCAGCTTCGATGACAGGTTGGGGAGACCAGGAAGAAAGGTCCAGGGAGGAAGTTTGGGGGAGCTGCTGTCCCCTCATTTTCCAAAGGTCACGCATCCCACCGGTCATTACCGGCCCCTGAAACCACTATGTAGGAGGTGTTCCCATTTCGGAAGCTGGGAATTTGTAGCCTCTCATTCTCCCTTGCTGCCCAAATCAGAAGATAGAGAGAACAGTCTGGAAGGTTGCTATGGCAACCAGAGTCCCTGGAGAGCCCAGCTCTCCACAAACCCTTTACTTTCAGGCATGCTCTGACTTGAAGAGGAAATGTTTCATTGGGGATGGTGATGAGGATGATCACATACACACATATAGAGATACATGCATACATGTTCCAACATTTACCCTCACTGGAAACATCCCTATTGCCTATGTGGTGGGCCCTTCTCCTTTCCCCAAATAGCCAGAAGTAACTGAAGGAATTTGGAAAACTGGAACTTTATGGCCTCAGAGCAGATTACTGAGTCATGAACTCCTCTTATCTGTATTTCAGGCTTGGAGAAGCCAAGCTCCCAATCAAGGTGGCCTCTGGCCCTGGAAGGATCCCACTGAGCCAGTCTAAAGAGCATCCTCCTTGCTGAAGGGTAAGAAGAGAAACTGAGGCCCAGTTCAAGAGGTTAAGCAGGGATTTAAGGAGCTAATAGCCTAGTGTGGCCTACTTTTGGGGTTTGAATCCAAGGCAGCAACTCTCTGGGGAGCTTTTGACTCTGGGATACAGGGAAGGAAACAGACTGATGAACTAAAAAATCAAGTCCCTTATTAAAATTCACACATTTGCATAGCATCATCCCCAGCTTCCCAGATGAGTTCATCGACATTCCCCATGAGGTAGGGAGGGGAAGACATTAATGTTCCCATTTAATGAGTGGGGAAACTGAGGCACAAAGAGGAACTGTGTTACCCTGTAAAGCTGTGGCAAAATCCAGATTTAGATCTGGCACTCACAGGAGCCACAGTGTCTCTCAAGAAAACCCTCAAAAGGCCATCCCTCATAAATTGCTCTTTGAGGAACTAATTTTTAGAAAACAAAATCCTCATCAAAGAGTCTTAAAGCATAGATACAAAATTAAAAACATGTTAACAGTCCTTTCGGTTTCTGAACTGCACCCAGAAGAGCTCAGAACAGTACATCACAGTTTTTCAAGGCAACAAACAAATGACAATGTTACCAGGAGAGAAATGAGGGGAGGTGGGTGGGTGGGCTGAAGGCAGCAGTTTCACCCTGGAAGAGGATGACTCAGTCCAGGTGATAACATTACCTTACCAGTTAGAGCAGGTCAGCTGCCGCTTCAAGGGGCAGAGCAGGTGAATGTTTGCTTGACTCAGCAAAAAACCTCTAACGGTGAGGCTGTCAACAAAGGAATGATGTTTCTTCCTTACTCTAAACCTATTCCATTGCACATAAGTGGGAAGAAACCCACGCTAGCATCCAACGTGTGCTTTTACCTGTCTGCGAGTGTAAGCTGGAGTTTGCTTTGGAAAACCTTCAACTGTAATCCTAAGTCAAATTCCCAGGAAGAAGGGGGGTCGGGCGCTGGAGAGGGTTGGGGGCAAGCGAGGAAGGGAAATTTGCCGTCTAAAACAAGGCTTCTCTTTGCAGGCCTCCCAGATGACAATGGCTGCTTAACTGATACCTCTCTTTAGATATGCCGTCAAGCTAGTTGCTTGAGTCTATTCAGCCACTTCTCCTGGCTCTGTGGTTCCCTCTTTCCAGCTCCTCTGCACAGGAAGGCACTTGCACAAAAAGAGTATTTGGCTCTGAGAAGGAACCTTCCTGGAAGCTAGACAGTCGGGGAGGGAAGGACTGAATGCAGACCAAAGGCTGACATCCACTGTGCCAGGGCACACCTGGAAGAATCCATTGGCCCCTTTGGTCTGGGACTGATTCTAATGTCCTCCAAATGGCCAAGTTTAACTGTAGTTTCTCTAATCCCTTCCAAGATTCGAGATGAATAACATATTTGGAGGTTGTGCAGCTAAAGGCTTTACCAAAGGTCCTCTTAAGGATGACTAGCAGGTGTCACCGGGCATGGGAATAAAACAGAAAGATGAACACTCTTCCAGCCTCTGCTAGTTATCACATAACCAGAAGCTGACAGGTGCATGCCCCAAAGCAAAGGACGCTAAGGAGAGAAATAGGACCCAGGTATGCCTGGTTTCCATCTTGTAGACATCTCTGTTCCTAGAGAATTCCAAGGCCCAGACATGAAAATTTACAGTCATGAGGGAAGGTCAGACAGAAATCTCATCCACATGACAGATGGGTACGAATGGGTGGCACCGTTAGAATTTCAAAAATGTCACTTAGATGGATGAACCTTGAATGCCGCAGAGATCAAGCAACAAGGCTGACAGTCCAGGTATCTGGACTGGGTGCAGGGGAGGGAGTCAGGAAGTCGGCTGGAGCTCGGGTGAGGGGAGTGGAGAATGAGAAGGAAGGCTGACACTGTTTGCTCAGTGTCGTCCTTCTCATTCATGCCCTGCCTGCATCAGTCAAACCTCAGTGAGCATCCTTTTCTCTGCATATGCCCGATGTGGAGGGGGAAGGTAGCTGGGTCTCCGTTCCCGAGTGGTCTCTGAGAACTCGGGCTTGCCAAGTCCACTGTCAGCTGCCTTCAGATCTGGTGCAGGCTGCCCGCAAGTGACATGGGTATACTGGCCTTGCTCTTCCTGCTCCGTCTCCCGGTGGTAGAAGTAGTTGAAGTTGGAGACAATGACCGGCACAGGCAGGGCGATGGTGAGGACCCCAGCGATGGCACACAGCGAGCCCACGATCTTGCCTCCCACCGTCATGGGGTACATGTCTCCGTAGCCTACCGTGGTCATTGTAACCACTGCCCACCAGAAGGCATCCGGGATGCTGGGAAAGAGTGAATCATCATCATCAGCCTCTGCGAAGTAGACGGCACTGGAGAAGAGGATGACCCCGATGAAGAGGAAGAAGATGAGCAGACCCAGCTCCCGCATGGAGGCCTGCAAGGTCTTGCCCAGGATCTGCAGCCCCTTGGAGTGGCGGGACAGCTTGAAGATGCGGAACACCCGGACCAGGCGGATCACCCTGAGGATGGCCAGGGACATGGCCTGCTGCCCATTCTGGCCGCCCCCTCCACTGGCCGACTGCTGCTCCTGCTGCTGCACCAGCTCAGTGCCCAGGGTGATGAAGTAGGGGAAGATGGCCACCAAGTCAATGATGTTCATGATGTTGCGGAAGAAAGCTGGCTTGCTGGGGCAGGCGGAAAAGCGAACCAGGAGCTCAAAAGTGAACCAAACTATGCACAGGGTCTCCACCAGAAAGAAGGGGTCAGTAAAGAAAGAGCCCCCAAGAGTACTTAGGGAGGATGAGCCCCCAGCCATCATTCCCCCGGGAGGGATGCCAGGATGAAAGGTATAGGAATCATCTTCATCCTCCTCTTCCTCCTGACTACCCCTGGAAGTCGGGGAGTCTCTGCTCACACCATTGCTTCCACCTCGACCATCTGCACGGAACTGGGGCAAGGTCTCCAGGCAAAAGATGACGATGGAGATGAGAATGACCAACACAGAGACGATGGCGATGCCTCTGGCGGGGCCCGAGCTCTCAGGGTACTCGAAGAGCAGCCACACCTGGCGCTGGAAGGGCTGGGAGGGCAGTGGCTTCTCATCCTCCCCACCTTCCGGCAGGCAGCCCTCGTCCTCCCGGAAGGCCGCCAGGGCTTCATCCCCCAGTTGGTAGAAGCGGATCTCCTCCAGGAAGATGTCCAGGGGCACGTTGACCGGCCTCCGCAGACGGCCCCCGGACTGGTAGTAGTAGAGGATGGCGTCGAAGCTCGGCCGGTTGCGGTCGAAGAAGTACTCGTTCCGCAGCGGGTCGAAGAAGCGGACGCGGCGACCAGGGTCTCCCAGCAGCGTGTCGGGAAACAGCGACAGAGTGCGCAGCTGGGTCTCGAAGCGCAGCCCGGAGATATTGATCACCAGCCGCTCGCTACTACAGCAGCCCCCGCCGGCCTCCGGGAAGTCTCCCGCGTCCGGTTGCTCCCCCTCGGGCCCACGGACCTCCCCCGGCGCCGCCAGCGTGAGGGATTTCTCCGACCTCATGTCCCCTCCGCGGCGCGCTCCCCGCCGCTAGGACGGCGCCCACGGCACCCCCTTGGAGCGCAGCACCTCTTCCCGGCTCGCAGCGGCGCCCTCTGTTTAAGGGTGGGGCTCTCGCTCTTCAGAGCTCGCGGTCTGGCCTGGCCGCTGGGTCCGAGAGCCCCCGAAGCCCCGGGCCCTGCAAGGCTGGGTCCGCGGAGGGGACCTGGACGCGGCGGATTCCGCTCCGCGCCTCCAGGAGAGACAGCCGCGCCTGGGCGCTACCCTTCCTGGGATACCTGGAAGCGCAAACTGGCGCGCGTGAAACGGGCTGCCCGAAAAGACGCGTGGCCTCGCCCCCCGCCGTGCCTGAGCCCGGGCTCCGCGACGCGGGGGTCCGCCCTCCGGACGGGTTAGCTCTTCCCAGCTCCCACCGCGCTTCTCCGGCCGTCCGAGCCCCTCCGCTGCCGCTGGGAGCGAAGCGCCAGATGCGCCTCCCTCCGGCTCGGCGAGGGCTCCTGGCGGGGCTCGGCCTCCGCCCTACGTGCACCGCGGGCTCCGTCTGGCCAAGGTCGCCGTTCCCACTGCCACAGCCGCCACCTCCTCCTTGTGAGTCTCGCCGCAGGCCTCGGAGAGGGCCCTGCGGCTGCCCCGGCGCCGGGGCGCGGGGACCCACCTCCCCACCGCTCAAGCCTCCGCTGCAGCCGCCGCAGCTGCAGCGGCTCGGCTCTCCGCTCTGCCCTTCCTTCCCAGCACTCACTGTCCACGTGACGTGGCAGGCCCCGCCTGCCGCCCCCTCCCATCCCACTCTCACATCACACCCCTCGCCCAGCCGGGGGCTGCGGCGGGCCAGGGCGCTGTGGAAACAGACACACGCTCGCCTCACCGGCAATGTTTCCCGCGCTCGCCTGACACGCCTCTCCCTCACATTCACAACCGCGGCCCCCTGAACAAGCCCCAGTACCCTGATACCACAACCCCCTCCACCTCCGCAGTCAGCTTTCCTTATTTCGCTTTACGCGAGTTGATCTGCGCCGTGCGTTCCATGGATGAGACAACACCCCGCCCCACCGCACAACACACAACACGGAGCACTGTGTCTCCAGCCGTCCAGAAATTTAATGGAAAAATCGAATCATAATTTGTCCCTCTGTATTTACCAAGACCCATTTGCTACCTTCCCTAATCTCTAACTTCAAAAAGAAAAAAAAAAAATTAGAGAAAGCATTTTTAGAAGCCTTTGGGAGCTTCCAGTTTAGATGGTCCGCCAATGTGAGTCCCCAGAGAATTCCACATCCCCCTTTGCAAACCTGGGAGGGCGAGGCTGCTGCTGTCTTAGAATAGCAAAGTGATAGCAGAGAAAGGGTTGGGAAATCTCCCACTGCCTTTCCCATCAGAAGTTTTCCCGCTGAGTCCTGGGAACTTAGGCAGCAGCCCCTGTGAAGGAGGAACCAGAAGATGGTGGTGTCTCAGAGGTATCATAGCCCAGGGAAGCATACCAGTAAAATTCATTTGCTCCCAGCCTTTCCGGGGACTCTTCTGGAATGTCTGCTTATTGCAAGAAGAGGGAAGAGGAGGTGAGCGGAAAGTGGTATGTAAGAATGTTGATAAAAATAATAGCTACATTTACTGAGCATCTGATATGTGCTGGCCACATTCCAGGTGCTCTCTCTACCTGTGCTAACTCACAACACTATCTCACAACCCTATGAGAAGATGGCCTCTGTTCCTAGGTGGTGTTACAGTGAAGAATCCCTTGGCAGTATTCGGGCAGGGACCAAAGTTTGTTGTTAGGGACTCTCCCTAACTCCCCAGGAGGAAAGCAGTAAGAACGGTTAGAAAACCATTGGATAGAAATCCATTTCTGCTAGAGACCATATAGTCTTCCTTAACTAGATCAGATGGGTTAGAGTTTGGTGGAAAAGCATTGCTCTAATCTCTTCAGACAGCCACTTTCAAGTAGGGTTGACATTTGCTTCTCTGTGCACCAGTTTCTCCCTCTTTGGTTGTCTATGGCCGAAATTAATTGGCTGACTACAAGTTGTTTTGTGTAGGTTCTTATGTATTTTATATCATTAGTAAGGGTTCATTGCTGATAATGATAGGAATGATACGTAAAGGTACTCTCAAATCATAAGATACATGCAAGAGTTCTTTGTGTTGCACAGAGTGTTTTAAAATCCCAGGAGTTCTCAGCAGCATTCACTCCCAGAGGGACTGGGAGAGTAGAGAACTAAGTCTTCTGGATGTGTAGGGCAGAGGTCCGGTAGTGAATGTGCAGGAGAGAGGCTACCATCTCACTGCATCTTCCTTCTCTAGGCTGTTGCCTCACCAGGTCTACCAGACAGCAGTTTCTGCTTCCTCTGTGATCTGCTGTTGGTTTCCACCCCCTCCCCTCCCCTTGCATATCTCATTGAAAGGCAAGAAAGTGAGTGTACCCAGTCACCCAGTCCATTGTTTCCCTATTTACAGGCTATGTAATTAAGCAATTTAGACTTCACGCAAGTTGCTCATTCAAAAAAAAAAAATGTAAAAGGGAAGAAAGGAAACAACAACAAATACAATATAGATGATACTCTTTCACCCTTGTCCAATTATCTGCAATCATTTTCTGGGTTATAAATTGATTTACTCGTGATTCCTTTTGTCTTCGCTTTCAAAACTTATAATGAATTATTCATCTGCATGTTTGTTTTCATCATCGCTGTTTTTATTCATGAAGTTGTCAACTAGGTCAGTAATTCTTCAAAACAAATGTTGGGGAAGCATAGGAAAGAACCTGCATTTTGCCAGGCGGGTGCACAGTCTAATATGGTGAAAGGAACCACCATTGATTACCCCTGGGTCAAACCTGGCTGGTGCTGCCTGCCAGCGTACATCAGAGCTGATGTTCCATGGTTACCTTCACATCAGGCATAGGGCTGTGCCCCAGGAGATGTTTCACTGTGCAGGAGGAGGTTCCCCTGGAGAGAAAAGCCATTATCAAATTCATGAATCAGAGTTCTGTTTTTAGTTCTTTCATGAAAGAGACTCCTTTCTTAGCTTTAGAAAAGCCTTATGCCTAGATCATTCTTCTCTAGCCTATATGAAGAGTGAGTAAAATCACACCTTCAGAAGTGCCTGGTCCCAGGTGAAGAAAGACAAGAGACACAACCCCATCCATACACTGCAACACCACTTCCAGTGACAGGTGAACGTTTCCCCAACATCCACTGAGCCCCGATTTCATGACAGCACAGATTTTTCTTGTATCTAAATTCAGACATTTACAATGATGATAGGGGCCATTCATGTAATTAACAAGCATTTATTGAGAAACAGCTGGTTGCCCATCATAGTGCCAGGTGCTAGGGGTTTAGAAGTGATCTAGACAAAATACCTGTTTGTATGAGCTTACATTTTCCTTTTTTTAAAGTTTATTTATTTTGAGAGAGAGCATGAAAAGGGAAGGGGCAGAGAAAGGGAGAGACAAAGAGAGACAGAGACAGAGACAGAGACAGAGAATCCCAACCAAGCTCCACACTGTCAGCACTGAGCCCAACAGGGGGCTTGAAATCATGAATCCTGAGATCATGACCTGAGCCGAAATCAAGAATCAGATGCTTAACAACTGAGCTACCCTGGTGCCCCTGAGCTTACATTTTCATGCAATAAATACATTACATTTTAGACAGAGTATTTTAAAAGCAAACAATAGAGAAGGTATTTATATATTGTAGTAAATGATTGAGGGAAATAAAATAAGTGGGATCTATGTCAGAAATCAACCTGGGGATTCAACCTTGAAGTGAGTGGTTGGGAAAGTTCCCCCAGAAGAGATAACATTTCAGCTGAGATTTCAAAGATCAAGAATGAGCCAGCCAACCAAAAGCAGGGGTAGAATATTGGGGCAGAAAAGTACAACCCTGAGCTAGAAAGGTCATGGGTGTTCAAGGATAATAAAGAAGGCCATGTGCTGAGAAGAGACTGGACCACAGGGAGAGATGTACAAGATAAGCCTGAATAAGAAGCAAGGGGTAAGTTCCTGGAAGGGGAGCTATCTTAGGCTCTCTCTTAAGGGTGTTGGATGTGAAGCCAGTGATGTTCTCAAACCAAGAGGAGACATCATTTATGTAGAGACTGTGAGGAGAATGTGCTACAAAGTGGCAAAAGGAAAAATGGGCCAGGGAGATGCAATAGTCAAATAGTGATGGGGACTGGAGTAAAGGTAAAGTGAGCAGGGCTAGAGTAGGGGTGAGGCAGTGCGGGGGGTAGCATTTAGGAGTTAGAATCAGCAGGAGATGGTGATGGATAGGACATGAGGAACAAACAATGAATGCCAGGTTTGGTGGTTGAGCAACTGGGAGGGGGGTGCCATTTATTAAGAAAGAGCATATAAGGGATTAAATGGGTAAGGATCAATTCAAACCTCATGTTTAGAAATATTAAATTGGAGAGGCAAATTAGACATGCAAATAAAGACATTGAGAAGCGATTGTTTATTCAGGTCTGGAATATGGAAGAGACATGAGTGATTTGTGAATGTAAAATATTTAGAAATATTTAAGCCTACTCAATGATGAAAAAGAATGAAATCTTGCCATTTGCAACAACGTGGATGGAACTGGAGGGTATTATGCTAAGTGAAATAAGTCAGTCAGAGAAAGACAGATATCATATGATTTCACTCATGTGTGGAATTTGAGAAAAATAACAGATGAACATAGGGGAAGGGAAGGAAAAATAATATAAAAACAGAGAGGGAGGCAAACCATAAGAGATTTGAATACAGAGAACAAACTGAGGGCTACTGGAGAGGAGGTGTGGGCGGATGGGTTAAATGGATGATGGCATTAAGGAGGGCACTTTTTGTGATGAGCACTGTGTGTCATGTGTAAGAGATGAATCACTGGGTTCTATTCCTGAAGCCAAGACTACATTGTATGTTAACTAACTTGAATTTAAGTTAAAAGGAAAAAAAAAAGAAATATTTAAGCCCATGGCACTAAAGTCTTCTAGAGAGACAGAATATGGACAATAAAGAGAAACATAAGCAAGTCCTGCACAGTACTCTACAATTCAAGGTTCAAGTTCATGTGGAAGAGGAGTCTGCAAAGGAGCCCAAGGAGGTGGCCAACGGAGTCAAAGGACAACCAGGAGAAGGGGTCGTCTCGGAAACCGACAACTGTGATCAGACCTCCAGTCTCAAATCTTCACAGGGCCATGCTGACTTCCGGATGCACACAAGATCTGCATCAGATCAGGAGCACAGGGTGGGAAGAAAAGGGCCACCTGAAAATGGAGGTATGTACTAACCAAGATGAGCGCATACAATGTGCCACAAAAGTTGGTAACCATTTGTATTCTTATTTCTGCCCTAGAGTTTAAAATGTTCTTATCCCAGGTATGAAAATTATCACCCTATTCTATTACATTTTTCACTTTGCTCTGTGTGTGTGTGTGTGTGTGTGTGTGTGTGTGTGTGTGTGTGTGTATGCAAGCACATGTACATATGTGCTTGTCCTTACCCCATCAGGAGGATCCTTGTAGTTTTCCTCTGGAGAGAGAGGACAGCTTGTGTCTCTGAATATTCCTGAAATGGTTCTTTTTACCTCCCTATCACCCATAGGCCCCTGTGGGAGGAAAGAGTGGTAAGTGGTCAACACCCTCAGTTCCTACTTGAGTGCACAAGTATATGTACACCCTCCCTAAGAAGAATCACCCCCTTTGTGGCTTTCCAATGTGGAAAGCAAACCACACAGAGACAGTCGGGGGCAGGGTATGATGAGTCAGACACTGTGTCCCTCATCTTACGGTCTCACCTCTGGGCAACGCTCACTGCCCCAGTCTTTCCACTCTTCAGGATGGACAATGTAGAAGTTCCTCTGACCAGAAAATAGCATCCCACATGACTCTGCCTCCTTCCTGAGTTATTTTTACTCCTCTTAACCTTCCCCGAGTTTCTCTGCTGGGGAGATGAAGGAAGGAAGCTTTGAATCCTGGGGGAAATGGGGAAAATAATGTATGATTGGGTGATTCTATACTTTGCAGACAATCTTTGCTACTTTCTTTTTGTTGCTTTCCCTCTACACACACACACACACACACACACACCAAAACTTGGTAATCCAAGAGTTACCTAAAAAAAAATCAGGTCTCTTGGGTGGCTCAGTTGGTTAAACATCCAACTCTCGACTTCAGCTCAGGTCATGATCTTCTAATTGGTGAGATCAAGCCCTGTGTATTGGGCTCTGCACTGAGCACGGAGACTGCCTGCAATTCTCTCTCTTCCTCTCCCTCTGCTCCTCCCCACTCATGTGCTTGCTTTCTCTAAAAATAAATAAATAAACTTTAAAAATGAGATAAATCAATGTCTTGAAATTTTAGGGTTAATTTCCTGTCAATAGCACCCACTAGTCTTATAAATTGTTTCATGCCTCCTTCCCATATTTGATAGCATAACTCTTAGACCTAAAGTCCCCTTCTATTCATTTAGTCTTTGGAAACACCATGATCATTTTCTTCCCCTCGGTTTTTTCTGGGACCAGTGTAGAAAAGGAAAAGGATAAATGCAAATACATATTCTATAGATAAACATAGATTATATTTAGCTACTTAACCAAAGTTTTGATGATGATAGTGATGATGATGATGATGGCAATGATATCAACTACAAAATGGTGATGATGATGATGATGATATTTCAGAATCCACTAGAGAAAAATCTAACAGCTTTTGTTTGAGTGAAGCTGTATATTGGAAAAGCAATGCATTAGACATCTGTACCATGCAAATCAGCAGCCTTAGGAAATGACTAACCATGCCAAGAAATAAATCTATAAAGAACTCCTTATCATTCATGGAGGATCCCAAGAGACCTTGGTAGTATCACACATTTGCAGCCTGCTTCTTTGTGCCAGTCCACTACTGGGAGGAGTCACCAGTGCTGTTTTCCAAATGTCTCCAGTTCTCTACCTTTCAGGAACGTGGGAGACTGTGCCCTCCAGATCCCTTGTGGTTGGGCCAGGAAAGTATTTCTGACCAAAGAATTGCAAGCAGAAATGATGTATAATGTAATGTAGACCAAAACATTACATTAAATGTTAAAAAAAAAAAAAAAGCCTCCAGAGCTTTCTTTACCTCAGCCACAATGGCCAGCACTGTTGACGATGGTGGCTACTCTGTCAGAGTGAGACAGATTCTAATGTGAAATGACATGGAGCCTAGTCAAAGCAATAGAAATGTAGCATGAATGAGAAACAATCTTTTGTTGTTATAATCCTCTGATATATGGGGTTTGACCTGTTACCATGGCATAATCTAGTATATTTGAACTAATTCAGCAGTACTACCCAAAAATGAGGAGCTGCTATAGCCAAAAACCTAAAATTTATGGCATTGTATTGGGGCCAGATGATGGGCAGTGAAACTTTATTAGGATTGTTAGAGTCAATCCATATTACAAGTGGCAAAATATTTGAAAATTGTTGTCTGTGACAGCTTAGAAGGCAGATAACATGCCTTAAAACTTGCTTCTCTAGGAATAGATTGAAAACAGATTGTTAGTATTGTATGGTAACTCTTGTGGACTGCATCTGACAACGCAGTACAAGGTATTGATGAGCTCAGAAGAGAACTGGTCATTTAGCAAGCAGAAGAAAAATGAACAAGAGACACTTCAGAAATGTGGGGGAATTCCAGGGTTGACAGAAGCAACTGCTTCTCATCTTGCCACGAAAAGTATTGAACAAACATAAGACCTCTGTGCAAGAAGGGCTGATTAGGACTCAGGTTTGCTTTTTGGAACAAATCAAGCAGAAGGCAGTCATGCCTATTGGTAATACCTCTGAATGGAACAAGGTGTTTGGGAGCAAAAACTAACCACTACCACACCACCCAAACAAAATTATATAAATTCGACAAAGTGGTTTAGAATGAGAGAGAGAGAGAGAAAGACAGAGAGACAGAGACAATGAGACTAGAAGTGCAACCTCCCACAAAAAGCTGATAAATTCAATTTATCCACAATTATGTTCACCTCAAGAAGAACCACGGGCATGGGTACTGGCTATTGGCACATAGAGCTCCCTAGAACAGATAGGGGAAAGCCCTGTAGATAATTTTAGGACAGCCATACTACTCAAAGAAACCATTACCTGGACTAAACCATTCTTTAATGTTCAAGGCTTGAAACAACCTATAGGCCCCTAGATTTTTATGGTCAAGAAGGTGGCTGAGGAAGCTACGCAGTTCCCCAGGAGAGTACCACCAGCAGTGCCCATCTCAGATATGACCAACAAAGATAACAGAGAAAAAGGAACACTCTGGAGGAAGAAGAGGCAGAGAACAGCATCCAAACAAGGGCTGAACTGTACTTAGCAGGGTTTCAAAATCACTACAAACCAGTGATTGCTGAGCTTTTTCTCTCTCTCCCTTTCTGAATGGAACTATTTATTAAAGTTATCCCATTTCAGATCAACCATTGTTTATTGTGTTGTGAGAGAGGGAAACCTAACTTGTCTTTGGGTCCCCTAAGTCTCTGAATTAGGAGGAGTCCCAATCCTAACTGATGTAGAGACCAAAACATGTCACTCCCTAATGTAAAGACTACTACATGCCACTAGAAATCCTAGAATTTCAGCTTTCTGCCAGGACTGGATAGCACTCTTGGGTAACGCTGGGGTTGTGTCCCTTAGGGAATGAGTATGCACATTTTGCCTGTGATAGACATTTCATGATCAGAAGGATAGTTGATGGGATTCATTGCTACCATTTACCAAATACTTCCAGTTCTCCACCTCCTGGGCACAGGGAAGGATTGCGTCCTTCCTGGCCCATGTAATGGTGTGGCAGGGCTGTGTGACTAGTTCCAGCTGATGAGTCAGGACAAGTGTTGCATCTGGCCTGCAGCACTTAGTTACTGGAGTGGTTTTCTTCTGCCATAATGATGTAGAGCATATGAGAAGGCAGTTGCTCCACCAGCCTATGGCCCAGAATGAAAAGTAGAGCAAAGCCTTGAGAACACCAGTGATGGACATATAGACTAGGCAATGAGTAACCCTTTAGTATAACCCACTGAGATTTATGCCATGCTTATTACTCTAGCATAATCTAGCCCTTCCTCACCTGTATAACTACCTGCTTTCCTGCTTGGAAGATACAAATGACAGAAGTAATCAATGTTCTATTTTCTATGGCTGAAAGAAAAACATCATACCTAAATCATGAAATTCATTTCCAAAGCTTCACTCTGGCCAGCATTTTTGCTTCTTATTGTTACTTACTCCTCCTCCTACCGTGTCATTCTCACGTGTTTGTATTGAGCTCCTCTGAATTTTTGCTTTTCCTTGTCCATTTTATGTCCTAACTCTGAAGCAGCAGCATGCTCTCTAGTTCTGGTGTCCTAGCTGACATCTCAAGCAGGACCAAAGACTGTGGCTAAGTCAGTCTTCAAGATAAAATGTTATCAGTGCCTTTTGTTGATTAGCCCTATGATATTCACTAAAGATAACAATAGCTAATTACAAGCATTTAGTAAATGCTTACTCTCAATGACTTTTCTAAGAGCGATGAGGTAGGAGCTTTCCCTCATTATCTCAGAAATGAAAAAGCTTAAGCACAGAGAAGTTAATTCCCCAGGTGGCAGAACTGGTGAGCACCAGCGCAAGTTGCAAATGTAAGTAGCCATGAGTCCCGAATTCACATTGCAGGCATTCCACTCTTCACTCCCAAACTGTGTTCTACACAATTCTAGTTTTGCATCACGTTAATGGATGTATACACACATGCACACTCCCCAATTTAATGAGTTTGGGAATCTGATACTTTACATGTCTCAGTCAGAGAAGTTCACAATTGACTTTAGAATATTAAAGCCTCCAGTACATTCCTTAGCATTATTTACTCCAATGTTTTCCAAGTGGATTAACCAGGGAACTTAATTTTTCATCAAACCTTATACTTTGAGAGATTTGTGTACTGTAAAGCATAATTTGAGAAAATTAAATCACTGGAGCCATGCTTAGGAGTGATGGTGAACATCACCTCACTCAACCGCCTTATTTTGCTAATAACAGACTTGGACTTTAGAAGAACTAAATGACTTTTGCATGGTCTTATGGCTACAATGATTGGAATCCAGATCTCTTAACTCCATATTCATTAGGATTTCCCTACCCCACAATTCTAAATAGCAAACTTTTATAGGATGATGTGGCAGATCAGAGAGAAGGACAGGTTCCCATAGTTTCCAATCCTTGTGAGGACAAGGGCCCTGTCATATCTTTTCCCTCTGGCCTAGAGCAATAGCTTTTATATAACAGGTGCTCCTCAGGTTAGCTGATGAGTAACAAAGGAAGAGAAGGAGGAGAAAGCAATCAGGAAGAAGAGATGAAGGGAACATGCATCCTATGCAGAGAGAAGGTTGGTTACTAAGCAGATAATATAGGGAATGTCACACAGTCCAAAGGATCTTCCTTCATCTGCAATAACACCATTCCTCTGAAGGCACTGATGGGGTAAAAAAAATCCTGTATAGGTGCATATGTGAGCATGAGTGTGTGTATGTGTGTGTGTGTGGTGGGGGAGGGGGCAGATGGCAGAGGTAAGGTAAGCTGGATAAGACACAGAAAGTCACATCTCATTGCAAATATGGCCCCAAATAACAACCACAAGGGGAGGGGAGACCAAAATCCAGTCCAGTAATGAAGGAACAAAAATAGCCATGATTTTCAGGGTATGTTCTGGAAAGATGGAGAAAACATCTTCCTGCCTCTTCCACCACTGTAGTAAAGCATAAATTCTTTGAATAAGATGATCGTGAAGAGATTGATCTAGAATTTTTGACCTAGTTTAGGAAATTGTAGTTCCAACGTTTATATCTATGGAGGGTTTTTTTTTTTCTAAATGTGGAGTCCATGGGATGGAATTTTCTTTTAGTTCTGAAAACAAGTTAAAGGATTTTACAGATAGGAATGGTAAGGCCCAGGCTATAGTTTGTGATGGAGTGCTTACAGCAAAGGAAATGAAATCATTTTGTATCCAAACAAAAGTAAAATGATTTTTGGCTTTTCCCCAGGGTCGGGCATCTGGGGAAGCCTACTGCTATAAAAGAGAAAAAATTGAAGAGGGCCATCTATTGAGCAAGACAGGTGCCCCAAATAGGGCAGGAAGACAAGATCTCAAAAATGTTCCCTGTAAAGGACCATGTTGGTTGGGGTGCTGAGATATACTCTCCCCTCCTCCCAAGCACACTCCCAGCAGAGAAACACTGTCCCCTGCCAAGTGAGTCCAAATTGTATGGAGTGGGCTTCCAGGATGCCGCTTCCCTTCCTGAGGAGCAAAGGGTGTGATTTTAATGTTCAGGGCTTCTTGCTTTACTGATGTGATGGAAGAGCTGGGGCTAAATAATGCAAAACTCCTGGTCCACTGATGGCAACTTCTCTCTTTTTTTAACTACAGACTCTAATTCACTCAACGTAACAGATTATGTTTTATGGCCTTTTATAAAATATTCATTCTCCCTCCCCATGCTCAGTGGTTCAGGAAGCCTGGAAACAGCCCAGTATAAGGAGGACCTCATTTCCTCCCAGACACAATTTAGAGTCCAGCCAAGTTCTGACCACGATGGGTGAAGGTACTGGATGGGGCTGAGAATGAGGATTCCAGAATTCTGCTCCCATAGATCTGACTGTCAGGACCACTGGTGACTAGGGGCCAGCAAGGGTGTAAGGTGGGGGAGAAGCCTCAGGGGCTCAGGGGAACCCTCATACCTCATTCATGTATCCTGAGCAGGTGGAAGCCTCTTCCCCCCCTCCCCCCGCTGCCACCCTCACATACTTCCTTCTCTACACCCTCTTTTCTGAAATGATTGTGTTGTTTCCACCTAGGCTTGGGACCAGTACAACAGCTAGGGGGCAAGAGTCCAAAGAAGGTCGTCCATTGTGTGGATGGTGGGATGGGAGGTCACACAAGACAGAGGAAGGTGAAGTGATCACTGTTTTTAAGAGAACTCTGTTTCCTCTCTATTGATGCTTCCCATTCAAGTGTCCACAGAACACATGACCATTAAGAATGACCTTACTTTTGGGATGCCTGGGTGGCTCAGTCGGTTGAGCATCTGACTTCGGCTCAGGTCATGATCTCACGGTTTGTGGGTTCGAGCCCCGCATTGGGCTCTGTGCTGACAACTCAGAGCCTGGAGCCTGCTTCAGATTCTGTATCTCCCTCTCTCTCTGACCCTCCTCTGCTCATGCTGCCTCTCTCTCTCTCTCAGAAATAAGTAAAACATTAAAAATTAAAAAAAAAGAATGGCCTTACTTTTTCATGGCACTTTACCCTTGCAAAGGATGGTCACATCTGCAGCCTTGAACTCTTGAACACTCAAGTGTTCAAGTCAGGAAGCCTGACTTCTGGGCCCACATGCTCACTATCTAGTCTGTGTCATGGCAGTTCCCTGGACCTTGGTTTCTCCTCTTGCACAAGGGGACTCTAGATTCTAAGGTAAATTACAGTCCTAATTCTATAACCCTTGGATTCTGATATGTGCCTCTGGGCATCTACCCAGTGACTGGTAAGAACTACATTCTCCTCAAGAGCAACAGTGTCAGCAAATCCCCGAGGAGAGTTCTCTTCCAATTTTGGTCTTCCACTGAGACCTCAGGCATCACCAACCAGGCCCTCCCCACTAGGTGAGGAGTGGGCTTTATGTACCCCTCCAGGCAGGTCCAGGAACTGATTCCTGGAGGCAATTAAGAGCAGGACATGGGTTGCTAGCTGCAGTATCCAAAGCCACAGAGGCAGGCGCACACACACACACACACACACACACACACACACAGAGAGAGAGAGAGAGAGAGAGAGAGAGAGAATACAGACACACTCATCCCCCCCAGGTGCCATTTTCCCTCACATTCACAAGTATCTCTGTACCATTCTATATTGGGAAGTGCTCATCTAAGAGAAAGATGAGTGGCAGAAACTGAAGGATTTTATACTAACAGCCAAAATATAGAAAGGTGAAAATTACAATAAAAGACATTTCCAACTGATTTGTCATCTAAAAAAATCTCAAAGTACTCTGTGTCTCCCATTTATTCCCAGAACCTATTAATCCAAAAATCCAAAAATTAATTATTGCAAGCATGTCCTATTATCCCAGGCAATAGTGTAGGTTAAACTCTGTGAGCCCTGAACTCCTCAAGCTGTCTTAACTGCAAAATAAATAGCATTCTCCACTCACTTCAGGGTAAGCTGAACAGTGTTTATATCTGAGAAGAGAACAAAAAGAAGGGTCCTTGAGAGTGCTCTTTGTTGCCTCTTTCTTGTCACTGCCTGGTGTCTTTTGTTGTGTATACTGGAGACCTCAGAGGAATTCATGCAGTTATTCCACAAATAATTTTGAGCATCTTCTGTGTGCCAGGTACTGCAATAGGCCCTGGAAATACAATGTTGAACAAAATAATCATGCATTCTGACCCCCACTATAGTCTATCTAATGGGAGGCAAAGTATATACATATACGCGCACGAGCGCGCGCGCGCGCGCACACACACACACACACACACACACACACACACACACACACTTAGAATCTCCCACCAGCGGTTTCAGGACTTAGTCACTCAAATCATCCCGACTGAGGTCTCAGACATCGGAGCAGATACAGAAAATCCCCACTGTGACTCTGAATTCCTGAGTCACAGAACTGTGGCATATAACAATAACAAATCCTTGTGTTAAGCCATTAGGTACTAGGTACTTTGTTTTGCAGCAATAGCTAGCTGAAAGTCAAGTAACTTTAGAAAGTCACTTGGCTGCTAGAATGGACTCTGTCCTGGGAAGTAAGATGCTCAAGCTCAGGAGACCCAGTACTCAACCTATTCGCCTGCTTTCCTGAATGCAAAACTAACCCTCTGCAGCTCCCTTTTTACACACACACACACACACACACACATACATTGGGCATTGTATTTCACTATCTCATGAAGAGAAGTGAGCCCTTTCAGAAAAAGGATATGCATGCAGCCTTTCATTTAGGGAGCAGGCGTATGCTTAGCTCATCAGAGAGTCCACATTCAGAATGTCACATCTGGCTGATGGGGGCCAAGCTCTAGCCATATTCTGCAGCACAGAGAAACTAGACATAAGGTTCCAATTTGAATTCCATTTCCATGAAAAAAAACTTCCAGCCTAATCCTCTGGTCCTTCCCAAAGCCAGGAAGGGGCCCTGCTCTAGGAAAGTGCCCGCATCCTTACAAAACAGGCCCTTGTTCTCTTGTCCAGAATACAGAGATGTGGGTGCAGGCTGAGGGCTGGCCTGGTGCTATCTAGAAAGCCTGCAGTGGGCGTTCCCGATTCTATCAGCTCAGGAATTGGCAGAAGAAGGCGCAAAGTGACATTTTATGCAGGAGAAAGAGTTTCCACTTTTTACAGCTTTCATGTGTCCAGATTCTATTTCCCACAGCTGCTTAGAGAAATGTCAAACCGTGTGAGCATCCTGCTTTCCCTAAAAGCCGTGGATAGATTGGGAGTGAGCAAATGAGATTTATGCCCCAAACTGTAAATGAGAACATAAAGAGGAGGGCAGAGTAATTTACAAGGTCAGAGGCAATGCTGGTTCATCACTGCAATCCCCAGTACCTAACTGGAGTGGCTGGTAAATAACAGACATTCCGTGTTTGTTGAAGGAATGAAAATCTGATCCCCTTCCCATTCTGCCCTGATATTGGGTTCCTAAAATATTTCAGGAAGTGGCCAACTTGATCCCTGTCCATAAATGTGCCAATCATCTTCAGAGGAAGGGTAGACACAATGAAAGGGTAGGGCTCCTCTGCCCACTGGTAGAGTTCAAGCTCCTGAGAGACAATATGGGTCCATTGCCCCAGACACCACTCACATGCTGTGTTATCCTGGGCACATTTCTTAATCTCTCTGAGCGTCAGTGTTCTCTTTAAAATGAAACCAAAATTTCTTCTCTTTCCAAATTAATGTGAAGATACTTGGAATATTTTATACATAAAGTAGAAATTAAAAACTATAATTCCTTTCTCTTTACCTTGAGTTGCCACAATTCCAAGGATAAAATTTTGCCATAGAACTCTACAACTCTGGGATTTCTGTTCTTTCTCTTCCTTTCCCTTGCAATTTGTCAGGCATGACAGGCTGGGTGTTCAGATCCGCTTTGGGGTGTCGGGCTATAATACATTGGGAAAATCCCATCTCCCCCACTTCATGCAAACTGCTTAACTAATTTGGACTACCAATGTCTCATCCACAAAGAGGGAGTCACACAATAGTATCTTTGTCAACACTGTGTCAAAGGGATGCTCTGTTACAAATTGGCAGGTTGTACCCTGCACGGGGCAGCTGGAGTGAGTGGGGCTGAAGCCAAACCCATACTCTACACACCACACAACACACCCTGCTGTGGCTACTCACATCCAGAGCAAGGGGTGTCTTTTTCTAATCTGTTCAAAGATCCTCTATGGGCTAACAGAGGCTTTGAGCTGCTACAAGGATTAAATGAGATAGAGCAAGAATGCCACCTAACCTTTGTTCATCAGCTTTCAAAATATGCCCCAAATCTGATTATTTTTTTCTCACCATTTTATTGGTCTAGAAATCTTTCCATCAGTATTCTTCCACCGAGGGTGTACTAGAGCCCATACTGGCTCCCAAGAGCTGACTGCTCAATTTTCAGGAATATTTCCAGCCTGTTGTCAAACAGTCCTCTTTTGAAAGTAGCCACAGTGGGAACACTTAAACCTCAGGAACTCGCATATGTTACAAATGAGGGCTCTTTCTTCCCGCAGAGGCTCTTCACTTGCTCCAACCATTCTGCAGACTGTTCTCCACCCTCAGCAAGGGTCATTTAAAGATGTAAAGCCACGTGTATTATTTGCTTGCTTCAAAAACTATTCCAATAGCTTCCCTTTATACCAAGTATAACATCTGAACAGCCAACCTCAGTCCTTCTGATCCTATATAATCTGGAAAGTGCTGGTGCCTACCTGCGAGACTTCAGCTCCTCCTCTTAATTAGCTTCTCCCTCATGGGCGTCCTCACAGTTTCTGGACAAGGCAAACTCTCTGTGTCTTCCAGGTTTGTACTTGTTCCTTCAGCCTGGAACATTCTTCCCCTGATATCCTTGTAGAGCTTACTTTCTCACTTCTCTCTGGTCTCCATTTAAATATTACCTCCCTGGAGAGGCCCTCCCTGACCACAGCCCAGCTATTCTTCATAGAACTTATCACCATTTGACACAACATGTATTTGTTTCTTTGTAACAGCTTTTATTCACAGATAGCTCACACGCCATACAATTCACCCATTTAAAGTATACAATTCAATGGGTTATTAACTCTGCAGAGTTGTGCAAGCCATCACCACAATCAAATTTAGAATATTTTCCTCACCTCCAAAGAAAACCCTTTAGCTATCACCTCCAAAGCCTTCCCCAAAGCCTCCGCCCTCATTTCCCACTAGCTCACAGCATCCACTAACCTACTTTGTTTCTTTATATTTGCCTATTGTAAACATTTCCCATGAATGGAATTATATAATACATAGTCTTTTGTGACTGTTTTCTTTCCCTTAGCATAATATATTCAAAGTTCATCTGTGTTGTAGCATGTGTCAGGACTCCAGTCCTTTCTGTGGCCAAGATTCCATTGCAAGGATTATAGCACATTGTTTATTCATTCACCAACTGATGAAAAATTGGGTTTCTAGCTTTGAGCTATTATGCATAATGTGCTATGAACATTCATATACAAAATCTTTTGTGGACATGTTTTCATTTCTTTCATACATATACCTAGCAGTGGAATCGCTGGGTCATAGGGTAACTCTGTGTTTATCTTTTTGAGGAACTGCCAGACTGTTTTCTAAAGTGGCTGTACCATTTTACATTCCCACCAGCAGGGTGTGAGTGCTTTGATCTCTTTATATCCTCACCAGCAATCAGCAATTTCTTTTTTTTTTTTAGCAATGTCTTTTTTTTAAGTTTTCTATTCATTTATTTTGAGAGAGAGAGAGAGAGAGAGAGCATGGGTGTGCATGAACAGGGGATGGGGCAGAAAGAGAGGAAGGGAGAGAGAATCCCAAGCAGGCTCCACACTGGAAGCCCAAAGCACTAAGCAGGGCTTGAATTCATGAATCAGGAGGTCATGACCTGAGCCAAAGCCAACAGTCAGGTGTTTAACCAACTGAGCCACCCAGATGTGCCAACAATTGTTAATTTCTAAGGCTTTTGTTTGTTTGCTTACTTGTTTGTTTTTAATTATAGTCATCCCGGTGAGTGTGAAGTGGTAACTCATTGTGGTTTTGATTTGCATCCCTGGTGGGCTAAAAGTGTTGAGCACCTTCTCGTGTGCTTATTGTCTACTTGTGCAGCATATTTTGAGAAATGCCTATTCAGATCCTTTGCCCATTCTTTATGTATTCTTTATTTATTCTAGATACAAGTCTCTAATCAGATATGTGATTTGCAATATTTTCTCCCATCTTGTGAGGTTTTTTTTTAAAGTGAATAGATTTTATTTTTTTAAAGCAGGGTTATAAAAAAAACCTGTAAGTTGTCTTTTCTTTCTTTGGTAGTGTAATTTGAAGCACAAAAGTTTTTGTTTTGATAATTCAAATTAATCTGGTTTGGTGCTGTTGGTTGTGCTTTTGGTGTTGTAATGAGACTCCATTGCCAGGTCCAAAGTCCCAAAGATTATGATTATGTTTTCTCCTAAGAGTTTATAGCTTTGGCTATTGCACTTTGTCTTTGATCCATTTGGAGTTAACATTTGCATATGACGTGAGCTTAGGGTCCAACTGTGGATCTCCAGTTGTCCTATTTTATATATTTCTGCTGAAAAAGTGTATTGGAGTGCCTGGGTGGCTCAGTCAGTTAAGTGTCTTACTCTTAATCTCAGCTCAGGTCATATCTTGCAGTTTGAAAGTTCGAGCCCCACGTCAAGCTCTGTGCTGATGGTGCAGAGCCTGCTTGGGATTCTGTCTCTCCTCTCTGCCCCTCCTAAACAAACAAACTTGAGAAAACAATTTATGTCTCTATTTTCCTGCTTAAGCTGTCAGGTCCATGAGGACAAGGATTCTTTTCTGTTTTGTTCACTGGTGAATCTAAAGGTGAACCCAGCACCTAAAACCTTGCCTGGCACATTGTGGGCACTCAAGATTTGTCAAATAAATGAATAATGAGTAGCTCAATAAATGTTATTTATTATCATTATTTTATACTTTTAACCCCTATGACCTTCAGCCCACAGGGCTCAAAATTCTTAATACAAAGCAGTCTCTCACAGAAATCCTATCATTTCTCCTGTACCTGGGATTTGGTCCTTCCTGGTTATAACCCTGATCCTCCAGCCAACCCAAGGGTAATCTTGGCCCCTCTATCTACTGTCTTCCAGCTTCTTAGCCCTTTCTCTTCCACTCTCTGCTCCCTCCCCACCTCCTCTACTTTCTCCCTAATCATCCCTGCACCTCACTTCCACAGATCACCATCCTGCTCAGTGCACAGGTCACTCACTTTAGTGACCCCTAGTGTTTGCCTAGACTTTTCCCTTTCACAAAGTGCTCTTGGGGTTGCCTCCTGGATCCCTAAAAGACCCCTTTGAGGCAGATCAAGCACTATCTCTATTTTGAAAGTGAGAACCTGAGCCCTGAACAGCTTACCTGGTCTGCCTGCCAGTCCCACAGCTTGTTAATGGTGGCACTGTGACTGGAACCCACATCTTCTGTCTCCAAATGGGTGCAAATCCCATGAGAACAGCCCTCAGAATTTTGTTTGTGTAAGGACAACTCTATCACACCGTCTGGAATGCCTTTCCAAATTTCCAGTCAGTTCCTGGGTCAAACTAAGCATTTTTTTTTTACAGCATCAGTTAACTTTTGATAAATGAATTCTATGTGCCAGATGCTGTGCTATTTTACATACATTATTCTTTTAATCCTGGCCCTTCCCTGAAGCTCAGAGTTGATGAACTTCCCCAAGTTCAGCTAGCTAACAAATGGTAGAGTTGGAATTCAAGCCCAGGTTTTCAACAGTCACACCCTGAAACCCCCTTTTATAAGGAAATCCACCACAAAGGAAAGCAAAACTAGTTAAAGGAATGGCAGCCATAGAGTTCCTCTCCATGCTGATGGTAAGACAGCTATTCATTGGTCCTTATTCCTCTTTTTTCTGAAACGGAGACCCTGAGTGCTCTAGGATTAGAATCCTGAGTCCTGGTTCTCTACACCTCCTGCTGGGTTCCTTCTCCAACAGCTCCTCTTCCAGATTCTTTCTAGCTTTTGAGCTGAGCCCTCCCCTCCCCTCGTCATGTCCTTCCATATCCCCTAAGACCAGGCTTCTCTTCCTTTTCATGCTTCTTTGAAGCAGAAGAAGCCTGCCGCCCTCCCTCCCCCAAGCAGAGCAAGAATAGCTCAAGGCTGGATAAAAGCTCTGAGTTCTGAGCCACAATTATTATTTCCCTTTAACTTGTCATGTCTTTCTTTCAAATGACCCCTATTCATCACTCTCTGCAGCCTGCCCCTCAGCCCTCGCACATACGGCTCAGCATCTTCTAATGACCCATTGTTGGACATTTTCAGAGAGGAAGAGCAGAGAGGGACTTGCTTTCCAGGCCGCCATTAGAGCCCCCTCCCAGCCAGCCCCCAGCCTTCAGATCACGGAGTTCATTACTGAGCCTACTGCAGCTCTCAACAACTGGATGCTTAATGGAGATGTATCTGTCCCCCAGGATGGCTCTAAAAGCAGCACACATCAGTAAATAGTTCCTTCTTCTCTTTTTTCCAAGGCAGGGCTTGAACTGGTGAAAAGGAGAAGGAATAATCTTCTTATTATGTCTTTAAAAAATCCGTGTTCTAGTAAAAATCACAGCCCTCAAATGTGCAGGAAGGGAGGGGGAATTTCTTCTAATCCTAATGAAGTTCCCGTCATCAGATGGCGGGAGTGGGGGGAATGGATCGGAAAGCATAAAGGCCCTAACATTTGGAGTCAACAAAGTCTTACTTCATTACAAAACATTTACACCAGCATTCCGTCTATTCTCTGTTCAATTGATTTGCATACTTAGTTGCACAAGCGTTTGAATTAGTCTGGACCTTTCTCTCTGGCCAAATTCCATTTAATTCTCCTTTAGATGACCTATATTGCCTTATTTATTCCTCTAAATTATCTTGCCTGATTTAATCCCCTCTCCCCACCCATCACTCCTGATTCAACCCCCATTATAATCCTCCATGAGGGGAATTAGTGTGCGTCAGTTGGGGATGGTGGGCAGGGGACAGTTAATTGGAAAAGAAGCAGCAAAGGCAGATGAGGATGGCCAAAGACACTGCTTCTATCAGAGCCAGGAAGCAACTCTGTGTCTGTCAGACAAAGAGCTCTGTCCTAAGGGTGCCAGGGCTAATGGACTATTTTCTGTTTAAGTATTTTTTACTGATTCTAATGGACTATTTCTTACTGAATATTGTTTCCTGATACACTCTAAAAGAAACCACAAAGGAGAACTGATCTCACAACCCACAATTTACATTTCCTTCCAGAAGCATCTGTTCTCCCAGGCACCCCTTGCAGGGCGCAAAAACTCGCATTCCATATTTACCGTGTATATGACACTGCTCGCAGCACCAACACTTACTTATCTAACTTAATTCTAGAAATAATTGTATCATTATTGTCTATATAGTTAGAAAGGGTGACCAGGTATTCGGTAAACCAAACCATTGGCTTTTCCCTGGAGCATACAGCTGGACTGCATTTCCCAGCTTCCCCTGCAGTTAATTAGGTGCAGCCATGTGACTGGGTTCTGCCCAATGGAATGTGGGCAAAACAGATGTGGTCACTTCCTGGTCTGGACCATAAAACTGTACAAACCTGAACATTCTCTCTCCTTTCACTATCCTTTTGGCCAAAAGGCAAGGACTCTGAGAACTGCAGGGTGGAGGGGGTTGAGGAAACCATAAGATGGAGGGATCCTAAGTCCTTGAGTCCATTGGAGAAGAGCTGTGCAGAAGAGCCTTGTGAGCAGGAACAGCCATGTTGGACTGTGGGATGAGTAAGGCATAAGCTTGTATTGTGTTAAATTACTAAACTTGTGGTTACAGCAGCTAAACAGCCAGGCTAAGACCTCCCCCACTCTCTACATTATGGAATTGAGATGCATTGAATCTATGTGACTGCCCCAAAGCCAAATGCCTATTAAATGGCGGAGCTGAGAGAGTGAGATTTTCTGACTAGAACCAGTGCTTTTGCCACTATACCACAGCTGCTGCATAATTGCTTCTGCTACTACCTTCATAGAAGCAACAAATCTGCTGAGACAAACAATCATTTTCTACAAATGAATTCACCATTCATTGATGCTGTCCTAATTAGGACCTTCATGCAGATGGCTCTGGGGAAAAGCCTGAACACCTGGAGGTGCTCAGGGCCATGTCCTGGGCATAATATGGGAAGAGATGCTGCAAAGTCATACTTGAGGACCTCAAAGCAGCCTTAGCCAACCGAAGGCCAACAGGAGGCCTCCCTAGCCTAACAACAAGGGTAGAAAATGGCCACTTTTAGAAGAAGGAAGACCATGTATGGCTCCTGGAAGGAACAAAACCCTAAATTTGATGCAAAGCTGGCACATCACCTCACTGTCATTCCTGTTTTAAATTCTTCAGTCTCTTCCCAGTGGCTAAAGTATGAAGTACATACAGCTCCTTATCTGCATGTGAGGCCCACCATGATCTGCCAATGCTTATCTACTCAGCCTCAGCTTTCTTGCTTAAGGACAACACAGGAAGAATGTGGGGAAAACACCTTCTGCTCCATAACTTAAACTGTCTTAGCTCCCAGAGAACACCGTAATGCCCAGGTTTTTGCAAATGCTCTTCCTCCGTATGGACCCCCACCACCAATCCCTGCTCCCTAAAGCTCAGGCTAGGTATCATCTCTTTCTCCAGTCTGGGATTAGTGTCCCTCCTCTGTTACCCCCACAGCCCCCTTTGCACACCTACATTATAATGTTGTCAGATTGCACTTCAGTTGTTTATTCTTGCCCCCCTACCTTTGATTGTGTATTGTGCACCTTTGATTTCCCAGCATCTAACAAAACATGTGGAACATTGTAAGAGCTCAACAAATGCTAGGTAAGTAAGTACGTGGGTAGACGATTGGTCCTGAAGTCCTAATAATAATAATAATAATGTCCTTTGGCACCATAGTAAACAGAGTAATGGTCCTCAAAAGGTATCTTCATCCTACTCCCTGTAACCTGTGACTATGCTACGTTACATGGCAAAATGACATTGGGGTTGCTAATCAACAGACCTTAAGATAGAGAGATGATCTTGGATTAGCCAGATGGACCCAACATAATCACAAGGGTCTTAAAAGACAGAAAAGGGAAGAACAGGGGAGTCTGGGTGGCTCAGTCGGTTAAGCGTCTGACTTTGGCTCAGGTCATGATCTCACGGTTCGTGGGTTCGAGCCCCGCGTCGGGCTCTGTGCTGACTGCCAGCTCAGAGCCTGGAGCCTGTTTCAGTCTGTGACTCCCTCTCTCTCTGACCCTCCCCTGCTCACGCTGTCTCTCTCTCTCTCTCTCTCTCTTAGAAATTAAAAAAAAAAAAAAGAAAAAGAAAAGAAAAGGGAAGAACAATCAGTGTCAAAGTGATGCAATACGAGCAAAGTTTAACCAGCCATAGCTGACTCTTAAGAGGAAAGAAGGCTACAAGTCAAGGAATGCAGGGCAGCCCCTAGAAGCTAGAAAACACACACAAAAACAAAACAAAACAAAATAAAATAAACCAAATGAACCAGTAAATAAAAACAAATTTGTTCTAGAACTTCCAGAAAGAATCACAGACCTGATGACACCCTGATTTTAACCCAATGAGACCCACTGAGTTAGACTTCTGATCTCCAGAACTGTAAGATGTTATTTTTATGTCATTTCAAGCCACCGTTTGTGGTAATTTTTTCCATAAATTGGAGAAAACATATACAGGTCCTTTTTTAATGTTTATTTATTTATTTATTTATTTATTTGAGAAAAGAGAGAGAGCTTGCACAGGGAAGGGACAGAGAGAGAGGGAGACAGAGGATCCAAAGTAGGCTCCTCACTGTCAACACAGAGCCCGACGTGGGGCATGAACTCCCACGCCATGAGATCATGATGGGAGACAAAGTTGGAGGCCAACCGACTGAACCACCCAGGTACCCCTGAATACAGGTACTTTTTAAACAGCATGCAAAAAATCTCCAAAAAGAAAAACTGTTATGCATTCATGCACATTAACCAATCATCTTCTCTGTGTGAAGTATGAAGTCCTAGAGGGATTTAGAGCTGAACCAGAGCAAATTCTGACCTTGGGATCTGTTTTCCAGGAAATTTGAGGGTGGAGAAGAGTAAAAGAGATCACAATTTGTCACTAAAAGACTAGAAGACATTGAAAGGGGTTGAGGGAGGTGAAATGAATCTAACCCTGTAGCTGAGCAGGTCTCCCCTTGCCAAAGATGCATAAGGGACTGTACTCAAGGAGGCCACTTGCCACACTCCAGAAGGGACTTTGGAAGGCTAACAGATGAAATAATCAAGGCTCAGGGAGAGGATACTGCCTTCATTCTGAGGTCGTCTCTGACCCTTGCCAGGCAGGTTTAATCCTCCCTTCAAAGCTGTATTTCCTGAGCCCTGGCATCAGGTCTCTGTGGTAATCATCATTACGGATGTCACCGTTAGAGTGCATGTAGCTGCCTAGTCCCATTGCACTATTTCCTGAAGGCAGGGTTTAAAACTTACCCAATTTTTTTTTTCACTCCCTTTAATAGTGACTAAAACATAGCCATTGAAAAACATGTGTTTGTTGAATGAATTAATGTAAGATCCTGGCAGGGGAAATCAGGTAACAGAGACTTTCCAAGTCAAGGTGCCAGAGAAAAGAGAGAGATGATTAGCAAGTTGTCTTTGATAAATATTTCTTACTTTTATAGTCTAAAAGAAAGTTGTGGTTTTTTTTTTTTTTGGTTTTACAAATAGTTTATTGTCAAATTAGTTTCCACATAACACCCAGTGCTCATCCCCACAAGTGTCCTCCTCCATGCCCACCCCTCCTCCCCCCACATCCACCAGTCCTCAGTTTTTGTCAGCATTCAAGAGTCTCTCATGGTTTGCCTCTCTCCCTTTCCCCCACCATTTCCGCCCTTCTTCTCCCCCTTGGTCCTCTGTTAAGTTCCTCCTAATCCTCCTATACGTGCACACATATGATATTTGTCCTTCTCTGCCTGACTTATTTCGCTCAGCATAACACCCTCAAGGTCCATCCATGTTGCTACACATGGCCAGATTTCATTGTTTCTCATTGCCATGTAGTATTCCATGGTATAGATAAACCACATCTTCTTGATCCATTCATCTGTTGATGGACACTTAGGCTCAAGAAAGTTGTGTTTTAACAAAAATGATTCAAATCCATGCTTTCTGTGTATTTCTCTTTTTTTTTTAATGTTTATGTAATTTTGAGAGAAAGTGACAGAGCAGGAGTGGGGGAGGAGCAGAGAGAGAGGGAGACACAGAACCTAAGCAGGCTTTAGGCTCTGAGCTGTTAGCACAGAGCTTGATGTGGGGCTCGAACCCAAGAACTGCAAGATCATGACCTGAGCCAAAGTCGGCTGCTTAACTGACTGAGCCACCCAGGTGCCCCATTCTGTGTATTTCAAAGCCTGTAATTTTCTATTCTTCTACTCCCTGGGAAACCCAAGTCAGAGCCTTACTTACTCACTTAGCAGTAGTGTGGCTGCAGATGGTAAACTAACCTCTGGGAGCCTTAGTTTCCTCACATGGGAAGTATGGATAATAATACCTCTTTTGTCCGATTATTTGGAGGATGACAGATAGTATTTGCACAGCTCCATTGCCCAGCACATAGTAGATGTTCAATAAGTGGTGACTGTAATGAGCATCCTCCCAGAAGCATCATCCCCTGTACCACGGAACAGTATTCCTCCATCTGCCCTCTTCCTTCTTAGAGCAGCCCTACACGGGGCTGGTAAGCTGAGGGAGTGCTCCGCTCCACACAAAACCTGCTCCTGAAGGAGATTCAGTGACACCATTGTTCTAGAGTTCTCTCATAAAGCCTATGTTAGAAACTTTGTCAGAAGTGTTCAGTCAGTTCAGCTGATGACTTCTCTAAATCCATGGAAAATGCTGGGTTTCTGTTTTCCTCAAAAAATTAAAAATAGAACTACCCTACAACCCAGTAATAGCACTACTAGGAATTTATCCAAAGGATACAGGAGTGCTGATTTAGAGGGCACACGTACCCCAATGTTTATAGCAGCACTATCAACAATAGCCAAATTGTGGAAAGAGCCCAAATGTCCACTGACTGATGAATGGATAAAGAAGATGTGGTATATGTATATATACACACACACACACACACACACACACACACACACACACACACACACATATACATATATACATAAATGCACATACACACACAATAGAATACTACTTGGCAATGAGAAAGAATGAAATCCCGCCATCTGCAGAAATGTGGATGGAACTGGAGGGTATTATGCTAAGTGAAATAAGTCAGTCAGAGAAGGACAGATATTATATGTTTTCACTCATATGTAGGACTTGAGAAACTTAACAGAAGACCGTAGGAGAAGGGAAGGTGAAAAAATAGTTACAAACAGAGAGAGAGGGAGGCAAACCATAAGAGACTCTTAAATTCAGAGAACAAACTGAAGATTGACTGGGGGGTTGGCAGAGGAAAGGGGGAAATGGATGATGGGCATTGAGGAAGGCACTTGTCGGTATGAACACTGGGTTTTGTATGTAGATGATGACTCATGGGAATCTATCCCCAAAACCAAGAGCACACTATATATACTGTATGTTAGCCAACTTGGCAATAAATTCTATTTTAAAAAATCAAGCTAAAGTGTATATCAGAAATGGTCCTAATTTTATAAAATGTATAAACATGTTTAGACATATACATTCAAAGAAAACAGATGAGAAGGAAATAAAGAGAATCAAAGTGGTAAGGTTATGCATACGATTATTTATTTATTTATTATTTAGGTCTTTATGTGCTTTGGGAAATTTACAATGAAAAATAAAACACAAATATTTGTTATTCATTGGTTTCTGTATGTATTCCTTAGGGAGAAGACAGCAGGGAGGACATTTCTGTTGGCCACTGTGTCCCTTGAAGGCCGAGCTCTCTACCCGGGCTTGCCCTCATCTCCTCTTCATCCCTTCAGTTCATCCAGGCAAGTTCACTGTTGGCTCCCTTCGCTCCTACGTCTCTACTCACCTGTAATCTTGCCCTTCAGATAGTCTCAGGCTTCTCCACCACGAAGACACTCCTTCTTCACTCACCTCTGCAAATCCCAAACTTGTCAGGAAGACTCCTAAGTGTCAGGCATGAGCTGGGAACCTCCTCCACACAACCTGCCCACACCTCTTAGCCCATCCCTGATTCCTGTTCTCCTGCTTCCCTTTCTGCATCATTCAAGTTGATTCGACAGATCGGTGGAAATGAAAGTTGGGACTGAAGGACAGGAAAAATGGATGAAAACCATAAAATTTAAAAGAGGCATGGCTAAGTTTTCATACCCGTGGTATGTCTAGGTCATGCATCCAGCAGCTACAAAGTCTGGAAAGGCAACAAAGAAAGGGATTTAAATGGCTCTTTCTCTTTTCTCTCTTTTCTGACCCCTGCAGTAGGAGGCATGAGAATGTGTATCTGAAAGAGAAGAAACAAGGTGTCCCTTCTGTGAGGGCATTCACTCTACAAGGAAAAACACTGTATTACAAGGTGCCCTCCAGATGGGAGAGAGGAAACACCAACCTCAAGGTAAGCTGAACACTGTCCCCAGAGCCCTCACTGCAGGGAGCTTATTTACCTTGGCTTTTCTACTCTCTGACTCATGGTTGTACTTAAACTCTCTCCTCTCTGGCTGTGTGTCTTTTAATACACTGCTGTTGTTGTTTTTTTTTTTTTTAATCCCAACTGTGGCTTTAGAACTGACGTGCACCCTCAGTCTGGAGGCTCATTTATAATCACAAACATCAGGGATGTGATGACAGAATCAAAGATATTACCTATTAAAATGACATTGTAGGAGAACGCCTGATTCACTGTAAAGTTTTCTTTTTTAAAAACTTGGGATATTTGTCTCTCTTCTTGTTGCTATTTCAGGGGAAATAACTGCCAAATGGAGTTTTTCCATATTTGACTTGAAAGGGGGCGGGGAGTGGGGGTAGAAGTTGATCCTCGCTATAAGATTGGTGCCAACAGTTGGCCTGGAATAAGTGTTCACAGCCAGGTTTTCAAATTTCAGTAACTAGGAGCCTATAATGAAAAACCTCCTACAAACCTCTCTCTCTCTCTCTCTCTCTCTCTCTCTCTCAGGCTTTTATCCAAGAAGAGCAAGAACCTTTGATCTTGTCTGGAGCCCAAAGGATCTAAGGATGGAGTGAAGACAGACGGGTCTGGCAAAGTCTCGACTGGTTACACTTATTCAAAGCATGTCTGGGATGAAATCTCTCCACTACTGGATTTGCCAGACCACTCCAGCCTAGGGCCAGGGCAAGAGGGATTTCAGAATGGTTGCCTGTTTATTCTACCATGTTGTGTTCAGGGAGTGACTGGCCAACTGGTCTATTTGCCCAGATAGACTCAACTCGACCATAGCCACCCTCCCCCAGGCACTTTGGCTGCTCCCTTAAGAACCTCCCCTCCTTGCCTTTTGGGTGGAACTGGTCCTGACTGCTTTTATTTTTCCAAACCCCTCTGCGTATAAACAGGATGTTTGGAAAAGCTCAAGATAGCCAGGGGTCTGCCGAGTTGGCCCTTGATTCTCATTTGGAGGGCAGTGTTGGGCAACATCAGTGAAATTGCTTCTGCCTAGATGTTGCCCAGAATAGCTAAATCCTCTCTTCCCCCCAGCCTCTCACTCCCTCTCTTTTTCTCTCCCTTAGAGAACTTGCCTACAGGGAGTTCACACTGGTAGGGATGAGGTAGAAGAGATGCCTTCCCTTTTTAAGGGTGTTTCTTATGAGGGTATTAAGAAATATTCCTGCTCCCAAAGCGTTCAAGGAAGAAAAGTGAGTCTAATATGTGGTAACGTTACTCCCTTTACAGAGCTCTTTTCAATACCCTGTGGGCTAGGGCAGGACCTTAAAGAAAAAATCCTCCATAGAAAACAGCCTGCCCATGATTAAAGGTCTGGGGGATAAAGTATTTATGAGTAAAAACTCCTTGCTGCCCCATCCCAACTGAATGAAAAGATACACAAGATTAAGTTAACCCACTGATCAGCTCTACTGGAGCTGAGTTAATCCTAGGTGCAAAGGTCTTAACATTTAAGGATGGGCAGAGTCAAGGAAAACTGCAGACAGAGAAAGAAAGCCAAAGTCTTCTGGCAGGGAGGTGAATAAGAACAGCAGCAAACACAGACAGAGGCCTTTTCTCAGGGCCCTCTCACAGCCTCTCTGCCTGGCCAATTCCCAGACTTAGCTATCAGTGCCACTACTTGCCACTGTCAAAGTTCGCTGAGAGCTACCCAGCACCATGCAGCCTCCTGCCCCAGATACTGGAGACCAGTGTAGTCCTCTGCCAACCCCCACTCCCTTCACCACCTTGCAGGATCTGCTGCCCTGCTGACCCCACGCTAAGACATGCAGGTACCAGTGACGGTACCCACACACCCACACCTCCAGCCACAACTTTCCCGCAGCATATCCTTCATCACCCAAACTGGCTTTGCACTCACCGCCCTTGTTGCCCTTGAACCAGTGCTTTTCAGCCTCCTTAATCTCTGTCTCCTGTTCCTCAGCCATGCTGGGCAATTCAGGAGTGAAGTGTTCCAGCCATAGTTGAAATCTTGCAGCCAACCACAGCACGTGTGCACCCAGACATGAGAAGAAAAGACTCCCGGGAAACTGATTTTGTGGAAGACATTTAAAAACACTTGGCAAGGGGCGCCTGGGTGGCTTAGTCGGTTGAGCCTCCGACTTTCACTTAGGTCATGATCTCGCGGTTCGTGGGTTCGAGCCCCACGTCGGGCTCTGTGCTGACTGCCAGCTCAGAGCCTGGAGCCTGTTTCAGAGTCTGTGACTCCCTCTCTTTCTGACCCTCCCCTGTTCATGCTGTCTCTCTCTCTCTCCTAGAAAATAAAAAATAAAAGAATTAAAAAAAAATAAAAACACTTGGTAAATTTTCAGTAACATGGATGGACCTGGAAGACATTATTCTAAAGGAAATAAGCCAGACACAAAAAGACAAATGTGATCTCACTTATATGTGGAACCTAAAAATAGACTCATGGAAGCAGAGAATAGAATGGTCAGGGAGGGGGAAACGGGGAGATGGTGGTCAATGGATATAAAGTGTTAGTTATGCAAGATGAATAAGTTCTGGGGCAATACAGCATAGTGCCTATAACTAACAATACTATGTTATATACTTAAAAGTCTTCCGTGGTGGTATACTTGCCACAAATAGTAGTAGTAGTAATAATAATAATACTAACAATAATAAAAGGGGCAAGAAGCAGCTTTGGAAAGCAATGAATATGTCTATGCCTTGATAGCAATGATGGTTTCATGGGGGTGTATTTATCCCCAAGCTGATTGAATTGTACATCTTAAATATGTGTAGTTTTTTACATGTCAATCATAACTCAATGAAGTGGTTTAAAAAATTGGGAAAAAAAATAGAAGTACAAAATTTTTATTTAAAAAACTTGAAAGAAACCACTTTGATTGATTGTTTAATGGAAAACCCAGAGCAACAAATTAAGGGAGACCTTCAAGCAGGTTTCAGCAAAGTTAGGGTAGTATTCTCAACAATTTCTCAACAGACATTACTTTGGGGATTCAGGGGGAAAAAGTCAGAACTTTCAGGAATTTTCAGAAATTCCCCAAAGTGTAGGTTATTCTGTATTTCTAAAATTAATTATACTTGTTACTTGCTATTATGGATATCTAAAAGTTGTTTAATAAATAAGACATATTAAGCTTAGTAATATTTACCAAAACTATAGGCTATAGCAGATATTCAAACCCTAGAAAATTTTTCCTTTGGGCACAAGATTTTTAAAAACTTTGTGGGGCACCTGGGTGGCTCTGTCAGTTGAACGTCCAACTTCGGGTCAGGTCACAATCTCATGGTTTATGAGTTTGAGCCCCACATCAGGCTCACTGCTGTCACTCTGTCAGTGAAGAGCCCACTTTGCGTCTTCTGTCCCCCTCTCTCTGCCCCTCCCCCACTCTCCCCCCCAAATAAATACATCTTTAAAAAAAAAAACATTGCTATAAATTGCATTTTCTCTTCAATTTGCTATGAAGAAACTTATCCTTAATTTTCTTATCATAAAATCCTACCTGTCTTAATGTTTTTGTTCTTGATATGGATTTGGTCACTGCAAAATTTTTATCAAGCTGTACACTTATGACTTATACACTTCTAAAAGCTTTCTTTAAAATTTTTCAGCTGATTTAATTCTATACTAAATTATCAGTGTCTTGTCTGCCTAGTGCCTAAAGGAAGGATAATTATTCCCAGAATCATACCCAAGTAGCTACATAAGACTAAAAGGAAAAGGTGACTCTCTCAAGGAAGGGACCAATTTGCACATCCTTCAAAGGTGAGCCCACAACACAACATACACACATCACACCCTACCTCCTCCCCCACCATGGTGACCACTCCCACCAACCACCAGGACCTTGCCAAATTGTCATCCTTAGACATATCTTCCCAGTTCACCAATTAGGGGAAAGAATTTGTCCAGCAGACAAAACTAAGGACGCTTGGTTTTAAGTTTTTGCCTACAATTCCTTCTTTGTATTTCAGTAAGGGATGCCCTTCTGTTTCAAGCCTCAGTTCCTTCATAATTTTCAGGGAATATAAAAGGAAATAGGCGTCACATCTATTAAGTGTTACAGGCTACTAAAAGACTCATATGGACTTGGGCTTTTCTACCATTCTCTACGCACTGTGCAGAGCTGGGATTAGTAGAAACACATTCTCTCCTACCCTCAGCCTCTGGAATCTCTTTGGTATGGGAGAGATTGGGTAGTCTACGTAAAACTGCTGTGGAGGATGATGGAGGAATTTTTTAAGACTACCTGTCTATTTGCTGCATCTTTCAGGACAGTTCAGGAAAGGGGAACAGCAGTGACAACGCACCTTCAGAGAATTGGTGCCACCCGAACTGTCATGCGACCAGCCCGATGATGACCCAGCCTCTCCTGTGGAGCAGCCCCCAGGCTGTCTGGGGAGTCTCTGAGCAGATGGGCTGGAGGAGGATGTGTGGGGCAGATGGCAATACTAGTTGTCAGGAATGAAGACTAAACAGTGTTGGCAGAAGTCAACGATAGACTTCCATCCGCCTAGTTCTGTCCCCACAGAGCAGCCAAATGATGGTGCTTATTTCAAGGAGTTTCCAAGAATGGCATTTGATCTATATCATGAATTTCCAAGGGATGCTGGGGAACAGTTTCCTCTCCCCTCTGCAGCCTGCACATCTTGACATATGCACGGACCTCATCTCCCTGCGTTCTGTGTGTTGCAGGCTCAAGTCACAATAAACACACACATACTTTCCACTTCTCACCCTCCCCACTTTGAGCAGCATTAGGAGTAGAAGCCATTCCAGTGACAGACACTGCTATTCTGAATCCAGGATCTCTGAGGATCCCTGGACGTTAGTTTGAGCCCCAGTTTTGCACAGTATACTGTATTGTCCACACTTGTGTGGTGCAGGTCTGGAGCACAGGCACATAGATGCCGGAAGTGTCTTTCTTCATCTCCAGACATCGCTTGGTGGCTCTGTTCACAACAGCTCTTCCCTGGATGGGAGAAGAGACAGAGTCAAGGTGTTGAAATGCCCTCATCTCCTCTGCTCTTGCTCTTCCTGCTGTGCTCAGCAACATGCTTGAAGCATCCCTCAGTCCTCTGCAAGTCCTCCAGAGGAGAAAAGAAGCAAAGGGTATCGTTAGACCACCCAGTGCATTCTCTGCTAGCACCAAGGCAGACTAACCACAGATGTAAGAGTAAGCAAGGCTATTACTGGGTCCCTGGTATCCACCTCTTCTGAGGTTGAAGCATCAGGGCAGTGTGACTGGCAAGATATGACGCATCTTGGAGAGTCAGGGCCCTTCTCTACTTGACCTTCCTTTCCACATTTTCACCCCTGAGCCCATGAAACCCATTAGGATTCTCCCTCCCTCCTCACTGAGGCTCCATGGCCAGACAAGCAGAAAGTACATTCAGGAATATTAGCCTTTTTTTCCAGCACTGTGGGGCAATTCTTACACAATCTATTCTTGAGGCTTCACCAAGGGTTACTACTGGAAATGTTATAGGCTTAAGAGCCGAAGAGTCTAGTTTAAATCCCTACTCCACCACATACAGCAGAGGGCCTCAGGCAAATTACCTATAGCCTAAGTCTCAATTTCCTCATCTATAAAATGGGTTTATAGTTACTATTAGAGTTAAAACTAATATTAATTGAATTAAATTAATTGGTTAATATTTATTGAGCATCCTATACCTGACATGAAATATGTGCAGTAAATGTTAGTACATCTCTTCCCCTTCCCAATCCAATGAGGGATAGGGAGGAAGAGTCATCCTTTTCTTCATCCCCATGTGCCACCTCCAGCCCCCAGAGCTCCTGCCTCCTTATGTCTATGGCTCAACAGCTGACATTGTGCCATCTGTCCTGATCTTGTCCTCTTCTCTCAGACCTCCCACTCTCCACACCCCTCTCCACCTCTTTGCAGGGATCACTCACAGAATCTCTTTCAGTGCCTTGGTGACGTTGTTTTTCCTTTATCCACCTGCCCTCTGGTTTCATCCCCAGTTAACAGCCTCCATTTGAACTTCTAGTGAGATCTCCACCCTGGTCTCACTGTCTCACTTTGGAATCTACCACCAAGCAGGGCTGCAGCAATATGTCCAAACCTTCTCATCTTTTCCCATCAAAAACTGGTCCTTATAGGGGTGTCTGGGTGGCTCAGGTGGTTGAGTGTCCGACTTCAGCTCAGGTCATGATCTCACAGTTTGTGGGTTCGAGCCCCGTGCCGGGCTCTGTGTTAACAGCTCAGAGCCTGGAGCCTGCTTCAGATTCTATGTCCCCCTCTCTCTCTGACCCTCCCCTGCTCATACTGTCTCTCTCTCTCTCTCTCTCTCTCAGAAATAAATAAAATATTTTTTAAAAACTGGTCCTCATAGCCCTGCTCCCCTAAATTTGCCTGCCTTGGTCACTCCCCGGGTGCACATCCCCAGTGTGGGCAGTCATTCAGGCTCCCCTGATTCTTGAACTCCTCCTGTCTCCTCCACTGCTCCTTTCCGTCCGCTTACAGCCCACAGGGTACTCCTGGAGAGGTCCCCAACCAAGCAGGCCTGGCCCATAGATGAGCCTACGGATGGCTTACAACTCTGGCTTACAACTTGGCTTACTCCTATGGTTACTCTTCCAGACTTCCTCAGCACTCTTTATCCCAGGTCCCCAACTCTGGATGCTCACTTCCACTAAATGCCTTTCTTTTTTTCACTTTGTGGAGAAGGCTGCACTTCCAGTCAGTCTAGCCCCTCCCCCAAATGCCTAGAGTGTCTCGAAGGAGCTGTCATGCCTCTGTCTCTATAGCCAGCAGCCCCTGTGCTCTGAGCCCAACCACCCTGGATGCCAAAGAAACACTCTTCTTGTTTAACATTGTTCTTTGATTTCTCCCTCTAGACAGATTCCTTTTCTACTGACTTTAAATATACCCAAATGTCCCAATATTAGAGGGGGGAAAAGACCCTTAACTCTGCCATCCTTTTAAACCAAAATCCAGTGCTTTTCTTCCTTTCAGAATCAAATTTCCCAAGCAACGAGACAATAACAAACAGTGGATAAGATTCTGTGTTTGATTCTGGACACAATCTGCTGTGTGACCTTGGTAAATATTATTTAACTTCTTTGTGGTTTAGTTACTTCATAAGTAAAGTAGGGCTAATGATAATAGTCCTCTTGCAAGATTTATGTAAGTTAATGCCTGGTACATTATATGTATTCAAGAAATCTTGGCTATTATAATTTATTGTGATTTTTTAGATAAAATCACTGATTTTTTTTTCTATTTTCTCTCCTGCCAGGAGCCGCACCGCCTCTCTGGATGGCAGTCACAGCAAGGAAACTGGTATCTCCTTCTACTACTACTGGCTCATGTTGTAAATGAGGCTGCTGGTATTGACCAGGTCTCAGACTATTCCAGATCAGACGGATATTCCCCACACAGATTGATCATAAGGAAAGGCATGTCCTTGCCTTTCCAAAGATGATTGTCAAAAGGCTCTTCCTAAGGGTCTTGTAGATCCAAGACTTACATAATAAAGGGGGCTTGAGTCTGGCCCTGAGGCAAAGAGCTTAATTTAGAGTTAAGGGCAAATATCTACCCCCACCCATTTGTTTCTGCCTGGAGCATTTTCTGGCCTTGTATATGCTGACTACTCCTTGTGAAGGAACCTATTGAGGAACTTTTTCTTTTTGTGATTATGAGAGCAAAGGTATCTTCCGAAAGACCTGTTTTTGACCCCTGCTCACAGACAAGTAACTTCACCGTCTTATGCTAAAAACATTGTCTGGTATGCTAAAGATGCCTTCCTTCCCCATAAGAGAAGCATCTAAATCCCCTACCTCAATCACTATTGATAAAGATTATGCATTAGTCTTCTACAAATCTATGTTCTGGGAAATTCTTACATATCAAAGAAGTTTGTTGTCAGAAATCATTGTCTAAGGCAAATGCCACTTCTGTGCTGTCTCCAAAACACTTAAAATAAAGTTGAGCTCCAGTCAGAGCAGAGATGCCTGCCTGGTGACCAGAATCTCAGGGTGCTCTCTCTCTCTCTCTCTCTCTCTCTCTCTCTCTCTCTCTCTCTCTCTCTCTCTCTCTCTCTCGCCAACACCGTCCAACCTTCAGGGACCCCTGGACCTGCCGGAGCCGCCTCTGACGCTCTCCATTTGCATGTGACATGTCTTTTGGAAGTATTCATTACATGCTCATCTGACTCTTCTCTGGTTTCCTTTACATTGTATTCATCTGGATCTTACATATTTTTGGTTTGGTTTTTATTTGGAAGGTGTTGCCTGCCAGTTTTGAAAGAATTTTTATTTTTGTTTATTTCCATGTTCACAGAAGGAATATGTGCTCTTTCTTTTAATTTGGAAAACATATTTTAAAAGTTGGAAGCATTCATAATAGGATAATGTATATGTAGTTTGTATATACTGCTTTTTAAATTTAATATCATGATTTAATACCATGTGCATTTTCCAATTTCATTAATTTTTGAAAATATGCTTTTTGAAGATATAATTTGAATGTCTCTATATTCAGTTCAAGGGATGAACAAAAACCTCCCTTACTGTGGGACATTTAATTTTTCCTAATAATTTTGCTATGATAAGTATCAAGGTATTTTCCACATTAATTTCAACCTACATTCTATGTTAGTCTTTAAAATATTGTCTTACAAGAAAATGAGCACCTTAAAAGGGGGTACAATGAGTTTAGGGGTTCTGATTAATGTCAGGGCTCTTCCTATAGAGAACTAAACTGCTTTCTGCAACCATGCCCACCAGCGTGACTGCATTCCCACAGATATCTCTTCCTTTTTATTTCTCGAACCCTCACTACCAGTGGTTTCCTATTCTCATATCTCAGCGGATCTATTCTCAGAGTCCATCCTTGTGTAACTCCATCAACTGAATGAGGACATTTACCCAAATCTCCCTTATTTCAGCTGTGTCTCTACTCTCAACTCTCTGCTCCTCATCTCACAGTCCAGATGTCTCAAAAAGACCTTATCTCTTCAAATTGGGTTTTTGGTCTTCAAAGGTCATACCTCCTCTGGTTGACTCAAAACATGAATCATGGGGGCACCTGGGCGGCGTCTGACTTCTGCTCAGGTCATGATCTCATGGTTCGAGGGTTCAAGCCCCGCGTTGAGCTCTGTGCTGACAGCTAGCTCAGAGCCTGGAGCCTGTCTTTGGATTCTGTCTCCCTCTCTCTCTGACCTTCCCCTGTTCATGTTCTTGCTCTCCCTCTCTCTCAAAATTAAATGAAGCTTAAAAAAAAAACATGAATCACGAAACTGGAAGAAAACAAAAGGATTACCTAGTTTTATCTTCCTCTTAATTCTGGAAAATATCTTTGGTGGCTTTTTAGTAGAATGAATGTGTAACCTGTGCCTACAAAGTAAATAGAACACAAATGGCCCCAACATTCCATCAAATATCATTTTCTTACCTGAAAGAACTGTGGTCCTAAGAGATAAAGTGGATAGGAAAAGCTTGGATAGAATGAATTACTCAGGTAATACACCATGAGCTACATGATCACCTCCTTCCTCAACTTTTGGACTTCTTGACACAATGACTGTAAAACAGGACCAAACTCAGACATCAGGGTGGTGGCCACAATTCCCCTACATGTCCTCCAGTTCCAAACTCACACCCAGCCAGAGTCTATATTCTATTAGCATATTCTATTCTCATCTATATTCTACTGCAGCCAGCTGAGAAAGTGATCTTCCAAAATTCTCTTGGAAAGGCAACCTTCAAAATTTTCGGGATGTCATAATTGTTTCTTTAGCATAAGTAGTATGTTTAATTCCCCAGATTTTTAGGATCAAGTAGAGACGTTGACGGAATCAAACACATATATTTGTTAAAAATTCTATATATGGTTACTATTTCTAAGTACCTGCTATGTTTAAGAAAAATTGTTGTACAAATTAATGTTGTGATACCAATTTAAAAATGTATAATTGAATAAATTTGTAAAATGTTACCAATTACAAATACTTTTGAAACATATAATAAAATTTAATAATAATTAAATTAATTAAAAATTAATTAAAATTGGGGCGCCTGGGTGGCTTAGTCGGTTAAGCGTCCGACTTTCGCTTAGGTCATGATCTCGCGGTTCGTGCGTTCGAGCCCTGCGTCGGGCTCTGTGCTGGCTGCCAGCTCAGAGCCTGGAGCCTGTTTCAGTCTGTGACTCCCTTTCTCTCTGACCCTCCCCTGTTCACGCTGCCCCTCTCTCTCTTAGAAATAAATAAAAATATTTAAAAAAATTAATTAAAATTAATTTAATTAAAGTCAGATAATTGACATTCTTAAGAAACAAAATTTATTTTTTTATTTTATTTCTTTTTTAGAAAGAAAATGTCATGTATCAAACTTATGAATACAGGGGCGCCTGGGTGGCTCAGTTGGTTAAGGCCATCTGACTTCGGATCAGGTCATGATCTCAGGGTTTGTGGGCTCGAGCCCCGCATCAGGTTCTGTACTGACAGCTAGTTCTGAGTCTGGAGCCTGTTTCAGATTCTGTGTTTCTGTCTCTCTCTGACTCTCCCCTGCTCATGCTCTCTCTCTCTCTCTCTCTCTCAGAAATAAATAAAACATTAAAAACATTAAAAATAATAAACTTATGAATATAGTATGTAATGTTTAAGGGAATTTATTAAATTGTAAAATCCTCTTTAAATTTGCTAAAGGTGATGGATGTTGACTAGACTTATTGTGGTGATCACTTTGCAATATATACATAAATTGGGTATATTATATTGTACACTTGAAACTAATATAATGTCACTTGTATTAATTAATTATTGCAAATACCTTTATACTCATAAATTTGAAGAAATGGACCAATTCCTCAAAAACCATAAACCATGACAACTCAATCTGCATGAAAAAAATGATCTGGATAGTCCTGTACCATTAAAAATTTTCAGTTTGAGGGGCGCCTGGGTGGCTCAGTTGGTTAAGCATCCACTTTAGCTCAGGTCATGATCTCACGGATCGTGGGTTCAAGCCCTGTGTTGGGCTCTGTGCTGACAGCTTAGAGCCTGGAGCCTGCTTCAGATTCTTTCTGGGAGCGGCACCGGCCTCTCTGGATGGCAGTCACAGCAAGGAAATGGCAATGTTTGCACAGCTTCTGCCATGAGAAATGAAGACTAGTATCTCCTTCTGCTACTACTGGCTCATGTTGGAAATGAACCTGCTGGTATTGACTAGGCCTCCCAATATTCCATATCAGACCCATATTCTGAATGCAGATACCTCATAAAGAAAAGCATATTCCTGCCTTTACGAAAGAGACTTTAGATGAAAGCTCTATGGGCATTTGTCAAAAGGCTCTTCCTATGGGCCTTGCAGATTCAAGACTTAAGGGGTTAAGAACACAGGAGTTGCAACTGAGCCTGGCCCTGAGACAAACAGCCTATTTCAGGGCAGAACATAAGTTACTACATATATCTTTGCTAATTGGTGAAGCATAGCAGTCCCTTCCTCAAGGCCTACATTCCACAAACACCCTCCCTTACACTGGCAACTGGGATGAGGATAGATAAAAGTAGCTAAAACATAAACCCAGGTGCAAAGATGGACACATTTAGGGCCCCCATGTTAGTTTCCACAAATAAACCAATTCAGAAACATTTATCTTCTTGAGGGCCAGACAGAATAACTCCTAGCTTATCTATATACAATTTAACTTGTATGTTATGCTGTTTTTCTCTATGAACATTCTGTTAATTGATATCACAAAAGGCCTCCCATTGTAAGAAATTCCTTTCTATGACTTCATCTTGTTGCTGAACCTTAAAATAAAGACACCAAAACCGACAGGACAGAGATGCCTGCCTGGTGATCAGAAAGAATCTCGGGGCTCTCTCATTCTCTTTCGCCGACACCGTCCATCCTTCAGGGACCCCTGGACCTGTCGGAGCCGGCGCGGCCTCCGACAGATTCTGTCTCCCTCTCTCTCTCTGACCCTCCCCTGCTCATGCTGTCTCTCTCTCTCTCTCTCTCTCTCTCTGAGAAATAAATAAAACATGAAAAAAATTTTTTTTAAATTTCAGTTTGAGTTCCAGAAAGATGGCCTGCTGGGCTGCCACATCTTCTGTGCACACAGGCCTCGGAAGCTGGCAGGTCTGAGTGCAGGAAGTGTGCCAGGAGCAAGGTGTCCATGCTTGGGTGCTCCAAAGCAGAAACCAGGCTCACCAGACATGGATCCAGGCTTAGGGGATCGTACTGATAGTTTTGAGCACAGGTGGGAGCTTGTGGGGTACACATGAGGCCAAAAGAGTTTTAAATTCTTTTAACTCATGGTTTGAAAGCCCCTGGAAAACAAACCTCCAGGCCCATATGGTTCCACTGGAGAATTATACCAAGCATTTAAAGAAGAATTAACACCAATTTAAGATAATCTCTCCCAGAAAATCTCTTCCAGAAATGCCTCTTTCTGAAACTGGTCTATTCTGAAATTTTTGTCAACAGGACAAGTTAACAATTAGAAAGAGGAAACACCTCCTTGCTCACTTTATGAGGGCAGTATTACCTGGATACTAAAACCAAAGACAGTACCAAAAAGGAAAAAAAAAAAAGTTGCAGATCATTACTTCTAATGAACTCAGACACAAAAATCAACAACATACAAGTAAAACAAATCCAAGAAATTATGAGAAGAGGTGTACTCCATGAGTAAATGTAATTTATTCCTGGCACACAAGGCTGTTTCAACACTAGAAAATTAATCAGTGTAATCTACCATGCCAACAAGCTAAAGAACAAAAAACATGATCATATCGATTGACATAGGAAAAGCCTTTGACAAAACCCAACTCACATGCCTATTAAAATATTTCTCAACAAGTTAGAAATTCAGGTAAATTACTTCAATTTGATAAGGAGCATCTACAAAAAATCTATAGCTAACATATACATAATGATGAAAGAGTCAATGCTTTCCTCCTGCACTTGGGAACAAGGTAAGGATATCCATTCTCACTGTTCTTGTTCAACATAGTCCAGTAAAACCTTTGATTGCAAGTAATTTGTCTGCCAGTGTTCCACAAGACAACCAAACATTTCTAATAAATTTCAACTTGATAAACGAGCGATGTCTTTCAATACAAGTAGTACAGGAAGCTGAATGTCACATGATCACAACTGAGCCAATGGTTCTTCTCTCTCTCTCTCTCTCTCTCTCTTTCTCAATGCAGGATCATGGGTGATTGTTTCCCGTGCTTGGATGCTCAGTCTCAGACCGTGGTGTTTGGCAGAAATCAGTGATTTTTCAAAATGTTGGAAGGTGCCCACAACTGGCACTAGTGTTATTTTTTGTCACTTCAAAGCACCTATGGACAGACTTTTGCTTTTCCATACAAGAATAAGCTTAGGAATGCTTTGCTTCATTCTATGTCAGGCTCCCTGCAGATAGAGCCTTTCTTCTGCTGTCTTATTGCCAGTTACATTAAATGCAACTTATGACAAGAATTTATTAATACTGTAGTATAGTCAACATCCATGCAAGCGTATACAATGGTCCCCATGCAGAAAAAGATTCCATTGAGCCAATAGATAGAAGTGACTCTGTTAGTGATAGTGAAAGTCATCCTACACAATAACACTCCTCTCTTTTGTCTCCCTCATACCAGCCATGAAGGTTTACAAAGGTAATTGCAGGTTAATTTATTTCTTTTTCTTTATATTTTATATTTATTGTTTTGTATTATATTACAGTATTATGATCATTTTTATATGAATTTTTTGGGTTTGTGGAACAAATCATCTGAGTTTCCATTATTTTAATGGGGAAATTCACTTTAATATACAAGTGTTTTAGATTACAAACATTTCCGGAATGAATTATGCTGACAAACCAAGGTTTTACTGTACTAGAAATTCTAGCTAATGTAATATGGCTGTAAAAACAAATAAAAGTCAGACAGATTAGAAATAAGGGGGAAAATGATTGCTAAAACCTGCTAGATTTCTTTTTTTTTTTTATAATGTTTTATTTATTTCTAGAGAGAGAGAGAGAGAGAGAGAGAGACAGCATGAGCAGGGGAGGGTCAGAGAAAGGGAGACACAGAATATGAAACAGGCTCCAGGCTCTGAGCTGGCTGTCAGCACAGAGCCCAACGGGGCTCGAACCCACGAACCGCGAGATCATGACCTAAGTGAAAGTCGGACACTTAACCGACTAAGCCACCCAGGCGCCCCATAAAACCTGCTAGGTTTCTAAATAAAATAATAAGATTTCTAAGGTGAATATAAAAGTTTGAAGAAAAACTAGTTTTTTAATGTATAGGTTAAATAAATTTAATTTTTAAACCAAAGCAAACCTGTAATAATATTTCCTGCACACAAAAGATACTGTTAAAGACATTGAAAACTCACATTTAGTACTCTATTTTTTAAATTTTTTAAAATGTTTTATTCATTTCTGAGAGAGAGAGCGTGAGCAGGGGAGGGTCAGAGAGAGAGGGAGATACAGAATCTGAAATAGGCTCCAGGCTCTGAGCTGGCTGTCAGCACAGAGCCTGACGTGGGGCTCGAACCCATGAACCGTGAGATCATGACCTGAGCCGAAGTCAGACAGGCTTAACGGACTGAGCCACCCAGATGCCCCAGCACTCTGTCTATTGACAGAGCCTACCTGTCAAACATGCTCTGCTTGGTGACTGCCATTGACAGAGAGCTCACCAGCCTACTAGGTAGCCCATTATTCTATAGGATAGCTTAAGCTATCAGGCTGTTAGGAAGCCTTCTGCTGCCCTTACATTAAGGTGAACTCTGACTCATTGATCTGTAATCACTGGTCTCAGTTCTGCCCTCCTATAGACACTGAATAAGTCTAATCACTCTTTCCTAATTCTCTAAGCTAACATCTCCAAGCCAGTACCTCCAGATTTGCCAGTCTTTCATTTCCTCTGCACTCAATTATTTATTGAATGCCTGCCATGTTCCAGGCACTGTACTAGATGCCAGAGAGAAAACAAGAACAATATCCAGGCTCTCCCTTCCAGCTCACAATCTGGTGATGAAAAGCAAGTGAGAAGCCACTTAGAAGTGATCTTGAGTTAGAATCTGTAAGAGGGACCCTGAGAGCACATAGAAGATTCACTCATCCTCATCCTATGGAGTCACAGATGGCTTCTCAAAGAAACAAGGAACACTTCGTAGTTGGCCCAGTGAAGAAGTAGGAGACGGAACAACAGGTACACAATAGCCTAAGGTGACAGGGAATAGAGCCTTTCATGGAATTACAAGTAGTTCCATTTAGAGCCGGAAGCATAGAGCAGGAAGATGACTTACCCTTCTCCTCCTTCTCACTGATATTGCCTAATTCAAAAAGACTTAATCTAGGATCCAAAAATCCTCTGAAGTTGTAAGCAAAATTGTGCACATATGTGCGTATGTATGTTTTCCTGGAAAGAAGATTCTCAGAAATTCTCAAAGGAGTTATTAGCTTTAAGTTATGAATAAATGAGTTAGGTTGATCCCTATCTGTTAAAATGTAGTCCCTGAAGCTAATACAGTACCAAAATGTTCAGATACCATCACAGACAGAGCACTGATTCCCTTCATCAAGACATCACATCTCTGCCAGTGTAGCTTAATGTAGCCCCACACAGTAAATTCATGTGTAGATTGTAGTCAGTCAGATCCTTTATGTCATTGTCTTGTGAATTCTGCCAGATTCCCTCCACCCTGTTCTTAGTCAATTGATACTGAAGTTAAATCAGGGCTTTTACACTAGTCCTTACAAGATTTTCAACTCAGTGCTCCAGATTCTCTGATTATCATTAATAATAAAATTAATCACAAAGGCTAATATTTATTGAATACTTTCTATGTGCAGGCCCCATGCTAACTTCTTTACACAATCTCATTTAATCTTCCTAATAGGCTCCTAAAGTAGATATTGTGATCTCCATTTTATAAATAAGGAAACCAAGTTTCAGAGAGGGTAAGAAACTTGCTAATGGTGACTGACGTAGGACTGAACCCAAACTCTTAATTCTTAAGCTATGACAGATCCCAATATTGCTTCCTTTTACCCACCTACCTTTGCCAACAGACTCAGCATTCCATGCCCAGTTCCATTTCCAGTCTTTTCCCTATACACTTCCACAAAGCCAATCCTTCTAAAACACTATCAAATCAAATATGAACCTCTCAGACTAGACTTCAAGATGCTTATCCTTAAACACACACACACACACACACACACACACAAACAAACACATAACTCACTGGCTTAAAATCCCAATATATGTGCAGTCTGTTTTGGGCTGCTTTGGAACATGGCTCTAAAGTGGGCTTCTCCCCATTGCCAGGGTCTGTCAGACAGTGATCATCAGTATCTGCCTCTGCAATCAGTAGTCCCACGTAGAACTCTCCAGTTAGGTGATAGTAGACATTCTAAAAGAGAACAAAGAAATTTGCCATGGATATAGTCAGGGGAGAGAGCCTTGACTTTACAGTGGGCATGATGACTGCTCTTGAGTGAAGACACTCAATCACCATAGGGGAGCACTGAACTTTCTTAGGTAACAAGGAGTCACTTCTGCTTCTTTCTCCCCAAACCCCAATTGATTCTAGGAAGACCAGACATCAGAAGAGGACACTAGCCTGCCTGCTTCCACACAAGGGCTCCAACATAATCATGATTTGCATGGACAAGGGAGATTATCTTTCGCACACATACACACATACATCCTTGAACTTCAGAAGCTGTCATCATAAACCCCAGCTATGGGCTGGGATTGTCAAGAAATCTTTCCAATTTTTAATCTGATACTGTCTTTCTCAGTGAGCTTGGACAAATGGGTTGTTTTTGTGTCTCAGTGTTTTCATTTGTCAATTGGAAATGCTATCCATCCTGCATGCCATCAAAAGTGTCTTGTGAGGGCAACATGCAAGTAACAAGAGAGATGTGAATATTCTCAGGAGGAAAATTCCCCTGGCTGCACCTTCCACTTGGTGTCAGATTTCTTCTATTCTATGGAATAACCTCCATTTAGCCTCTCTTTTCTCCAGCCCATTTCCTTCTCTACAGAAGAAGCCACAGGTAACATCACCTGCCTACCTTCCAGGGCATCCCAAGAGCAGTAGGATGGTGGAGTCAGTGAGGAGACAGGAATAGGAAGGGACTGGAGACTACTGTCAATGAAAACATTACCACTGAGAATGAATGTGACAAAGCATAGACTTTGTACCCATGCTCCCTATACCTGAAGTGGGCCTCTCTAGCTATGACCTTTTGGATGGACTTGGAAGTACTTAGTTATAAGAACAGGTTTGGATTTCACCCTTACCCATTACCCAGGATGCTCAGCTCCTGCCTTCGCATCATGTAACACCAAGTCCAAATCTGGCAAAGGCTGCCAGGGGCTGAGCCACAACAGACTCACCCCACCGAGGCAGGGGACATTGTGGAAAATACCTGTGAACTATATTCATGACAGTAATACATGATGGGAGTGTTGGCTAAAACAAATTCCTGATCCAGGCAAATATTTTCATCCAACGTGTTTTTCATCTGAAAGGGCAAAACACACAAAAACACCATTGGAAAGAGGCAGAGAATGAGGACCCTCAAGCTTCCCCAGGCCCTGTATTTTCTCCACTACTCCAAGGGTGCCAGAAATTACCAGCCAAAAGGGGGCAGGGGGTTGGGATCTTGGGATCCATTTTATGTGCACTAGACAGATGCTGGAATGAGGTGCTGCTATGATGCCCCTTCCTGGGAACACCCACCCATCAGACTATCACAGCACATATAGAGAAGGGGGTCCAGGCCAGACATCTTGGTTGGCTGAGAAACTGAAAGGGTCAGACCTAGGGCTATAATTTGCAAAGTAAGAAACCAGAGACAGAGACATGGTAAAAAGATGGGATCTGGGGAGGAAGAGATGACAGGAAACTCAGAGAGCCCAAGGGCAAAATGCCAAGAAAGAAGTTAGCGTAGAAATCCATCCTGGGTAGGATGGATTTTGGAAACCATCTTCTGGGCAGTCATGCAGTTCAGGTCTTACTGTCTTTCATAGTCAAATATTTAACATCTGAAATGCAATTTCATAATACATACTCTTCCATAGCCCACAATGTTGTGAATTGGCTTCAGGTTTGGATAAACATATTTCAGATACCAGTCAAAAGTTTTACATTTCAGTTTCTTCCGGAGTGCCATTCTGGAAGAAATGTCTCCAAAATCGATCCCAGGGTTCTATAAATAAAACATGGAGTGTTTCTGTGCCTTGTAACATCCTTGACTCCACCAAAGGGTATGAATGACGCATGAGGGAATGGAATATTTTCCTGATAGCGTGTAAGGTAACCTTGATAATTATAGTTTTCCAGGGAAAGTGGGAAGAGCTTGAACCCTTATAATCTCTGCTGGTTCCAAAGGCACTTGCAAGGCCTGTGCAGTGGGGTCATTCGGGTTTATTTCTCATCATTAGCAAACTAATGCAAACTGTTCCTATTTGAGATAATGTTTACACCAGTAAGGCACAAAATACTCCTCATGATAGCCAGAAAAGGCTTTTGAAAGGAACATTCTGGTAATGAGATGTAGAGGTTAAAGGAGATTTTCTACAAGTGACGTCTATGGGGAATCATAGTGGTGGAGCCACAGCTCCAGACTGGAAGACAGCATACTGTGCCGGCCTCCGGTGGCTGGCGAGCCTTAGCCAAGAAGCCCATCCCGATTTGGGTGCATCCAGCAGGGTTACAGTTCCTACTCTTACCACCCCACATCCTACCCCTCATGACCAGTGAATTCTTGATGTCCAGCTCTGCCCCACAAGGAATCCCCCAGTACAGATGATGCATGAAGAACATGGAATCTAGAAGATTCCTTGGTTTGAATTACGTCTCCGCTGCTTACTACTTTATTACCTTAAACAAGTTCCTTTCAACTCTCTGTGCTTTGGTTCTCCATCCTAAATGTGGAGTCATAAAAACAAACCTACCCCATAGATATGTTGCGATAATTAATGACTGCCTGGAGCATAATATTACTACATTAATGTTAAGTGTCATTATCATCACACCGTTGGGACTTTATCCAATTTTTTAGGGCTGGGATGGCATTTTCACTGTATCCCTCCCATCTCTTACCATTACCACCACCTCCTCCTCCTTCATTTTCCCCTTCTTCTGTTAAATTCCATTACAAACCTGGAGAGGTATGTTCCAGGCCAAGTAGACCATGTATTTGTACTCATCCATCCAGATTTCAGCCACTTGCAGAGCATTGCGCTTCAAGGCAAGATGCAGATTTAAGGCATAGGGCTTGTGGTGTCTCTCTAGGTGAGCAATCCGGGAACAGGGCAAGATCTTGATTCTCCCTCCACACTGCCACACCTGTAAGAGAAGACAAGAAAATTCACTTGTCAGCAGGCTGGGCCCATGGCCAATAAGCGGCATAGTTTGTAGACTCACAGAGAAATATTTTGGAACCATTTTTTAAAATATAAATTCAGTCCTGCCACTGCCATCTCTATGTTACTTCTCAATCAACCTACTTAAAATAACCTATTTTAAAAGTCTACTAAAATGCTTCTCTCCTGGGGCACCTGGGTGGCTCAGTCAGTTAAGCGTCCGACTTTGGCTCAGGTCATGATCTCATGGTTCGTTGGTTCGAGCCTCGCGTAGGTCTCTGTGCTGACAGCTAGCTCACAGCCTTGAGCCTGTTTCAGTCTCTATATCTCCTTTTCTCTCTGAACCTCCTGTGCTCACCTTGTCTCTCTCGCTCTCAGAAATAAATAAAACATTTTTAAAAATTTGCAAATAATTAAAAATAAAATGCTTCTCTCCTGTTGTTCAGACAGCTCCAAAACTCTTACCTCCTTCAAGAAATCTTCTTGAACAAACCAAAGGAGTGGCTGCCTCTGTTCCTTTATCCCCAAGAAAGTATCAAAGTCCTGAGAGGCACCACACCCTGAGCCAATCTCACTGGACTTAACTGCTCATGACCACCTCTGTCCTGAATGCTAGATATAAAGCAATGTGCTGGACAGACTCTCAGGAGCTCCCATGATTCCTGCCTCCTTGTGTTCACACACTTCCCTAATCCCCTCTTTGAGTGTGGGCTTGTGATACTCTTCTATCCAACAGAATATGATTTGTCAATATAAGGAGACAGTATGTACATGACTGCCTGTATGTGATTATGCTATATAAGATTGCAGTGTCCATCTTAATAGGAGACATGATGTCTTTCTGGTTTTGAAGAAATAAGCCACCATATTGTGAGCCACAATAATGAAGAAGGCCACAGGGCAAGAAACTAAGGGAGGCTTCCAACTGTTAGTCAGCAAAAAAATTTAATGCTTTCTCAGTCTGGAGGGCTTCAAGGAACTGAGTTCTGCCAACAATCACATGAGCTTGGTAGATCTTTCCACAGTCAATCCTATATAAGAGATGAGAACCTAGCCAACATCTTGACCATGGATTTACAGAGGACCTTGCTAAGCCATGCATGGACTCCTAGTCCGCAGAAACTGTGAGATGGTAAATGCACCTTGCTCTAAACCACCAAGTTTATGGGGCGCCTGCGTGGCTTAGTCGGTTAAGCGTCTGATTTTCGCTTAGGCCATGATCTTGGGGTTCGTGGGTTCGAGCCCCGCGTCAGGCTCTGTGCTGACTGCCGGCTCAGAGCCTGGAGCCTATTTCAGAGTCTGTATCTCCCTCTCTCTCTGACCCTCCCCTGCTCACGCTGTCTCTCTCTCTCTCCTAGAAATAAAAATAAAAATAAAAATAAAAACATTTAAACCACCAAGTTTGTGATAATATTGTTACACAGCCATAGATAATTAATACAAGTAATTCTTGACCAAGAGATACCATGACTTATGATATAGTTACAAATATTCTTCTTTGTCACCCAGATGGGTACGAACATACTTGTCAGGCCACATGGTCTAACATTTGGTTTAAAATTATGGTCTTCATCTAGACAGATGATAGAACTATCTAATGATATTAGATTGATATAATGGCTCTGGTGTATTCTCTTCTTGGTTTCTCAAGAAAGGTGCAGTTTCAGGCAGCTAATTAGCGTATCTGGCAGTACGCTACATTCATGCCCAAGGGGACTTTTGAGATAAGAGTGAGCAACTTAGGTCCTGCTGGTTCAGGACCACCTGAAGGGTCAGTCCCCTTACCTGACTTTCAGTTTTTTTCATCTTTTCTTCTCCTTCTGAACCCATAGATTCTCCTCCCTCAACTCCCAAAACCCAGAATAGCACAGTGACAAAAAAATAAGGCTTTGAAATCCGACTAACCTGTGTTCAAATCCTGATTCTATCCCTGCACAGATGGCAACTAGGGGCAAAACACTTCCCTTCACTGAGCCTCAGGTGGCTCATCCACAAAATGGCATACAGCTGCCAGTAGGAGTAAGTGACAAACAAGGATTCATAAATGGCTATGATTTTTTTTTTTATAAATAGTTTATTGTCAAATTAGTTTCCACATAACACTCAGTGCTCATCCCCACAAGTGTCCTCCTCCATAAATGGCTATGATTTTTAACTTTAGATAGCTCTTTCCTTCCATTCTCCTCTTCCATTTCTCTTCATTAGTTTCCAGAATCATGTGGAGGCTACATCTGATTTGTTTTCAGATTTTATATTCTGAAGCCAAACATCTAAAATTTCAAATACAAATTTACTTCAATTTTTTTTTAGTTGATGGTAGTTTCCAACCCACAGGAATTTAGGGGAGAAAAAACTTTTGGCACAAAAAACTTAAATTCAAGTGAAAAGATGAAAGTCATGAATGTTAACTATTATCTCTGACCAACAGTTTTCAAATTTCACTCTTTCAACTTGTTCCCACTTGCCAAATGCTCCTCCATTCTCATTTCCTAAAACTATCTGTGTGTGGGTGTGGGTATGGGTGGGTGGGTGTGGGTGTGGGTGTGTCTACCACACACAGAGACATGAAACTTCTACTTATAATAACGATGACTTGCTTTGTGGCACATATTACCTTAATATTTTTCATGAATTTTCCTCACCATATTATTATTATTCCCATTTAAGTAAGTTGCCCACATTTACCAGCAAGTAAATGACATAGCTGGATTCTGAACCCAGGGAGTGAGCATGTTAAGCTTTGGCAAGAGGCCAGGAATACATAAGGTACTTAATAAATGCTTGTTTTTCTTTCTTATGCATCAGCCCAAAGAGCCTGTCTCCTTTCATATGCGTCCATATGCACCATCACTGCCATGCTTCTAGATGTCAGAATAAAACATTCCATGTAGCTCTGATGTATCCCAAGTTCTGTCATTGGAAAAAAACAGATCTTAACAAGTGCTGAGAGGTTTTAAAAGCCAAATAGCTGCACACACAAACTAAGGAAACTGGGTATGGGTAGAACTGTTTTATCCAAGAAAAGGAAAAGAATGGCCCTTCCCTGACCCTCTGTACATTTCCAGCAAAGTCTATCAAAAAATCACAAAACGTTAAAAGAAAGATGATTTCTCGTGGAGACTAAACTGGCAGAGCTCAACACAGGGTGGGAGAATGAAAACAGAGGCAGCAAAACGAGAGAGTAGAGAAAACATGAAGACCTCAGAAATGGTAAGAAGGGCTTGGGGTCCTAACTTAGGTAATTGGAGTTCCAGACAAATTCATAGAAAGCTATGGTAGGTAGGAAAGCCTCATGTCATAATGTAACTAGGGTCATCTTAGGACTTTGCTAAGTACCACACATAAAATAATTATTTCCTCATTTATATTTTCATGCTGGAGACTAATTGTACTCCAAATATCTATTCCCTCTACATTTATAGTTATAGAAAGAAAACTGCACACATAAGCAACTAGCTGAAATCTACGTTTCACAGACTCTTTTGCTTACTAGTGGCCATATGATCAGCAATGGCCCAGGGGTTTTAAGGGGGAAATGACGTATACAACTTTTGGGGAATGACTTTAAAAAGAAAGCATGCTCTGCTTTTCCCTTTTTCTATTCCTATTGACTAGAATACAGGTGTGGTGCTGAACGTGACAGAACCACAAGATGGAAGAATCATGGTCCCCATCACCCTGAACCTGTCATCTCAATCCTGAACTGTTACTGGGAAAAGGAATCAATTTCTATCTTGTTTAAACCTGTTATTTTAGCCTCTCTCACAGACGCCAAATAAGAATTCTAATATCTTTATAAATCATTTAAAATTATTTATTATGTTTTAACAGTGTCATATCCTTACAAGGTAGATAAAGGAAGGATGCTTCTCCTCTTGCATAAATGGAAAAACTTGTCAAGACCGTCATACAAAAAAGTTTTCTCTGCCAAACAATGACTGTTGGCTCAAGGTATAACCCACATAGGGACTCAAAGTGTATTTGTTAACACATAAATATGGGGTCCTGGTTAGGACTTAATTAGGTATAACATGTAATTCTAAGGTCATCAGTTCCAGTGAAAATAAATTAAAAGAGTAGTCCTGAGCAAGCTTTAGAAAATACCATATGCTTCCAAAAAAAAAAAAAAAAAAGCACCGTTTTATAGAACCTCAGTCCACAATGAGTTAGCAGAGTCAGGATTAGAACCCAAGTCCAGCATTTTTTCCAATGCCATCCTGGCATCCTTATTATTATTATTATTATTATTTACCGTTTATGAGCATAAGTCACATGTCACCCACCATGCTCGGTGCTTAATGTAGTAGATATGGCATAGAGAGTGTGTATACTATCCAAGATAAGTCACAGAGTAGGATTTAGACTTAAGTCTGTCTGTATCCCAATACCCATGCAATTTTCACTAACTAATGCTGCCTTTTGTAAGAGTTCAGCTTTAGTCTGGAAGATGAAAGAAAGATGTAAGAACCATCACAAACCCAAAGGGCAAGGTCTTTTAACAAAGGCCTGTAGATTATACAGGAGAGGCAAAAGGAATACTCCGGGATGTTTTATGCATGAAATCTTTTCCAAACTGACTATGGTAAGTTTAATTTATTGTCCCCAATTCTTCATGGCTTCATTGTAGATAGACTTCACTGTAGACAGACACCCTGGACAATGGAGCTGGCCATGTGACTTACTTTAACAAATGGCATGGAGCATAAAAATTATGTGCTATTTCCACACCCACGCCTTAAGAGACATCACATGTTTCCACTTGCCCTCTGTTGCATAAGAAGAACTTTACCAAGGTAGCTACTGTCCCATTGGCCTGAGTCTCAGAATAAACATGTGTGGAACAGAGCCACCCCACATAAGCCCAGCTGGACCCAAGGATCTGTGAGAATAAATTATTGTTGTTTTAAGTTTCTGAGTTTGGGACAGTTTGTAACACCGCATTTTTGTGGCAGGAGCTAACTAATACACTGATGTAATATGAACCTGCACTTGCATTTTCTCTAATTGTCTTAGTTTGCAAGCTACATTTATACAGCATAAAAATTCAGGTTGTTCATTTGACCTGAGAAATCATGAGAAACTACCAGGGTAATAGAAGAGACATCATCACTGAAGTGTGACGCCAGTGCTGTTCCAGACACACAGGAAGTTAATCAGAAGTAGAATTGGTTTGAGAATTTCATGCTGTACAACCCATCACTGGCTATTTGTCCTAGACCAGACTACATCTCAGAATGAACTTCTGTCATGATGTCAGTGGCTCCAGCTCTCCATACAGGAGCATGTTGGTTGCCCATACATCTGTAGCACTGGATCCTTATGCCCACTTCAAATTCCCTTTGATTAATCTTGTAGATAGCTGTCTGACTTAAAGTTGATTTATCCTAAGAGATGCTTAGAAACTGCTTGGAGTCTTCCATCCATATTTCCAAGATTATATAGACCTATACCAGAAAGCTCTACTCCAGTTTTACTGCCTATCCCTAGTGACTCAGAAACATGAGAATATGTCTATTTCTTGAGCCAATGACATTCAGCCTTGTTCCAGAATTGCAGAGATCCTACCAACCCTCCAATTATTTCCCCTCCTGCTTTGTCTCAAAATAAGAAGGAAATATACCCACCCTCAAGCTAAGTTCCACATTCTCTCCTCCATAGACCAGCATCCCATCATCCAGAGATCCTATGTCTCTGAAGAAGATCCTATTGGCAGCCAGGATGCCCATGATGGAAGGACTCCTGTAGAACACACAGCAAGAGAGTTATTAACCTCTTGAGGAGGAATGGTCAGGATGAAGGTGGGTGAGGGGGTAGGAAGACAATTTGGTTTTCAAAACTCTACTCAAGACTCTTCCTATCTTGAAGGCTTTTCCTAAACCCTCAGGCTGGACTTAGTGCATGAGGCATTTCCTTGTCCCCATGCTGCCATAGCCTTATCAAATTATATTGACATGACATCTTTTTGGGGACTCCTGGTGGCTCACTCAGTTAAGTGTCAGACTCTTGGTATCAGCTCAGGTCATGATCTCACGGTTTGTGAGTTTGAGCCCCATGTCAGGCTCTGTGCTTACAATGTGGAGCCTACTTGGGATTCTCTCTGTCTCCCTATCTCTCTGCCCCTCCTGCTCATTCACTCTCTCTTTCTCTCTCTCTCTCTTTCCCAAAATAAATAAATTTTTTAAAAAAGAGAAATTATATCCTTTTCATCTTCATATCCCTACTTCATAGCCTGATAAAGGCTTAATATGGCTCAAATGGTCTTTAAAACATTACATTCTTTGCTTTATTTTGTTTGAAAGTCCTTAAACAGTCTAAAAGGTCTATAATTTCTTATCTAGGATCAGTTTTTTTCTCTATCCTCTGTCCTTCACCCCATCTCCTCCACTCCTCCCACCCACTCTCATCAGTACCATGAAAGATAAACAAAACAAGAACCATCCATTCCTGATTTCCCAGGTGCCAGTCAAGTTCCCTAAGCCCCAGACTTACTTCACTGGAGCAGTGACATCATGTTGATCAATCCAGTCCTTTGGCAGAGGATCATAGCGGCACCATAGCTTCCAACTGAACCCATCAACTGCCAGTGCATACTTCTCCACTTCAAAGGTGTCAAAATGAATGTTGTCAAACACAGGAGACACAATCACGGTGTGGTCTTCCTGAATCCGAGCCAAAATGGGCTCTGCCCTGAAAGAAGAGAGTACAACAAACCCAGGCTGGATATGAAAGTAAATAGCAGAATAAAGCAAACAAAACTTCTCCAAGCATCTTGCCTGGCACTGAGCACCTTTTTTCATTTAGGTGTATAGCACAGTAAGTAGGACTCTCCAGAGAGGAGAGTCTCTATAGTTTTCAGATAGCTGAGGCTACTAACAGCTGACCCCTGTCAAGAACACATTTGGGGCATGCCTGGGTGGCTCACTTGAGCATCCTACTTCTGATTTCAGCTCAAGTCATGATCCCACAGTCGTGGGATCAAGTTCCTGATTGGGCTCCACACTCAGCATGGAGTCTGTTTGGGATTCTCTCTCTCTCTCTCTCTTTCTCTCTCTCTCTCTCTCTTCCTCTGCCCCTCCCCCACTTATGCTCACTCTCACTCTCTTTATCTCAAAAATTGGAATTAATACCCAAATACCACTCCCAAGTCATTGTGAACAGGACCGTTGGTATTCTGCCAAAATTTACATTATCTCTTTGGGTCTCCTTTTTTCCAAAATGATGTCTCTTTACTATCTGATTCTCCAAAGAACATAACTTTCTTTGTATCATGTAATTTCAGGGCTGGGAAAAACCTTAGGAATTATCAAAACATAATGTCTTCATTTTACAGTTAAGGACATAAATGTTTAGTTGGGTAATGTGACTTGTTCAAAGTCACAAAGTTATTTAGCAAAGTCAGGGTCAGTATCCAGTTGTCAACACTACAAGCCCATTGCTTTTTTGTTTTTTGTTTTTCTCTAGCACTGAACTACTTTCCTTAGCCAACAAAACTCCCTGAGTAAAAGCACTGTATCTTTGGATCTTTTCTTTGTTCAAGGTCTGGTACTGTCTTTCCCTATTTCCACAATACCCTCTCGTGTATGTAGTACAGTATTGTACCTCTTTTCTCCCCTTTCCCAGAAGAAGAAAACTCCAGGAGTCTTACCATCCAACATTCACTTCAACATGAGCATCCAAGATGACAATCACATCAGCTGTAGCCACTTTGCTGCCAGTGTTACGTGCTTGAGCAAGACCCTTTCTCTTTGTATGCCGAATTATTTTCAGTAGTCCTGGATACCTCTGATTATAAAGCTTTATCTTCATATCCAAGTATGACTTTAGTTCTCCTGCCAACCAAATGGATACCTATAGAAATCCTGAGTGCTTTAATCAATGTGGTGTAAAAATTTCATTCTATTATATAGTAGTGGTTGAAGTACCTCCAGTTTAGGATAAGCAGTTCTACCATCTTAACTGAGAAAATAAGTAGTGTTTCCCCTGCACCTACCTCTCCCATCTCTTACATCCTCAGTCTTAATTCTCCATTCCTAATCCCCCTTCCCTTGAAGTTAAACTACATTACAATAATCATACTGCTTACTATGTAATAAGGATTACTACACGTTTTATGTATATTGAGAAATTCTTACAAGAATTAGGAGACAGACCTAAACTGAATAAGGAAGAAGTGCTGATGAACAGACATTGTGGAGATAGCCTGGAATGTCTTCCCCACAGCTAAATTCTCAAGATATTCTGAAGAATCCATAAACAACTGAAATTATTTTGTCTTCTTTTACATATTTCATCTTGGGCCAATTTTGGACAGAATTCCCAGACTAATGGCTTTTCCATCTTCTAGAATAATGAATTTATCCCCCAAATTATGCAAACAGGATTCACTATTCCTAGATTGTTTACATTTTTTCCTCTATCTCTCCTTACTTTTTTATAAAACCTGACTATAAATTTGTTCTTTGACTCAGCCTACCAGCTGATTTCTTCATATGTATGAGAACAACTTGCATGCAAATAACTAAGCAGTATTAAAATATCTAACCAAATGACTCTGAATTTCCACTGATAACATTAATTTATTTAGTTTTCAAATTATCCTATGAGGTAGGTACTTCAGTATCCTCACTTTATAGATGAAAAAACTGAGGCACAGAGAGATTAAGAAACCTGTCAAGTTACACATCTAATAAGTGGCACACCTAGATGTGAGCCCATGTTGTGTCTAAACATCATGTCATGCTGCCCCAAGATCTATGTGTGAACTTGGCTGGGTTTATAATGATTTCCCTCCAATCCTCTCTTCCCAGGGCCAAGAGACCAGATCCTTTCTGGTTCCTCTCTGAGAAGAAGAGCAGATCTGTGAGTACTGGAGTGGCCAGGATCTGGAATCAATACCTACGTGACTGTGGCACAAAAATTTTCCCCTAAAATTTCTTAATTGAGCTCCAGGATGACTGACTCAGTAGTTGAAGGTGTTAAAGAGAGCCAGTGGATTTGAAAGCTGTTTGTTCCTTCTGAGAGACACCAAGCTGGAAAATCTCTACACTCACCCAGTCACTTCTTTTAGGAAGCAATTAGAAGGGGTTGTCATGTTTTTTCTGCTTCTTCTGCCCCTGAAAGACTTGTGGCAAAGTGGGGGAGGGGAGCAAGAGGCTCTGTCACTTGACAGTGTGAGGAAGATATAATCTTCTGTAGAAGACAAAATCATGGATTCTGCCTATTTTTTTTAGCAATGTCTTCAGGAAAAAATCAAAGTAAACAGAAAATCTGGAAATCTTGGTGGAGATGTTATAATAGTATAAAGGAGCAAGAGCAGGATTACCATAACTTCTGAGGTACTTTTTTCTAAAAGGCATTTGAAAAGCATTTTTCTCACCAAAAGCTATGAAGAATAATCTGTGTGGTTGGTTAGTTGTTAACATAGTTGTTAATTTTAAACATAGTTTGTTAGTTGTTAGTTGTAAATAGAGTTGTTAACAGCATAGTTAGGAATTACATTACTTCCAAATTAACCAGGATAAGGAAGAGGAGGATTAAAAATCATTTACCTGGAGTATTTTGTAGGAGTTCTAAAATAAAACGTGTAAATCAAAATGGTGGGAAAAAACAAAAGAGAGGTTGCCATAGATCCTGGATATCTAGTCTGTAATTCAGCCTCTTTCACTATATAATTTTGTGTCACTTCACATTTGGGGATCTCTGTTTCTTCCACTTAGAAACTATGGATAATGTCAGGATCCTTTCAGTTCCAAAATTCTATGAGTTGTAGATTCTAAGTCATCCTCTCAAAAACAATGCCTATAGTCCAGGATAAGAATTAAAGACCCCTTGATAGAGCTTCTGAAGTAAACTTATGTTCACTTCTCAGCCTTGCTCTCCCACTGGTCCACTTTGCCCTCAAGCACTTTGTTCCAGGATGCTCAGCTCAGGGTGATTCTGGCTTCTGCAGATTTACTTTTCATCACTCTCTATCTTCCAACCCCCACACATACACCCAATCATTGTTTTCTTTGCTTTTCTAAATCCTACCAAGCTTTCAAGTTCCAACCCGTCCTTCTCCTCCAGGAAGCCTCCCTAGATCATCCCATCCTTTTCTCTGGGATTTATTACACTCACCGACAGCTTGCTCAATTTAATACACCATTCTTCAAATATTGAGAAGACTTTTTATGGGTATGTCTTGCCTCATCAATTAATACAGGAACTTCTCATAATCACTAACATTCTCTTCCCTGCATAATGCCCTGTTTTGGGAACAAACTCAACAAATAGTTGTTGGTTATAAAATTTGCCTAAAATTTGAAAGAAAATACAGAATCCCACCTATATTAATATAATTTCTGAAAAGTTGGAATAGCTCTGTTGACACTTGAAACACTTGACCTAATGCAAATTAAGCTTCATATCTGGGGGGAAAGGAAGACGGCACACCTCTAACACCAGGTAATGGCATTTCAACAGTACTACAAATGATACTGAGGTAAAGAAGGAATAATAACACTAGCTAATATTTATTGGGAACAAGTCCTTGGTTGAGGACTTTTCATTATTTAATCCCCAGAATGGTCCTATCAGGTAAAATATTTATTTCCCCCATGTTACAGATGAAAAAATGGAGACATGAAGTAATTGAGTGACTTGCCCCCCAAAGTTAAATGAATGTTAAGTTTCTCTTGTGGTATGCCTAGTAGACTTCCATTTATTTTCCTAAACTTAACACAGATTTTTTTAGTCCTCTTTGGTGTAAGACCAATTTACCTGATGTTTTCATGGTTAATGAGAGAGAAGCTAATTCCTATCCCAGAGACATGAGTCAAAGAATGATTAACAGTTCCCTCTTCTGTGCCCACTCAAACATAATCACTATGGAAAACATTACTGACCCAAGTGAGAGAAATGTGTTATATGAAAGGGGCATGGTTTGAGACAATCTAGAGTTTTGCTTGACTTCTCTTTATGTGTCTACCCTACATTTGTAATCTTGTATCTTTTAATTAATTTTTCCACAGGAAGAAATCTTGAATTAACTCTTATCTACTCTTCATGAAATGTGGGATTAAAGAACCATTGATTTTTTTCCCCCACAGAAAAAGATATCTTCTGTGATCTATCATCTCAGCCCTTGTATATGCACCATGAAAAAGCTGAGTCTCAGAGAGGTAAGACAACTTGCCTCAGGTCATCTCACAGAACCAGGGAGTAGAGCCAGGGTGTCTTCAGATGTCTAGGACAGAGGTCTTTCCAATCAAGCTCTTGTTTCTTGCTTAAAGACCATGTGTGCAACTTGGTATCAGTCTCTATGCCCAGGAAGGAATGAAGTCAGCCATTCTCTTTTCTTTGGTTTTCAGTGGAATTTTGCTTAGGAATTTTACCTTCTTATTTTTTGTGCAGTTATATTGAAAAGACAAGAAAGGAAGGTATTTAAAGCATAAAAAGAAGTGTTTTTGGGGCGCCTGGGTGGCTTAGTCGGTTAAGCGTCCGACTTTCGCTTAGGTCATGATCTCGCGGCTCGTGGGTTCGAGCCCCACGTCAGGCTCTGTGCTGACTGCCAGCTCAGAGCCTGGAGCCTGTTTCAGAGTCCGTGATTCCCTCTCTCTCTGACCCTCCCCTGCTCACGCTGTCTCTCTCTCTCTCTCTCTCCTAGAAATAAATAAAACATAAAAAGAAAAAAAATAAAATAAAAAGGAGTATTTTTAGTGTCTTAAAATCCAAAAAGAAACGCTTAGAGGTCACTTGTTTCTTCTTCTTGGGTCAAACTGCCCCTAACTTTGAAGCTTTGGTAAATACCTCTCTGATACTTAAAGATTCCCCCAAAGAAGGAATATATTCTGTCTCTAATGGGCAACCACTTTCACAGTCCTTAGAAATTTCTTCCTTATTGCTAGCCTAAATCTCTGGTTTTGTGACTTTGTTATATTTCTTTTATTTGGCATCCAAAATTTTAAAAACTAAGAGATAACACTTGCTGAGAGGTTACTATGGGCTATATGCTATTTGTAATCTATGTACTATATTAGTAAACATAGTGGCTAGAGCTAGGGCTCTGGACTCTGAAATTTATGATAAAATCTCAATTCTGTCACCCTCCAGCTATATGATGTTGAACAGGTTCTTTAACCAGACTACGACTTAACTTTTTGCATCTGTAAGTTGGGCAAAAAAGTGGTTCTTCCTCATAGGTTGTTGTAATGATTTAAACAGTTAACATACATGAAGTGCTTGGAATAATATTAGCTGCCATGATTATCTCATGTAACTCTCGTTACAGTTTATGAAATAGTTATTATTACCAACATTCATGTTTTGCAGATAAGGAAATTGGAGCATGGAGAAGTTGAGATATCCATGGACATAGAGAGGAACTGGGATTCTGAAGTCCCACAAAGTGAGGGCTCAGGTTCACTATGGCCCACTTTTCCATGTGTCCTCCCTGGGTGAGCTAGTCAGGCATGGGGAGGGGGTATGCTGTGAGCAAGAGACATTGTCACTGTGAAGAGTCTCAGCATCCAAACCCCCTTTTCTCTGGGCTTAATTACCTGGGAAGATTGCTCTTCCTCATAGGAACAGTTTTGAATCCCTTCTTGGTATCTGAGGTCTAACTTTGGACCGCACCTGATTCCCCCAGGTCCCCATCATGGTGCATGGGAAGCCTTTGGAGTCACTCAGTCTGGAACCTGACTCAGCTCCACCACTAACTATACAGTTTGGGGAAACTATGTGGTCTATCTCTCTGTGTCTCAATTTCCTTATCTGTGTAATCAAGATAATGATCCTCTACTTTGACTTTGGAAGATTAATGTTTCCTGCACATAGGCCCTCAATAAATGATCCCTTTCTTTTCCCTGTCTGAGGAGTACAAAGTGTCCTAAACTCTAACTTAAAACTTTTCCAACCTAGCATGGTCAATAAACTATTGTTTTTTGATCAAGGTGCTCACCATTTGAGCTAAAATCATCCACCAAGATGATCTCCTTTAACAATTGAGAGGGGGTGCGGTTGATGATACTAGTAATAGCCCGTTCTATAATGGATAGAGCTTCATTCATGAATATGAGAATGACACCAAGGGATGGGAGTTGTGTAGGATATGTCTTACACCTGTAAGAAACCATCTTAAATAACCATATTAGTTTTTAAAAATTACTTAAACATTACTATCAAATTTACCCCTTCACTACATACGATGTTTTAATATATCAACTGCTCACAACCCCCAAACTCATTAGGAAGGACAACTTTCAGGTGATTATCACAGTAGCAAAATTTTATTTTTGTTTATCCAAAATTTTCCTGTTATTAGGATAAAATCCATGTGTTTTCTATTAATCTTCAAAAGATATATCTGCTTGAACATCCAACATCCCCAAAAAGAATCCCTATTCCTCCCATATCTCCAAATTACCTTCCTTGCCAGAGGCTTTCTTTCTGTCATTGCAACCACCTTTTCCCCATGTTCTCAGACCACCAGTCATTTTTGATACAAACCTCTACTCCACTGCTATAAAGAGGTAGGGAACTGTTCAAAGAATTATGTTTAACACATTTTTTAACGTAATAGTTTACATTTATTAAATGCTTACCATATGCTAAGTACTAGCTTACTCTTTATTTCTAACATCTTTATTGAGGTCTACTTTGCATATGATAAAATGCACTTATTTAAAAGAATAAAAGGGTGCCTGAGTGGCTCAGGTGGTTAACGTCTGACTATGGCTCAGGTCATGATCTCACGGTTTGTGGGTTTGAGCCCTGCATCAGGTTCTGTGCTGACAGCTCAGAGCCTGGAGCCTACTTCAGATTCTGTGTCTCCCTCTCTCTCTGACCTTGCTCTACTGACACTCTGTCTCTCTCTCACACAAAAATAAATAAACATTAAAAAATTTTTAAGTGTAAACGTGTTTTTTATAACATTCACAGAGTTGAGCAACCATTACTACTGTCAAATTTTAGAATATTCTCATCACACTAAAAAGAAACCCATACCCATTACCCGTCACTCTCCATCCCTCCCCAATCCATTCCACCCCCACTTCCTTTAGCTAAAGGCAACCACAAATGTACTTTCTATGTCTATAGAATTGTCCATGCTGAACTTTTCATATAAATAGAAACATACAATATATGTTTTTTTATCACTAGATTCTTTCAGTTAGCATAATGTTTTCAAGGTTCATCCATCCATGTTCTAATGTATCAAAACTTTATTTCTTTTTTTATTTTCAAATAATATTTCTTTGTATGAGTATGCCACATGTTTATCCATTTATCAGTTGTTGGACATTTAAAAATGTTCCATTTTTGAGTGGTTATTAATGCCACTGTGAACATTCTTGAATCAGTTTTGTGTTGGCATATGTTTTCATTTCGCTTATATATACACTGAAGAGTGCGATTTCTTTCTTTTTTTCTTTTTAATGTTTTTTATTTATTTCTAGGAGAGAGAGAGAGAGAGAGCGTGAGCAGGGGAGGGTCAGAGAGAGGGAGTCACAGACTGAAACAGGCTCCAGGCTCTGAGCTGGCAGTCAGCACAGAGCCCAACGCGGGGCTCGAACCCACGAACCGTGAGATCATGACCTGAGCGAAAGTCGGACGCTTAACCGACTAAGCCACCCGGGCGCCCCTGAAGAGTGCAATTTCTAAGTCATATAACAACTCTGTTTAACAATGTGATTAACCACCATAGTGTTTTCCAAAATGGCTGTACCATTTTACATTATCATCAGTAATAAAGGAGGTCCTAATTTCTCTACATCCAGGACAACCTGTCATTATCTGTTATTTTGATGAGAGCCATCCCTGTGGGTGCGAAGAATACTTCTACTTGTAATTTTGATTTCCGTTTCCCTAATAACTAATGATGTTCAGCGTCTGTTCATGAACTTATTAGCCATGTGTATATCTTTTTGGAGCAATGTCTAAGCCCTTTATTTTTTTTTATTGAGTTATAAGAGTTACTTATGTATTCTAGATTCAAGTACTTTATCAGATATATGGTTTGCAAATATTTTCTCCCACCTATGAGCTGTTTTTCCCCTTCTTGATATTATTTGCAGCAAAATGTTTTCAGTTTTGATGAAATCCAACTTTTTAATCTTTTATCACTCATGTTTTTGGTTTCATGTCTAAAATCAATTGATTAACCCATGATCTTTAAGATTTGCTCCTGTATTTTCTTTTAAGAGTTTTAGTTTTATCTCTTATATTTATACCTATAAAATGCATTTGAGTTATATTTATATACAATGTGATTGATACAGGGGGCTCTACCGTCTGCATATAAATAACTAGTTGTCTCAGCACCATCTATTGAAGAGATAATTCTTTCCCCTATTCACTTGCTTTAGCACATGTAAAGAAGAAAAACTGTATTGTGTATCTTTTTCTCTCTACTCACATCACTACTTATAATGAAAACTTTGATGACTGGATATGTGGGGTTTTTTCCCACATCAGATAATTTTGTGACACCAGCTTGGTGCCCTATAATTTAACTCAATTTTGACACTATCTACCTGAAGTTAGTGTCAGATCACACAGGTTAAGAGTTGACATCCACAAAACTGCCCCTACACACACACACACACACACACACACACACACACACACACACACACACACACCACTTTGGAGGCCAGTCAGAAGTTTAGGGTTTTTTAAAAGTATAATTTATTGTCAAGTTAGTTAATATACTTTGTATACAATGTGCTCTTGGTTTCAAGGGTAGATTCCCATGATTCATCACATACATACAATACCCAATGTTCATCCCAACAAGTGCCCTCCTCAATGTCCATCACCCATTTTCCCCTCTCCCGTGTTCCCCCATCAACCTTGTTTGCTCTCTGTACTTAAGAGTCTCTTATGGGTTTGCCTCCCTCTCTGTTTGAAACTACTTTTCCTGAAACTATTTTTCCCCTTCCCTTCTCCCATGGTATTCTGTTAAGTTTGTCAAGTTCCACATAGGAGTGAAAACATATGATATCTGTCTTTCTCTGACTTATTTCACTTAGCATAATACCCTCCAGTTCCATCCACATTGTTGTAAATGGAAGGATTTCATTCTTTCTCATTGTCAAGTAGTATTCCATTATATATATAAGCCACATCTTCTTTATTCATTCATCAGTTGATGGACATTTGTGCTTTTTCCATGATTTGGCTATTGTTGAAAGCGCTACTGTAAACATTGGGGTACAAGAAGATCCTATGAATCAGCACTCTTGTATCCTTTCGATAAATTCTTAGAAGTGTTGTTGTTGGGTCATAGGGTAGCTCTATTTTTAATTTTTTGAAGAACCTCCACATTGTTTTCCAGAGCAGCTGCACCATTTTGCATTCCCACCAAGAGGGTTCCTGTTTCCTCACATCGTTACCAACATCTGTTGTTTCCTGAGTTGTTCATTTTCACCACTCTGACTGGTGTGAGGTGGTATCTCAATGTGGTTTTGATTTGTATTTCCCTGATGATGAGTGATGTTGAGCGTCTTTTCATGTGTCTGTTGATATCTGAATGTCTTCCTTGGAAAAGTGTCTGTTCATGTCTTCTGCCCATTTCTTCACCAGGTTATTTGTTTTTCAGGTATTGAGTTTGGTAAGTTCTTTATAGATTTTGGATACTAACCCTTTATCTGATATGCCATTTGCAAACATCTCCCATTCTGTTGGCTGCCTTTTAGTTTTGTTGATTGTTTCTTTTGAAGTGCAGAAGCTTTTTATCTTGATGATAATAGTTCATTTTTGCTTTTATTTCCCTTGCCTTTGGAGACATGTTGAGTAAGAAGTTTTTGTGGTTGAGGTCAAAGAGATTGTTGCCTGTCTTTTCCTCTCGGATTTTGATGATTTTCTGTCTCACATTTAGGTCTTTCATCCATTTTGAGTTTATTTTTGTGTATGGTATAGGAAAGTGGTCCGGTGTCACAAGTTTAGGCTCTTATCTGCACTTCTGACCCATGGCTATAGACCAGATGTTTTGAAGAACCCTCTCGTTGGGTTAGATTAATTTGATAGAGCACCTTACAAAACCCAGGAAACTAGTTTACTTACTAGATTACTAGTTTATTACAAAGGATACTAACAGATATGACTCAACTGCCATGTGAAGAGATATATACATGGGGCAAGGTCCTGAAGGGTTCGGAGCACAGAAGCTTCCATCCCAGGGGAGTCTGGGGCACAGTACACCTGTGGAATGTGGACAAATTCTTGTTCACCAACCCAGAAACTCTCTGAATCCTATAGCTTAGGGATTTTTATAAAGGATTCATTACATAAGCATGATTGATAAGACCATTGCATATTAGTGGTCAACTCTATCTCCATCTCCTCTCCCCTCTCAGGAAGGATGGGAGGAGCTGAATATTGCAACTATATAATCATAAGGTTCATTAGCCTGGCAACCAGTTCATATCCTTAGAGGCTTTCCAAGAGTCACATCACTAACTCAGAGCTGAAAGGAGCTTGTTAAAGACACCAAAAGACACTTTTATCTCTCTTCTCACTTAGGAAATTACAAGGATTTTAGGCACTATGTGTCAGGAAAAGGGGTGAAGACCAAATATATATCTCTTATTATAAATCACAATATAATGGCACCCTTGTCAAGAATCAATTGACCATAAATGTAAGAGTTTACTTCTGGGTATCAATTCTATTCTATATATCTATCCTTAACCAGTTACACTTTATCTTGGTTATTATAGGTTTGTAGTAATTTTTGAAATTGAGAAAATGTGAGTCTTGTAACTTTATTTTTCTTTTGCAAGGTGTTTTGACTACTTGGGATCATTTTTGTTTTCATTTGAATTTTGGGATCAGCTTCTAAAATTCTACCCAAAATCCAGCTGGCATTTTGACAAGGGATTGTAGATCAATCTGGAGACTACTACCATTTTAACAAAATTAAATCTTCTAATCATGAATATGGGATGCTTTCCACTTACTTAAATCTTTAATTTCATAACTAATATTTTGTGGTTTTCCATTTACAAGCTTGTACTTCTTTGTTAAATTTATTCCCAAGTATTTTTTTTACTTTTATTTCATTTTTTATTTTTTTAAATAGTTTATTGTCAAGTTGGTTTCCATATAACACCCAGTGCTCATCCCAACAAGTGCCCTCCTCCATGCCCATCACCCCCCTTCCCTTCTCCTTCACCCCATCAGTCCCCAGTTTGTTCTCAGCATTCAAGAGTCTCTCATGGTTTGCCTCCCTCCCTCTCCCCAACTATTTTCCCCCTTCTTCTCCCTCATGGTCCTCCGTTAAGTTCTTCCTAATCCTCTTATACGTGCAAACATATGGTATCTGTTCTTCTCTTCCTGATTTATTTCGCTCAGCATAACACCCTCAAGTTCCACCCATGTTGCTACACATGACCAGATTTCATTTTTTCTCATTGCCGTGTAGTATTCCATGGTATAGATAAACCACATCTTCTTGATCCATTCGTCAGTTGATGGACACTTAGGCTCTTTCCATGTTTTGACTATTGTTAAGAGTGCTGCTATGAACATTGGGGTACATGTGTCCCTATGCATCAGCCCTCCTGTATCCCTTATTCCCAAGTATTTTTTGATGCTAGGTGACATTGTTTTCTTAATTCTATTTCTGAATTGTTTATTACAAATCTATAGAAACATGACTAAATCTGTATATTGATCTTGTATCCTACAAACTTGCTTTATCAGTTCTAATAGTTTGTGATTGTGTATGTGTTTTGTTTGTTTGTTTTTAGTTCTAATAGTTTTTAATGGATTTTTAGGATTTCCTATATATAAGATTATGTCATCTGAGAGTATAAACAATTTTACGTCTTTCATCCCAAGATGGATGCCTTTTATTTCTTTTTCTTGCTTGGCTAAAATATTGAATACAAATGTTGAAGTCACATATACTTGTTTTGTTTCATCATATGGGGAAAGCTTTCAGTCTTTTACCATTAGGAATGATATTGGCTTTTTGTAGATACCCTTTACTAGACTGAGGAAGTCCCTATCTACTCCTTGCTTGTTGAGTGTTTTTAATCATGAAATAGCGTTGGATTATCTCAAGTACTTTTTTCTGTGTCTATTGAGATGATAGTATGGATTTTGTCCTTTATTCTATTAAGATGATATAGCACATTGATTGATTTTCAGAGTTTGAACCAAGTTTATACCATTGGCTTAAATGCCACTTGGTTCTGTTGCATATATTATAATCTTGTTTCTATTTTGTTAGATTCAGTTTGCTAACATTTTGTTGAGGATTTTCACATCTATATTCATAAGAGATGCTGCTCTGCAGTTTTGTTTTCTTTTGGTGTTTTTATCTGGCTTTGGTATGAGGATAATATTGACCTCATATAACGAGTTGTGGATTGTTCCCTCCTCTTCTATTGTTAGGAAGAATTTAACAAGGATTGGAGCTAGTTCTTATTTAAATTTTGGTAGAATTCACCAGTGAAGGCATATAGACTTGAGTATTTTTTTTGTTTGTTACTAATTCAATCTCTTGTTAAAGATCTACTTAGATTTTCTATTTCTCTTTGAGCCAATTTTGGTAGTTTGTGTGTTTCCAAGAATTTGTTCATTACTTCCAGGTTGTCTAGTTTCTTGGGAGACCATTGCTGTAGTATTCCTTAATGGTCTTTTACTTCTATAAGATCAATAATGATGTCCCTCTTCCAATCTTGATTTAGTCTATTTTTTTCATGGTCAGTTTAGCTAAAGTTTTATTAATGTTTTTGATCTTTCAAAACACAACTTTCTGTTGGCTTTCTCTATTATTTTTATGTTTTTATTTCATGTATTTCTACTCTAGACATTTTAAATGATTCTTTTTCATGAATTTCCCCAGTCATCTAGTTATTTTGTTAGGGAGAAGAAATGCTATACTCAACATTCTGCCATCCTGGAAGGAAGATTCAATGCATTTATTTCTTAAAAATGTAAAGAAATTTTTAAAAAATGTAAAGTAACTGCTAATATTAAAAAAATCCAGACCTTTGGACTTGCTGATAAATCAAATATTTGTCTCACTACAACCATCTTCCTTGCTGATATCACTCCTCTGACCAGAGTCAGAGTTGCTATAGTTACAGCATATGTTCCCCTGTTTACCACAGCCCTCGTATAGTAGATCTGTATAGACATTTTGAGTTGCAGCCCCTGAGAGTGCAAGACAATTTTAAGCAAAGGCTGCAGTACAGATGAACACACAGAGGCACAAGAGAGTACACACTGTTGGAAGAACTGCACTGCTCAGCATTAGTGACAAAAGATAAAGCTGCCAGACCAGCAGGACCAAACAATGAAGGTTAAAAAGACTAAGTGTAGGTACTGAAGCATTTTAAGCATAAGACAGGTATGATAGGGGGCACCTGGGTGGCTTAGTCGGTTGAGCGACCGACTTTCGCTTAGGTCATGATCTCGCGGTTCGTGGGTTCGAGCCCCGCGTCGGGCTCTGTGCTGACTGCCAGCTCAGAGCCTGGAGCCTGTTTCAGTCTGTGACTCCCTCTCTCTCTGACCCTTCCCTGCTCACGCTCTCTCTCTCTCTCTCTCCTAGAAATAAATAAAACATAAAAAAAAAAAAGACAGGTATGAAAGGTATGAAGACTTCAGCTAAGACATACCCTGAAGAATGAAAAGAATAATAGTCTCAATGTGATTTTTCTAGTCACTTGACTATTGTGAACTGGTAGGGGGTTGGAGGGAGGATACCATACCATAATGTTTCTCAAGCTCTAGGTGCATACAAACTACCTGAGGATCTTGATGAAAGGCAGATTCTGGTTCAGTAATTTTGAATAGAATCTGAAATTCTGCATTTCTAACAGACTGTCAGATAATGCCAATACCGTAAGGAGTGTGATACAATGAATGAAAGCAAGTAAGAGCAAAGTCTGCAAATAGACTGGTATTCAAGTCACAGCCCTAGAACTTTCTATTTGTTTGATCTTAAAAATATTACCCGCCCTATTTGTGCCTTCTTTACCTTATCTATAAAACAGTAGTGGTGGTAGTAGTAGTAGTAGTAGTAGTAACATGTTATTGTTCCTTAAGAAAAAAAAACTTGCCCTTTTTTCCACCTATGTAAGGAAAAAAAAAGCAGTTTGTCTCCTCTGTTACTCACATTACCACATAGACCATTTCAATTTTGACACTTCTGGTCACCAAATATATGTGTCTTTTTCCCACATCAAGCAAGTCTCTCTGACACCAGCTGGATATCCTATAATTTAATTCAATTTTGATAGTATCTACCTGGATGTAGCATTAGATTCCATAAGTTAAGGACTCAGTCTTACAAAATTGTTCTCACCCTACTTTAGATGCCAGTTGTCAGTAGTAGGTCCCCAGGTTACCCACAAGTTTTGTCGGACTTGGCTACAAATTGGAAGTTCCCATTATCCCCTCCTCTGGCTCAACTAGTTTGCTAGGGTCCCTCACACAATTCTGGGAAACACTAGCTTATGTTTGGCAGTTTATTTAAGGATATGATAATGGATAAAAGTGAACAGCCATATGAAGAGATACATAGGGCAAGGTCTGGGAGGGACCTGACTGCAGGAGCTGGGGTATATCACCTTCCCTGTGTAGATGTGTTCAACAACCTGGATGGTCTCCAAATCTCATACTATTGGGATTTTATGGTGGCTTCCCCACAATCATGACCAAATATTAATTCTATTTTCAATCTCTTCCTTCTCTGAGGGATGGGGCTGAAAAGTCCAAGCTTCTAATTATGGTAAATCATTCTGGTAACCAACTCTCATCCAGGAGTCTGCTCAGAGTCACTTCATTAGAACAAAAGATACTCCTAGTGCTCTTATCACTTGGGAAATTACAAAGCTTTGAGCTCTGTGTCAGGAACTGAGGGAAGAGACAAATATATATTTTCTGTTATCTTACAACTTGTTATCATTATTAGGGTCAAATACAATAATGTGCCTAATGTGCTCAGAATAAAAGAAGGGCTCACTAAATGCTAGCTGCTTTTATTATTACTTTGGTGATTATTGCTCTTCTTGTTCTTATATTTCTTATGTGGCATCATAACAAATGGTGGCACCATTCACTGAACTAGAAACAATGAGAGGAGAAAAAGAAATGAACATGTTTTGGTTTGGCCTTGCTGAGTAGGAAGTACCTTTGAGTCATACCACGGAATTCCCCAGCAGGTCATTACATATATGGTCTTGGGGCCACAGGGGAACAATCTGGATTGGAGACATGTGAATTTAGGAGTCATCACCATGTAAGTGGTGGTTAAATTCATAAGAGTTGGATAAAATACTCAAGTTACATGCAGAAAGGAGCTTTGAGCTAAAGCCTGAGGATCATCAATATTTAGAGCAGAGGCAGAGGAGTATAAGAGATAAACCTTAAACTCTTTCAAGTTCAGTGGCAGTTCTTAATGTCCAGTATAGGCTGCTTATGTAATAAATATATATTTTTTATTATTTTTTATTTAAATTTAAGTTAGTTAACATACAGTGTAGTACTGGTTTCTGGAGTAGAACCCGTGATTCATCACTTACGTATAACAGTGCTTATCCCAACAAATGCCCCCTTAATGTTCATCACCCATCTAGTCTATCCCCAGCCCCTTCTAGCAACTCTCAATTTGTTCTCTGTATGAGAGCCTCTTATGGTTTTCCTCCCACTCTGCTATTTATCTTATTTTTCCTTCCCTTCCCCTATGTTCCTCCATTTTGTTTCTTAAATTCCACATATGAGCGAAGTCATATATTTGTCTTTCTCTGACTTATTTTACTTAATAGCATAATACACTTTCATTCCACCCATGTAAATGAGCAAATGGCAAGATTTAAGTCTTTTTGATCATTGAGTAACATTCCATTGTATATATATACCACATATTCTTTATCCATTCATCAGTCAATGGAAATTTGGGCTCTTTACATAATTTGGCTATTGTTGTTGGTGCTGTTCTTAACACTGGGGTGCATGTGCCCCTTTTGATCAGCATTTTTGTATCCTTTGGATAAATACCTAGTAGTGCAATTGCTGGGTCATAGGGTAGCTCTATTTTTAATTTTTTGAGGAACCTCCATACTATTTTCCAGAGTGGCTGCACCAGTCTGCGTTCCCACCAACAGTACATGAGGGTACCCTTTCCCTATATCCTTGCCAACATCTGTTGTTTCCTGAGTTGTTAATTTTAGCCATTTTGACAGATGTAAGGTGATATCTCATTGTGGTTTTGATTTGTATTTCTCTGATGATGAGTGATATTGAGCAACTTTTCATGTATCTGTTAGGCATCTGGATGTCTTCTTTGGAAAAGTGTCTATTCATGTCTTCTCATTTCCTCACTGGATTATTTGTTTTTTGGGTGTTGAGTTTGGTAAATTCTTTATACATTTTGGATACTAACATTTTATCCAATATGTCACTTGCAAATATCTTCTCCCATTCCATTGGTTGCTCTTGAGTTTTGTTGATTGTTCCCTTCACTTTGCAGAAGCTTTTTATCTTTATGAGGTCCTAATAGTTAATTTTTGCTTTTGTTTCCCTTGCCTCCAAAGACATGTCTAGTAAGAGGTTACTGCGGCCAAGGTCAAAGAGGTTGCTGTTTGTTTTCTCTTCTAAGATTTTTATGGTTTCCTGTCTCACATTTAGATCTTTCATATGTATTTAGTTGACACTAAGAGTCAGTAATTAAGTTAAATTGAAACTTGATTAAAACTTTGTTCAGCTTCTCTTCCCTCTAATCCACATAATCCAACTGTCTTCAGATTTTCTTTCTTCCTCTCAGTCTCCCTTGCTTCCTTTTGAATACTTTCTTGGCTATATTTAAATGCTTTAACAACACTTCTCTTATCCACACCCAAATTCTCTTACCCACCTCATATCAAGAAAAACAGGAATTGTGGCTCCTGCAGTTCCAAAAAGAATAATCTCTTCTTTCTCCTTGCTCATTAGCACCTGACCTGAAATGGTTAGACCAGCTCGGTTCAATAGAATTTTCAGCAACGATGGGGGCACCTGGGTGGCTCAGTCAGTTAAGCATCTGACTCCTGATTTTGACTCAGGTCATGATCTCACGGTTTGTGGGTTTGAGCCCCTTGTCCAGCTCAGTACTGACAGCCTGGAGCCTGCATGGTATTCTTTCTCTCTTTCCTTGTCTCTCTGCTTCCTTTCCCACTCATGCTCACTCATGCTTTCTCTTTCCCTCTCTCTCAAAATAAATAAATAAACATTAAAAATTTTTCAGAAAAGATGGAAATGTTCTAAACCTGTGGTGTTCATTATGATAGCCACTAGTCACATATGGCTATTGAGAACTTATAATGTCAAAATCTAATTTTTATTTAATTGAATTTTAATTAATTTAAATGTAAATACCTACATGTGACTAGTGACTACTATATTGGGCAATGCAGCAGAAGATACTGAAAAATATTTATTCTTTGGATGACAGCTATAGGAACTGATCTTTGGCAACTCCTTCCAATACAGAACCACAATCTCCCCCATTCCCCCTAACAGCAGGAGGGCACAATAGGAGAAAGTGATAAGGTAGCTTCTAGGTGTTAGAGCTAGGAAGATAAACTTGTGTATATCACAACTTTACCTGAAACTATCATTGTGTATAACAAACTGATATGCACACATTGAAACAGGCTTTAAACAATTGCAAAATATATTCTTACATTGAGATTTCCTAAGGCAAGTTATGCCAGCAGCAAGGCTGGCTTCCTGGGTGTGGGAAGCCTGGGACCAGTCACATAGGTCCCCACACTTAGTGAGTTAACTTGGCATAATACTTTGCTAACACCATCTTGAAATTCTTAATAGTTTTTGAACAAAAGGCCCCACATATTCATTTTGCACTGGGCCCTGCAAATATTGTAGTTGGTCCTGACCACAGCATTTTGGTAAACTCTTGTGTTATGCCTTTCCCTGTGTTTAGTTGTTTGTTGGTATTTAGCAACTACTTATGGGTTGCCTGAGTGTCTCAGTCAGTTAAGCATCTGACTTCAGCTCAGGTAATGATCTCACAGTTCATGTGTTTGAGCCCCACATCGGGCTCTCTGCTGTCAGTGTGGAGCCTGCTTCTGATCCTCTGTCCCTCCCACCTCTGCCTCCCTCATGCCTTCTCTCTCTCTTTCAAAAAATAAATAAACTTTTAAAAATTCTACCTAAACACAATAAAATAACTGGCTGATTCTCCAATTCCACACAACACTCTCCTGAGTGAACTTTCTCCAGTCTCTGAGAGGTAAAGAGAGGACGTGACAACAGAAGAGCTGCCATCTTTCTGGTCTCAGATAACTATCCAGAAAACTGGGGAAACAGTGATTACAATCATTTTGGCATCTCGCTTAGCAGGAAGCTGGACTAAATGGCATAGAAAGTCTATTCTTATCTTGTAATTCTATATAATAATACCTCTAATTCACTAAATTATTTCTCTCAAAGAAAGTTAATGGAGTAGTCATAGTGTTATACCATAGTAGTTTCCAGAATGCTTTCATTCTGAAATCCATAGACATCTGAGCCACAAGGATTTTATATGAACAGCAGGGAGGAAGAGTACTCATTTGGTTTACAAGTGTTAGATGTGACTTAGAGGTTATTCAAGTATATGTAGATTCTTGATTCATAAAAATTTTGTATCCATAGTAATACTTTCTGACAAGCAGTTTCATGAATTAATCCTCATGAAATTAAATCTAGATGCTCCAAAATTAATAAGTGCAATGCAGCTTCAGTTACCAGCTGATCCCAGTATATTATCTTTATGCCTAAAGACCCAAATTATGCAATCAACCCAGGAGAAAATGTATTCAGCCCTACTTGTGTCCTGGTTCACAAGGAGCAAGATCTGACATATGTGTTACCATCCTCCCCTCTGATAATGGAGGGCATCACTAACAGATCATCCATGCCTTTGATCATATGGACTCAAAAGTCTTCCCACCACAATACCCCAGGCAGTCACTATGAATCAATTGGAGTTAGCATGAAAGATGAAATTTTGTTACCATTCTTGTATAAACTAATTAGGTAAAAGGTTTCTCTAAACGTCTTAGAAGTGATTTTACATGTTGAGATGAGTAAGTCTCAGTGAAAAGGTAGCTTCTCACACCTCCATCTATGGTTATGCCCATTATCTTCTGACTCTGAGAATTAGGGGATGATGACAAGTCATCTTCTTAGGGTGATATGATGAAGAGTACCAATTCATCAGTCAAATGATACATTAGACCACTGCCATGCACTAGACGGATTATGGTTCAGATCCTCAATGATGATTATAAATATATAAATGAAAGATGGGGTGCCTGCATGTCTCAGTTGGTTAAGTTCCCAACTCCTAATTTTGGCTCGAGTTATGATCTCAGGCTCATGAGATTGAGTCCTGTGTCAGGCTCTGTTCTGACAGCAGAGTCTGCCTGAGATTCTCTCTCTCACTCTTTCTGTCTCTGTCTCTCTGTCTCTCTCTCTTTCTGTCAAAATAAATAAATAAACTTTAAAAAATAATTAAATGATAAATGCAAAAAAAATTGTGGAAAAAATTCCTGATCACAATTCCACATTGGTATTGGATGAATTCAGCTATAGGATCTCAGCACTCAGTGCTCGCTTTGGCAGCACATGTACTAAGATTTTAACACTGAGAGGCTGCAACTTTTGATATAATCGTAACTCCCCCAAAAATATTTATACTCAAGTACTGCTTAGCACATCCAAGAAGTTCAATGAACTTCAAGTAGGTTAAATGCATAGATACATACCCAGATACATCATAGTCCATATGCTGAAAGCCAAATATAAAAATAAAACCTTGAAAGAAACGAAAGAAAAGTAACTCACCACATACAAGAAAACCCGAGTGATATTAACAGTTGACACCTTCTCAGAAACAATAGAGCCAAAAGGCAATGGGATGACATAGTTAAAGTGCAGAAAGAAAGAAAATAATAACCAAGCATTTTTTATCTTATATCTTTCACACATGAAAGTGAAATAAAGCCATTGGTAAATTGCACTGAAAGAATTTGTTGGTTGCAAACCCACCTTACAAGAAATACTAAGTTCTTTAGCTTAAAAAACAAGTAATCCCAGACACTAAGTCAACACACACACACACACACACACACACACACACACACACACACACACAAAGAGTACCAGTAGAGGTAACAGCATAATTATAAAAGACAGTATAAATGCCTATTTTTTCTCTTTTCTTCTCTTAAGGATTTCTTTTATTTTTATTATTTTTTAAAATTTCCCCTTTAATGTCCACTTATTTTTGAGAGAAAGAGACATAGCATGAGCAGGGGATGGACAGAGAGAGAGGCAGATCCAGAATCTGAAGCAGGCTCCAGGCTCTGAGCTGTCAGCACAGAGCTTGACATAGGGCTTGAACTGGCGAACCACGAGATCATGACCGGAGCTGAATAATACTCCCTAAATTGATCTACAGATTCAATCCAATCCCTATCAAAATCCTATTGGTTTCTCTGCAGAAATTGAGTAGCTAATCCTAAAATTCATATGGGGCGGGGGGCGCCTGGGTGGCTCAGTCAGTTAAGCATCTGACTCACTTTTGGCTCAGGTCATGATCTCATGGTTCAGGTCAATCCCACATGGGCTCTGGGACCTGCTTGGGATTCCTTCTCTTCTGGCAACTCCCTACTCATGTTTGTTCTCCCTTTCTCTCTCTTTCTCTGAATAAATAAATTACTACCCTTAAAAAAATTTTAATTCATATGAAAATTCAAGCTCCCAATAGCTAAAACGATCTTGAACAAGAAGAAAATTGGAAGACTCATACTGCTTGATTTCAAAACTTATTGCAAAAGGTGCAGTTGTTAAGTCAGTGAGTTACTGGCATAAGGTTAGACCTATAAATGAGTTAAATAGGATTGATACCTAGAAATAAATTTTTACATTTATGGCCAATTGATTTTGATAAAGGTGCCAAGATAATCCAATGCAGTAAAAGTAGTCTCTTCAATAAAGGATGCTAGAACAGTTATATAGTCATATTCCAAAAAAATAAAGTTAGATTCCTATGTCACATCATGTCCAAAAATTAATTTTAAATGGACCAAAGATTGAAATGTAAGACTAACACTACAAAACTTTTAGAAAAAAAGGCATAAATCTTCATGATTTTGAATTAAGCAATAGTTTCCTAGATATGACATCCAAAGCACAAGCAACCAAAGGAAAAAATTAGATAAATTGTACATAATCAAATTAATAGCTTTTGTGTAACAAAGAAAACCATGAATAAAGTGAAAAGTCAATTCACATGGGAGAAAACATTTATAAATCAGATGATAGGAACTTGTATGTAAAATATATAAAGAGCACCTTCAGCTCAGTAATAAAAAGACAAACCAATTTTTGAAAGGAGAAAGTCTCTGAATAGACATTTCTCCAAAGAAGATATACAAATAGCCAATACATACATGAAAAGATATGTAGACATCAGGAAAATTTTAATGAAAACCACAATGGTATCACCACTGGGGTCTATTTTCAGAAGACAAATAATAACAAATGTTGGTGAGGCTGCGGAAAAATCAGGACTCTCATATACTACTAGAACAAATATAAAATGATACAGTCACTTTGGAAAAGAGTCTGGAAGTTCCTTGAAATGTTAAATATAGAGTTATCATATAACCCAGAAATCCTACTCCTGGGTATAACCAAGAAAACTGAAGACATATGTGCACACAAAAACTTATACATGAATGTTCAGAGCAGTATTATTCATAATAGTAAAAAAGTATAAATAACCCAAATATCCATAAACTGGTGAATAGAGAAATAAAATGTGGTATATCTGTACAAAGGAATATTATTTGACAATATAAGGAATTGATACATGCTATGAGTGTAACTTGAAACCATTATTCTAAGTGAAAAAAGCCAGTCATAAATGACACATAGACTATATTATTTCACTTATATGAAATATCTAGAATAAATAAATCCATTTGAACAGAAAGTAGATTAATGGTTGCCTAGAGATGAGGAGTTATAGGCAAACAGGGAGGGGTTACTAAGGGGTATGGAATTGTTTTTGAAATGATGAAAATGTTTTAAAGTTGATTATGGCAATGGTGCACCACTCTGTGAATACACTAAAAACCACTAAATTGTACTTTAAACTGATGCATTGTATATGAATTAGATATCAACAAAGCTATTATTTTTAAAGCTTATGAAGGAGGGCAGGAGAAGCAAAAAGAAAAAGCAGTGGGAAGAAAAAACTGATGGAGAAAGAGAGGGAAGCTTCTTTACTTAAAAAAAATTTTTTTAACATTTATTTATCTTTGAGAGATGGAGAGAGACAAAGCATGAGTGGGGTAGGGGTAAAAAGAGGGGGAGACACAGAATCCGAGGCAGGCTCCAGGCTCTGAGCTGTCAGCACAGAGCCTGATGTGCGGCACTTGAACCTATGGACCATGAGATTATGACCTGAGCTGAAGTTGGATGCTTACCCAACTGAGCCACCTAGGCCCCCCCAGCCTCTTTAAATTAGAATTAATAACAAAGAGGAATCCACACAGAGAATTTGAGGAAAACACCAGGGGAAGACGTAGAGCTGCTAACTTGGGTGTTACTTGCATGCCTTTCTGAGCCCTCAGTCTCCGTTTCCTCATTTGTACATTTATAAGTTAAACTCATCATTAAATTTCTCAAAGGTCTATGTTTCTCTCGCATCCCTGCCTATCTCCAAGGGGCATAAGCATTTGGACTACTTAGTCATTCTCTCTGAGCTTCTATTATAAAATGGATTAAAAACATGAACTCTGCTCAGTCAGCCTGCCAAAATGTCCTATGCTCTGAACTCTTTCCCCATCAATTTTCACTCCTCAACTCTCTTTTGACCCTCGACTTTTGGTGCTTCCAAAGCTAACCCCCAAATTAAAACAAGATCCCTCGGCAACTCAACCTTGGTCCATCCTACCTGGAATCTCGTGTGTCTGGGATGGTGCGATTAAGGGGCAACTGGTTACTGAGGTAAACATTGTAACCAAACTTCCGGAATCTCGGCCTGTTTCTGCTGGACGTCAGAAAGACCCTCACCCCACTGCCTGAAAAGCTGTGAGTCTGGGAAGAGTATCTCTTTGGGTTTGTGCTTCTTGGTCTCACTTGCTTTGACTTCTGATGCCTTTTGAACAGGATGTTCTTCATATTTCACCCTCTCCACTGTGCTGTCCATGTTTTCTTGTTGGCTCATGCCCAATTTCATACTTTCTTCTGCAAATGAAGGGCAGGGGAGAAAATATACAGGTAATCCTTACTTATGGGGACATTGTTTTCCATCCAAATTTTCTTGAAATGTTTTCCTCTCCTAATTCTGAAATGTGCACTCTCTTGTACCAGAGGATGCAGTATGTCAAAGGAATTTGTCAGAGCTATTCAAGGCTGTCACGTGCACTAGAACACACCTCTCCTAAACCTTTATCAGAGCATTTCTATCCTGAGTTCCACACCTCTAAGGCTCTTTTAGGAACTATGACTTGAGAAATAGATTGATAATGAGCTAATTTTTTTCAGAATAAAAGCCAAGAAACACATGAAAATTGTCTGTTATGATTATTTTATTTTATTTTATTTTATTTATTTTTTTGGTTATGATTATTTTAAAATGTACATATTCAAGTTTACCCCCAAGTCAACTAAATCAGAATCTTAGGGTCAGGTAGAGATAGAGGAAAGAAAAGTTATCAGAATCTGCATCTTTAACAAAATCAAGGAGTAATTTTTTTGTACTATGGAATTTAAGAAACATCATATTATAGTATCAGTGGCTAACAAAGGCAAATCTATTTCAACCTCCACCACTATCCACCATTCCCTTCACTTATATATTTGATTTACCTTGCTTGATCATAAGAATGTCTTCAAAAGTTTGTTCAGAATACAGAATCCCAGATCTCCACCAGAGATTCTTTTTTAAATATAATTTGTCAAGTTGGCTAATATACAGAGTATACAGTGTGCTCTTGGCTTCAGGAATAGATTCCCATGACTCATCGCTTACTTACAACACCCAGTGCTCATCCCAACAAGTGTATTCCTCAATGCTCATTACCCATTTTCCCCTCTCCCCTGCGCCCTCACCCAGAGATTCTGATTTAGTAGGTCTGGGGCAGAGCCTGGGAATCTGAATTGTTAACAATTGCTCCAGATAAATCTAATGGTCACATTAATTTGAGAAATACTGTCTTTACAAAATAAATAAACAGTGACAAACCCAGACAGAGGACACTTTAATGCTGATGAGCCCTTCTAGGATCCATGTCATTAATAGCAATTATTTTGGAAGATTGGCCTACAAATTTCAGAGCATTTTTCCATCCATTATTTATGTCACCATTACAAAGTCTGTAATGAGTGAGAAAAGTTGTCAGGGAAGTCAACCAGAGAAATGTTAGCAGAGGTAAGAAGGCAACCAGGTTTTCGTAGTAAGGTAAAGGGCTACTGTAATAGTCTTCTGACTTTCCTCAGTCATATCAAACCTAGAACTGATTAATATTTCCCAAGCCCAACACAGATTATGACACTCTTCAGCATTAAAACCCAAAATGATAATCAAGGCAGTCCACCATAAGGATCCACTTAGTTCCCATGAATCCTCCCTAAACTCACACTAAATTCCAACCAGACCGATAGGATCACCTTCTAGCCCATCTAGTACCTTCATGCAAATTAGAAGAAAGTTTTTGGATGATTGCAGCCTAGGGGCACCAGTTTGATGAGGGGACTGTCCTATTGTGTGAATTTCCTCTGGGTGGTTGCAGCCCCCATGCCGCAGCACATGGCTTGGTGAGAAGAACATGGGCTGAATTTCAACTAAATGTATATACAGAACCTAAAAGGGAAGAAGGCAAGTCCTTGCAACTTAGAGGACATTTGAAAGGTGGCATAAAACTGGCCCAAAGGGAAGAAGAAACAATCAGGGAGGTGCTTAAGGCAAAAAGGAGGATGGCCAAAGCAAACTCATAAGAATAATTTTAAAAAGGATCAAGTGAGTGGCACCTGGGTGGCTCAGTCAGTTGGGCGTCCAACTTCAGCTGAGGTTATGATCTCATTGTTCGTGAGTTCAAGCCCCACATTGGGCTCTGAGCTGTCAGCACAGAGCCTGGAGCCTGCTTCAGATTCTGTGTCTCCCTCTCTCTCTGCCCCTTCCCCGCTCACACTCTGTGCCTCTCTCAAAAATAAATAAAAACATTTTTAAAAAGACTCATGTGAGTACCAAGCATATTTGGTCAAGTGGAAAATAAAAATGAGAGCAGAATTTTTATAGTTTTCCAAATTGAATAGTATTTTTAGTCAAACTTTTCTGTACTAAGTATATGAGAGTCATAGGGTGGTCTTGGGTTCTCTGTGCCTTTGAATTCCCTTAACGTTCCTCTTGGGGAATATCTGATTTTTCTCTTTTATCACTGCTGTCAATGGAAATTGTTTAGACCTGGACACCCTAGAATCAATCTGAGGACGTAAGTGCAGAGTCCAACAGGATGAACACAGTGTCGCTAGATCATGCCAATGACATACTGAAACTTTCCAGGACCCAAGGGCGGCACACCCAATGGTGTCTCTCTGGTGGGACTTTTAAGTACCCTTATGGAGGTTCCAGAAAATTGGTTTAGAGTCTTAAATCCCTCCCACAATGATCATTCTGTGTTTGCTTTTGTTCTTGATGGTTTACAACATTTGCATAGGCAACCTTATTGACTTGCAGATTTTTGTCAGTCTCCTTGGAGGCAATGAGAAACCAGAATGACTGGTAAGTTAAACAGGCTTTCAATTCCAGGAATCCTTTTAGGAAAGAAGAGCATTTGTGAACTGAAAACAGGGCCCAGAAGACATTTTAAATTTATCTCAGGTGGTAGGGAGTCCCTGACACCGTATCATTTTAAAGTGGATAAAATATGGTTCCCATATATGGTTTCCCATATATTCCTGAGAATATCAAGGAAAGGAGGAACTGGTCATTGCAAAGAAGGAAGGGGAAGTACACACGATGGCTCTGGGTGGCTCTCAAGGCATACTGTGTCCCAACCGAAGGAAAGAATAGCCAGGCTTTAGACAGAAGTTTTGCTATTTTAAGGCCAGAGGAGGCTAAGCCAGTAGGATGATCCCTGGGGTTGAGTGAAACAGTACTGATGTGGTCAGGGTGCCCTGGTGAAGCTGCACTAAGAATATTTTCATAGTTAATGTTAACCCACTGGAGTGCGCTCGAAGCTGGGGCTTCTGGCTTTGACAATCTTCTCTGTGGTTCACCTATTTTCTTGCCTTGTATTCCTTTTCCCTTCATCCTTGTCTGCCTATCTTCTGTTCTCTCCTCACATTTATTTATTTATTTATTTATTAATTTATTCATTCATTCATTCATTCATTCATTTAGTAATTTCTACATGCCAGGTACAGAGAATAGAATGATACGACACTCTATAAAATACTCACTATTATTTTAAGGGTTGGTTAGCCCTTATGAAAGTTGCCTTTCAGAATCTTGTACCATAAGAAAATATGGTGAATCTTATGAGGGAGGAGGTAGACAGCACTACTATGGTGCGTCCTTCTTTCTCCCTCCATCTTGTTTTCCTCTTTTCCTCCAGTCTCCATATAAATTCTACCTGTTGCTCTTCCTGTCTATCCTTACGTCTATCCCTTGGTCTCATCCTGAACCCTGACAACACTCAGTTCTCATTGTAAAAAGCACATTCCCCAACTCCAGGCACCCATGTACACACACCCATACATCTGTGAAGTTACTTCTCTGCTCACGCATTCAACACCTCCTTTCAGGCACAAAAGCATTAGATCCTTGTCACTTGGGAGTAGAGGGAACACAGCTGCTTCCCCTCTATGGAGTCAGATCCTGAGACATAAAATTCAGAGGGATTAGGGTTCATGGTGAGCCAGAATAAAAAATAAACACCAGAATTCATGTGAAGAGGTTAAAATTTGGTAAACTTTGAGAGCATCATGCTAAGTTGATTAAGCCAGACAGAAAATGGTAAATACTGTATGATCTCATTTATACATGGAATCTAAAAAAGGGGGAGAGAGATGGGGAGGAATGAGCTCAGAGGTAAAGAGAGCAGATTGGAAGTTACCAGAGGAGGGATGGGGGGATGGGGGGGGTAAATGGTTAAAGAGCATCAAAAGGTACAAACTTCCAGTTATAAAATATAATGTACAGACTGGCGACTATAGTTTATACTGTATTTGCATATAAAATGTTGTAACTATGTGATGATGTATGTTAACTAGATTTATTTTGGTGATCCCTAGTTCATAAAATATATAAATATTGAACCATCATGTTGTATACATGAAACTGATACAATGTTTGATGTCAGTTATACCTCAATTTAAACAAGAGAAGGTTAAGTGTGATACACTTCAGTTTACAGAGCATTTTCTGCATATATTTTACAACCATGTGAGGTCCAACAGGTAACCTCTTATCATCTCCATTTACAGACCAGGAGAGACATAAGCACTTGCTTATCATGGCCATATCAGTATTCAATCTTAGGTATCCTAACAAGTCCCCATTAATTTCTGATGGGAGCTCACAGCAGCATGGAAGGGAGATTTCTGACCCAGAGATTGTCACCTCTTTTTAACAGCTCCTGCCACTCAAATCTTAAGGACAGGCTGTGCTTAGTTATTCCTCAGCCTCTCAGGGATTTTTATACTGAGGCTTAATCTCCCTGACTGCATACATGAACCTGTGATCATGAGTGTGTACAAGTGTACACACACACACACATCATATAGACACATCCTGCTCCCCTCCTCTCAATGACTTGCTCTAATTCCTACTAATTCTTACATACCTCCCATTGGAGGGTTAGAATTCAATGTCAGATGCTTAGCTGAGTGATTGAAAAATGATAGTCTTTCACTCATTTTTCTCTCCATGCCTTTAAACACACACACACACACACACACACACACACACACACACACACACACACACACACCCCATCCCTCCAAGTTAATGTTATAAACTTACTCAGATGCTGCAAATCCACCTCCAAGTGAGAGAGTCTCTTCATCACTGTCTTGTTCCATTCAGACAGAGGCAAATTAAGCTCCTTTTGAAGACTTCCCCAAATCAACTTTTGTAAAGTCCTCTTGGTATAAAATACCAGGAGGACATTGATGGCAATAACCAAAGTCAGCCCAATGCAGAGGATTTTGAGGACATTTCTCCGGGACATCATACCCTGCCTCTAACACTGCCACTCCCCGTGGGGCTGAGTGTGTCACTGCCCAGGTAAGCTAAGGATCACAATCCGCTGAGCCTTGTCTCTGCCAGCTGCTGCCTGCTAAGCCAGATATTCTTTGACTGAGAAAGCTGTCATAAGCTGCCTGGCTTCTCCCTGAGCAGTGTCAGGTGTGTGGAGTGTGCTGTGGCATCCATCCAATGACTGGGAGGGCATCTGGGCACAATTTGCATTATCTTAGAAGTCAGGTTAATGGTCGCTCTTAGCCTGTGGGGTCAGAGGCTTTCCTCTCTGTGTTTTATATGATTTTATGTTGGTTTTTCATACTCCCTCTCTCTGATAAAATTACCCTATGAAAGGGCATATGAGGTCTTGTCCTGTGAAGCACGGAAGATAAATAATAGAAAAAGGAATCCACAAGATGGGAATCTTCTGTACTATCTGCTTTTCGAGAACAGGAATCACATCTCAGATGGTTTTTTAAAAAATGTTTAATGTTTATTTTATTTATTTATTTTTTTAATGTTTTTTTTTTTATTTATTTCAGGAGGAGAGAGAGAGACAGCATGAGCAGGGGAGGGTCAGAGAGAGAGAGGGAGTCACAGACTGAAACAGGCTCCAGGCTCTGAGCTGGCAGTCAGCACAGAGCCCAACGCGGGGCTCGAACCCACGAACCGCGAGATCATGACCTAAGCGAAAGTCGGACGCTTAACCGACTAAGCCGTCAAGGCGCCCCATTTAATGTTTATTTTAAAAAGAGAGTGCAAGCAGGGGAGGGGCAGAGAGAGAAAAGAGGGAGACACAGAATCTGAAGCATGCTCCAGTCTCTGAGCTGTCAGCACAGAACCAGATGCGGGGCTTGAATTCATGAACCGCAAGATCATGATCTGAGCTGAAGTTGAACGGTCAACTGACTCAGCCACTCAGGCACCCCTCAGATATATTTTTTAAATCTAGCTCTACAGGGTCTTGAACATAGTATATGTACAGCAAATACTGGTTCAACAAGCTTGAGGAGAGACTTTCCTGTTGGCTCTACCTAGAAGGGGGTGGATGAACTGGAAGCAGCCCCTGGGGGTAAGCCCAAGGGGATGGTCCTGCTTCACTGGTTCCGCCATCTGCATGCCATCTGCACAGCCCCATACGCTGTGGTTCTACTCTGCCCCAGGCTCCAGTAACTTTTCTGCTTCTACACCTCACATTCACTATGTTTGGATAAATCACCTAATCATCATCATTGTAGACTGAACACTTCAAATTGTTCCCCAGAGCCAAAAGCTCAAAGTTGTCATTCTAGTGTTGCGTCTCTCCATAATTATATCCTCCACCCTGTCTCAGTCCCTTGTACGCTTCACTAGGTTCCCAAACATGCCACCTGCAGACAAGAGACAATGTAGACATGTGAATTAAAGTAAAGAAATGTGGATTTTGGAAAATCAGGTAAAATGAAAGAGGACAAAATGAAAAGTAATCAGGTTTTTTGTTTTTTTTTTTTTCATCAAAGTCTTTCCCATTCTCTCACCTGCAAATTGAAGTAAAAAATAAATAGGGGCACCCGGGTGGCTCAGTCAAGCGTCCAACTCTTAATTTCGGCTCAGGTCATGATCCCACAGTTGGTGAGTTTGAACCCCGCCTAAGGCTCTGCGTTGACATCACATAGCCTGCTTGGACTTCTCTCCTTTTCCCTCCCTCTCTGCCTCTGCACCATCCCCAAATAAATATATAAACTTAAATAAATAAATAAATGTTGCATGATCATTTCCATTCCTGGCATGAAATGAAGTAGATCCACTTATCTCTATTCCTCTGCCTCTAAGAGCAGCTAAAAACTCTGAACATTATACATAAAATATACATAAGAAGGCTCTGAAAGGTGGAGAAAAGCAGGCAGATGGGCTGGAGATCTTGGGAGCTGAGGAACTACAGTGGTAGTTTCCTGTGTTTTCTTCTCAATATACTACACTGGATGTTGGAGAAGTTGTTAAACTGTAAATGTCTATGAGAAAAGATAAGAAAAGCCAAAGGAACAGGAAATGGACAACCCAGAGACACAAGAAATATTTAGATAATAACTGACCTACTGTAGCCAAACAGCACTGGAAAATCTGCTGTGCCCATCTCATCAACAAAGACTATGTAGGCAGCTTCAGCTTCCATTCTCACGCATCCCTCTCCAGAGTGGTGTCAGAGAAAGCCTAGTAGGGAAGCCATAACTTTTATCCCTATTCCTTCATGACGCCAGTAAGGGAACAGTAACGAAATGGCTCTCGCACCCAGCCTAATGGTGTCAGCAGAGGCCTAATGGGGGACCTGAACTTTCTCCCTCAGCCAGTATAGTGAGGCACCCCTTCCCCCTCAGGTATCAATGGAGGGGGTGCACCTGGGTGGCTCAGTTGGTTAAGTGTCTGACTTTGGCTCAGGTCATGATCTCAGGGTCCATGAGTTCGAGCCCTAAGGCCAGCTTTGTGCCAACAGTTTGGAGCCTGCTTCAGATTCTGTGTCTCCAGCTCTCTCTGCCTCTTCCCCACTCATGCTCTGTCTCTCTGACTCTCTCTCTGAAAAATAAATAAACATTAACAAAAATTTTAAAAAAGGAATGAAGGAGTAATCAACACTTTCTCAGAAAAAAAAAAAAAAGACTTTGTGGCTAGTAGGTCCACCCAAAATAATGCTACAAGGAATTATTTTCATAGTGAAGAAATGACAGAAGATCTTGGAACATCCAGAAGAAAGAATAAAAATATGAATAAGTATAAAACACTTTCCTTCTTCTTGAGTTTTCTGCTGTTGTTGTTTTATTTATATTTGATAGAGACAGAGACAGTGTAAGCAGGGTAGAGACAGAGAGAGAGGGAGAAAGAGAATCCCAAGCAGGCCTCCCACCTTCAGCACGGAGCCCAATGCAGGGCTCAAACCCATGAACTGTGAGATCATGACTTAAAACAAAATCAAGAGTCGGGTACTCAGGTGCACCTTCTCTTGAGTTTTCTAAATTATGTTTGACAATTGACATAAAAATCACATTGTCTGATATGCTTTTCAATGTACGTGGAGGAGGTATTTAAAACAATCATATTACAAGGGGAAGAAGATAAAGAAACTTAAAATAAGATTTTTATAATTCATGTCAACTGATAAGGTAATAACAGTAGTAGATTATGATAAGTTATGTAATGTGTAGTGGTGATGAACTCGTTCTAAAGTATCTTGATTGTAGTAGTGGTTGCAGAATCTATACATCTGGTCAAATGGCATAGCAGTAGACACACACATTATCAATGTCAATTTTCTGGCTTTCCTATTGCACCATAGTTATATAAAATATGTCTTTTGGAGGAAACTGAATGAAGGGTGCACGGGAGTGTCCTTTAGTATTTTTGCAAATTTTTGTGAATCTATATTTATTTCGAAATTAAAAGTTTTTCCCTAAAAAAGGTGTGATCCTTACTCTAAACAAGCTTACTGCTAATGTACATCACTTTCTGAAATTACAAACTCGTTATTAAAAACACACAGAAGAGGCAGACTCCTGGCTGACTCAGTTGGTATAGCATGCATCTCTTGATCTTAGGGTTGTAGGTTCAAGATTGTAGAGATTACTTAAAAATAAAATCCTGAAAACACACACACACAGTTAGTGGTTACCTTTAGGGATTTCAGGGGTTAGGGCACTGGAGTATACAGGTTGGAAGGAAAATGACTTTTCACTTCACCACTCTTTATATATTTTAAATGTATTATATTATATGGATTATCTATTAAAAATAAATAAAATGATAAAACTTTGCATCATGATCTTTGTCACTTTACTGTTTTCTAGAATAGAACAGAGTTCACTCAGCTGGAGAGACTAAAAAGTATTTCTTTTCCCTATAGTCTTCATCTGCAACAAAAGAACTAGTTGAATGTCTTTGTGGGAATACTAGCTGCCCACTCCTGCATCCAGTCGCTGCTCAGAACACTGGAGCAGGGATCCTCAAATGTTCAAGTCCATAAAAATCATCCAGGTAGATTGAGTGATTTTACCAGATATATTGGTAAATGTAGATGTCCAGGTCCCAAGCCTACAGATTCTACTTCTGTAGGTCTATTATGGGACCCATGCATTTACATTTTAACAAATGCTTTACACAGATAAGTTTGCAGCTTGTCCCCAGAAGCTCACAAAGGCATGGGGGAAATGAACTAATTTACAATGAAAATCAGTGTGATTAGAACCCTATTGGAGGCATCAACATGAGCCAAGGGCCACAAAAAATCAAGTAACACTTCTGCCTGGGTATGCAGCATCTTAAAAGGTATGTAAGTTTCAGTCCCTCCAGAAGAAGAAATAAGTATGAGGAAGGCTACAGGGACAGAAAAGTGCAAATCATTTTAGTTAGGACAAATAGCTCAAAGTGGTCAGAATGTTGAGGTGAGTACCACCATAAGAATAATAAGGGTATTCACCTCATTTTTGTTTATAACAGCAAAAAAAAAAAAAAAAAAAAAGATAGTAATAAGCTGAACTAAATGTCCAACCACCAGGGAATACTTAATTTGATACAGTAATGACTAAATGAATTATGTTATTTCCACTCCATAGAATATTCAAACGTTATGAGTAGCAAGGAGAGACTGTTGGAGAAAGTATGGATGTTTGAGAAAGGTGATTCTATACTCACTAGCTAGGTAAACTCAGGCGTTATTTCACCTCCTTCTGCCTCATTTTCTTTATCTTCAAAATGGGGATATATAACTCTCCTTTGCAGCATTGTGACATTGAAATGAGATAATCTTTGCAAAGGGCCTGGTTTATTCAATAAAGATTATATATTATCATTCCTGTTATCTTTGCTAAAAAGTTTTCAAAGCCCATCCTAGAACATGAAAAACTGCTTAGAAGAGAATGCTAAGTGAAGAACAGCCTATAAAATGGTTGAGGTATCTGAGCCTCCTAAATGAGATTTTATAAATGTCTTCAATAGTGCCATAGTGCTACTAACAGCCCAAATTAATTTGACCCTTGCAATGTCTGCTGTTTCAGGTTTCCATGCTTCTGCAAAGACTCAAGTATTTCTGAAAGACCCTGAGGGATCTCATCAGAAGTAGTGCAGACCGGCTTCATGTAGCATCTTCTATTTTTCCTCCTTAGCCCCACCAGTGGGTGGTCTCTCCACCAAACATAGCAGCCTCTTATAGCCCACCCACTCCTTATGTGGAATACACAGGCACCCCCTGCTTCAGAGAATGCATTGACAAGCATCTTAGAAGTGCCAAAAACTAGAGCCATCATGTGCCAACACTGGGGGGTAAGTTATTCCTACTTTTCATACTCCCTACAGTTAGAAGTAGGGGACACTGAAACCATCTATCCTGTATCTATAGCAATGAAGTTTGGTAGTGAAAATAACTTTCCATTTTTACTTGTAGAGGACCTTTTTCCTGACTAGGACACAAATCTGAGAGCAATGGGAGGAATGTTTAGTCAGAGACACATTCAATATCACCTACCACATCTAGTCAGAATTACTTCCTGCTCAGATGATGGGGACTTGCATTTGTTCACACTTGTCTGCTTGATTCCTTTCCTTAGAGTAAGTCTTTTCCAGGAGACACCTAGTTCTTAGTAGACTCTTGGTTGCCTACCCTACCAATCTGCCTTATGCTCCTAGAGATAGCTAAACCTAAGCAATAAACATAGCTTAGATTACAGATAGGAATCACCCCCTGGACCAGTGTATGTCTTCGATTACAGCAGTCTACCAATGCCCAGTGCCCAAATTCATCAATATAAGGAACCAGTGTACCTTAGAGAAATGGTTGATTCTGGGGCAAAGAAAATACAAGATAAACTGAAGTATCTTGTTGTATCAAAAAGTATTCAAGTGGCTCAATTGGTTAAGCGCCTGACTCTTGATATCTGCTCAGGTCATGATTTCACGGTCATGAGATGGAGCCCTATGTCAGGCTCTGCATTGAAGGGTGGAGCTTGTTTGGGATTCTCTCTCTCTGTCCATACCCTGCTTGTGTGCTCTCTCTCTCTCTCTCACTCTTTCTCTCTCTCTACATATATATAATAAATATAAATATATTCTGTATATAATATATATAATTATATATCTATATTCTATATATTAAGTAAATATAAATAGTATGTATTTAATAATAAATAAACTTTTTTTGAAAAAGTACTCAAATTCTCTAGGAAAAAAAAGAAGACTAAAACCAGAAACTCAAACAGAAGTACAAGAAAAAAGACTGGAAGGGAATACACTGAAATAATAAGAATAATTGGGTTAATTGTATTAATAAATGTAATAAATAATAAGAACTATTATATTAAGGTACTATAGGCAATTAATTTTCTTTTTCTATTTTATAATTATTCTGTAATATGGTCTGAAAGACTTCATAATGGAAAAAACATATACACTAACAATATTTTAAAGGAAAAACATTAGACACGGTAGCCATCTGAAAACAGAAGCTGAGGGGAGAGAAGTAGTGGAAGAAGACTCTGAAGCTTCTTTTTTAAATTTTTTTAGTGTTTTTATTTACTTCTGAGAGAGAGAGAACGTGAGCAGGGGAGGGTCAGAGAGAGAGGGAGATACAGAATCTGAAGCAGGCTCCAGGCTCTGAGCTAGCTGTCAGCACAGAGCCCGATGTAGGGCTCAAACCCTTGAACCATGAGATCATGACCTGAGCCAAAGTCAGACGCCCAACCAACTGAGCCACCCAGGCACCCTAAGACTCTGAAGTTTCTAACTTCAGCAACCAAGTGCCTGGTGCTGCTCACAGTGGAGGGTCTACAAAGGGGGAGAGTAAATATGAAGTGAAAAAGTTGGGTCAACTAGGCATATGTTTCATTTGAAAGGTCTCTGCAAGATCAGGTATGTCCAGTGAGAAAATGGAAGTTTGGCTCTGAAGCTCTAGGAAGAGATCAGGGGCAGAAATTTTGCTCAGAGGAAATGAATAAAGTTTTTGAAAGTAGAGTGTATCGGAATTAAACATAACAATGGAACATTGTTCAAGTATGGATAACTTTATCTTTATATTGTCTTAATACTATTAAGGAAAACATGGTGATTCAATCATTAATAATGTCTATCTTTTCCTTAGCATAAAACCCCTAGCCAAAAAGTAAATATTTCATAAAGAATTGATTTTGTTGATCATACTGCTGACTTTGGGGAGGGAAACTCCTCTCTCTCATATTTCCTCACCAAAATTTCTGCTTATTCTATACTCATCTGGGGATATTGGATTCTCAAGAAATTAAGTTTTACCCTTACCTAATTACAAATATGTGTGTAATTTGAGAAGATCCATTCATTTGACAAAGAGTAAGATTGACAATAGTGGCTGAAAAAGTTTATTTCATGCCTTGTAGGACAGAAAGGAAATAAATGTTTTGTAAGCATCCTCTATGGACAGCCAATGTTAGGAATTTTGTACACATGATCTCATTTGATCTTCATAACCACCTGTAATGCAGGCATTATTTACCCATCTCATAGATAAGGAAACTGAGGATCAGAAGGTTAAGTAATTTTCACTCTTGGTCAGGTTTTATTCTTTTCTTTTCAGTGTTTTAATCATACTACTTCATGCTATAGTTTTGAGATTAGTACAGTTAATCCTCAGCTTTCCTTTTGCATATATTTCCTTACTTCCTGGATTAGTTACCTATATATTTATCATTGTGCTAAAGTTTATATATGACGTAGAATAAGTATTCCAAAAACATTATTTGTTTTACTCCATCTGTTCAGCCAGGAGTTGGAATGTGAATAATATGATCAAAGAAGAAATAATAATGTAAGCAAGATGGCTGAATGATAATGTAAGCAAGATGGCTATCATGTAAAACTCACTTTAAAGATGATCTTTCCTGGGGCTCCTGGGTGGCTTAGTCGGTTAAGCGTCAGACTTTCGCTTAGGTCATGATCTCGCGGTTTGTGGGTTCGAGCCCTGAGTCGGGCTCTGTGCTGACAGCCAGCTCAGAGCCTGGAGCCTATTTTAGAGTCTGTATCTCCCTCTCTCTCTGACCCTCCTCTGCTCCCGCTGTCTCTCTCTCTCTCTCTCCTAGAAATAAATAAAAATATTTAAAAAAATAAAGATGATCTTTCCTACCAATAATCAAAAGGGTTAGCCAAATCTCCACCATAACAACAGAGGAAGAAGAATCATACTGCAGAATTAGAAAACATCATAAAATGTAATTCATTTGTTTTTAATTAAGAGTATGAATTAGCTGTTGGGGCGCCTGGGTGGCTTAGTCGGTTAAGCGTCCGACTTTAGCTTAGGTCATGAACTCGCGGTTCGTGGGTTCGAGACCCGCGTCGGGCTCTGTGCTGACTGCCAGCTCAGAGCCTGGAGCCTGTTTCAGTCTGTGACTCCCTCTCTCTCTGACCCTCCCCTGCTCACGCTGTCTCTCTCTCTCCTAGAAAAAAAAAAAAAAAAAGAGTATGAATTAGGAAGAGCCAATGGTATAGTCAATATACTTGATACATATTTAACTTGAGAAATGGCAGAGTAACAGAATTCTTTGCATAATTCATCATCCCAAAGTACCTATAAAAGAACAGAATTGGTCCAAGGGGGAAAAAAGTAGCCTGGAAAATAGACCAATATAGATAGCTGAACAAGGCAGCAAAAAAAGAGGAGAAATGGGACCACAACCAAAACATTTTTTTTGTTTCTGTTTGCATGTGTGTGTTTGTTTGTTTTCCATACTTGGTTGTGAGTTTTATCAGTGATATAGCAAGAATGTCTTAGCCATTACCATTAGAACTAAAGTAGACAATTTTTATACACCCATACTTGTCCATGTGATTCAATTTCATAAGCCTTTAAATGCAGTTCTTCAAATGTTATCTGATAGATAATGATTTGAAGCACTACCTTGCCAGCTGCCACCTGCCAGCCAACAGCTCGGTTTCTATGTCATTTAAGCATTCCAGTGAGACTTGAAATACATTCAGTTACATTTAAATAATTCAAGGTGAAACTATCAGTTTGAAAGAAAATTGGAAGAAGCACTTAGGAAAAGATATTCTGGAATTGTAGGCAAGTGAAATTCAATTTGATACTCCTGAGAAAAGGATACTTTCTACCTTATATTAAATTTTCCTTCCTGTCAAAAACAACTATAAAACTGAACACAACATATGAGACAACTGTTTTTCAGGAAATAGGCAGCAAAAGACTAATACCTGAAAGAGGAAAACATGAGACGAGCCCTCAATTTACCCCGTATTTTTACCTGGGAACAATTTCACAACCATTGGGTGGTGAACTCCAAGCAGAGCATGATAGTCCCCTGACCTGAGAAGTAAGAGATTAGGGTACGGGAGGTGCTAAAGCATCTGAAATTTTCAGTACAAGGTACCAAAATTCAAGGAGCTACACACAAAAGAGGGAGCTTTCTGAGGATTCCCTGTGGTTTTTCAGACAAGGGATAGGCTGAATGGGTAAGGAAGAAATTCCATGAAGTCTAGCCTAGAGCAATGGGGTTGAGAGCATAAAAGACGCTAGAGGTACATTCTCTGGGGACACAGGAGTTCTGGCTGAGTCACAATGGAGAGATCTCACTGAACACCCTGAGTATTCTACTAAGATGTCAAGAAGACCACTACTTAGGAATAAGGATCAGACCCTAGGACCACTCTAAAACTACTCTAATAATGCCTAAAAGCAGGTCTCAACAGTATCAAAATAAGTTGCCAGTTTACTAACCATCAAAATAAAATTCAGCATTTTTTAAAGAAAGAAAATAAACCAGATACTTTACAAGGACTCATTCACAATGTCAGGGATACAGTCACAAATTACGGAACCTGTGAAGAAGTAGAAAAATGTGACTCACTGAAAAAGAAAAAGTAGTCAGTGGAAATTCACCAGATCACCCAAATGTGGTCTTTAAAAAACAAAGTCTATTATTTTTAAGGCTTTAAAGTAAAATGTGGACATAATGATTACTAAGATGGAGAAATTCCAAAGAAAAACTAGAAACTAAAAAAGAACCAGGTGGGAATTCTAAAATTGAAATTTGCAGTATTAATTTTTAATTAAAGATTTAGTGGATAGACTTAGCCGATTTGCAACTTCAGATTAAAAGTTCATGAATTTCAAGATATATCAATAGAAATTACCCAATGTGAAGTAAAAAGAGAATAAAATATTTTTTTTAATAGACTCAGTGAATTGTGGGACATGAAGTAATCTAACTATAATTAGAGTCACAGAAAGAGAACAAAGAATGAAACAGAAAAAATATAAAATATAATTGAAAAAAATGTCAAATCTCATGAAAATCACAAATTTGCAAATGTGTCTTTTTTTTCTAAATACATTTTTTAAAGAACACAAAAAGGCACTACACAATTTTTGGAAACTGCTGAAAAAAAATCTTAAAAGCCACTCTTGGGACAATAATGTGAGTAACATGGAGGCTAGAAGACAGTGAAATGACATCTTTAAAGGGGGGGGAGGCATAATTAACATAGCATCATGCACCAAGCAAAATACTTTTCAAAAATAAACACATTTTTGGATAAACGAAAGCTGAGTTAGTACACTTGTACTACAACAAGCACTAAAGAAAATTCTTCACACCTTAAACTAATGTCACATCTATACTTCAATTTTTTTTAAATGTTTTTTATTTATTTCTAGGAGAGAAAGAGACAGCGTGAGCAGGGGAGGGTCAGAGAGAGAGGGAGTCACAGACTGAAACAGGCTCCAGGCTCTGAGCTGGCAGTCAGCACAGAGCCCGACACGGGGCTCGAACCCACAAACTGCGAGATCATGACCTAAGCGAAAGTCGGACGCCCAACTGACTAAGCCACCCAGGCGCCCCTATACTTCAATTTTAAAAAAAGAGGGAAAGAGAAAAACTTTCAGACTGACAGGAAGTATCACAAGAAGGAAGCTCTGATCTATAGGAAGCAATGAGGAACACTAGAAACAGTAAATATCTGGCTTAATATAAAAGATAACATTTTTTCTTCTCTTAATCTTAAAAAACAAAGATTACTGTTTGAAGCAGAAATAGTGGGGCACCTGGATGGCTCAGTATGTTAAGCATCTGATTCTTGGTTTCAGGCCAGGTTATGATCTCCAGGTTCATGAATTGGAGCCCCACATCAGGCTCCCTGCTATCTGCACAGAGTCTGCTTCAGATCCTTTGTCTCCCCCTCTCTCTCTGCCCCTCCCCTGCTTGCACTCTCTCTCTCTCAAATATAAATAAAACAGTTTTTTAAAAAGGAGAAATAGTGACATTGTGAAGTGAAATTACAATGTCTATAGAAGCCAAATATGTAATAACAGCACAAAGCATGAGGAGGTAATGAAATTATACTGATGCGAGGTTTCTACATTTTAAAAAGATTAAATTTAAAACAAAATAATATTAATATTATAATATATAATGTAATATGTAATAATTATATAATATTAACATTGGATAGATAATTTACAGATACATATTATAACCCCGAGCACCAGCAAAAGAACATAATGAAAAAAATAGAGAAATTAAAACGAAATAATTAAAAGAATTGATCAAACCAAAGAAAATGGGAAAAGGGATAACAGGAACAAAAACCAGAGGAGATAAATAGAAAACAAATAGCAAGATAGTAGATTCAAACTCAATCATATCAATAATTGCATTAAAAATGAAGGACTTGGAGCACCTGGGTGGCTCAGTCAGTTAAGCATCTGACTTCGGCTCAGGTCATGATCTCACGGTTCGTGGGTTCGAGCCCCACGTCAGGTTCTGTGCTGACAGCTAGCTCAGAGCCTGGAGCCTACTTCAGATTCTGTATCTCTCTCTCTCTCTGACTCTCCCCTGCTCACGCTGTCTCTCTCTCTCAGGGGGCGCCTGGGTGGCTTAGTCGGTTAAGCGTCCGACTTTCGCTTAGGTCATGAACTCGCGGTTTGTGGGTTCGAGCCCCGCGTCAGGCTCTGTGTTGACTGCCAGCTTGGAGCCTGGAGCCTGTTTCAGTCTGTGACTCCCTCTCTCTCTGACCCTCCCCTGCTCATGCTGTCTGTCTCTCTATCTCCTAGAAATAAATAAAGCATTAAAAAAAATAAATAAATAAATAAAAAACATTAAAAACAATTTAAAAATGAAGGGACTAAAGACATAATTAAAGGCAAAGATTATCAGACTAAATTAGACATTGCCAAACTATGATCCCGCAGACCAAATCCAGCCTGCCACTTATTTTTAAAAATAGATTTAATATTTTAGAGCAGTTTTAGGTTTGCAACAAAATTAGGTAGCATACAGAGAATTCCCATACACTCCTTACCCCCGCACACACATAGGTTCCTCCACTATCAACATCCTTCACCAGTTTAAAATTTGTTTAAATCAATGAATCTACATTGACACATCATTATCATTAATATCGATAGTTTATACTGAAGAGCCTGAAATTAAGTCCTCCATTAAGAGCAACCTCGGGCTGCACATAGCCCAGTTCCAGGAAAAGCTTCAGCTGAAGCAACCCTGGGACCACCCTCGGATCAGCCAATCAAAAGAAATGTGTAACATCCCTGTGGTCTGAGTCAGGGCTGGGAACTGCAGGTAGTTACTCTGTACAAACTAGCCAATCACTCACCGCTTGCCTAAATCCCACCTAGGCCCTTGAGCTCACCTTATAATTGTTCATTTTCAAAGGATTCTCAAGGTCATGATTGGGTTCCGCCAAAAGTAACGGACGCCTCACGGATACTGAATGGTCAAAACTATAATCATGGGTGTTGTACAATTATGATTGGTGCTTATGTGATGATGTAAAACGTACAACGTGTTCACTGTAACACCCCAGTCCCTTACCCCGTAAAAACCCTGCTCGCCATTGTTCGAGGCTTCTCCTTGCTGCAGCTGTGCCGGTAGACGGGTGAGCCCCTGCTCGAGCTTGTAATAAAGACCCTTATGTACTTGCATTGGTGATGGCTCCTTGGGGGTCTCAGGGGACTCACGATTCGGGCACAACAATACTAAAGTTCACTGTTGGTGTTGTACATTCTATGGATTTTGACAAACATATAATGAATGACATGTATCCACCATTATAGTATCATTTAGAATAATTTCACTGACCTAAAAATCCTCTGTGCTCTGCCCTCCCTCCTTCTGAACCCTGCAGTCTCTGATCTTTATGCTGTCTCCGTGTTTTTGCCTTTTCCAGAATGTCATATGGTTGGAGTCATATACTATGAAGCATATTCAGATTGACTTCTTTTACTTGGTAATATGTATTTAAGTTTCTTCCCTATCTTTAGCTTGATATTCTTAGTGCTGAATAATATTCCACTGTTAGATATACCATAGTTTAGTTTATCCACTCATCTTCTGAAGGACATCTTGGTTGCTTCCAAGTTTTGACAATTGTGAATGAAGCTGCTATACACATCTATGCCCAGTCTTTGTGTGGGAAGAAATTTTAACTCGTTTCAGTGAATATCAAGGAATGTGATTACTGGCTAGTTTGTAAACAGTATGCTTAGTTTTCTAAGAAACTGCCCACTGTCTTCCATAGTGGCTATGCCATTTTATATTCCCATTAGCAATGAATGAGAGTTCCTGTTGTTCTACATCCTCACCAGCATTGGGTGTTAAAAGGTTTAAAGGTTAAAAGGTTAAAAGATTTAGATCTCAGCTATTCTAATAGGTGTGGTGGTATTCTGTTGTTTTAATTTGCTATTCCCAAATGCATGTGATGTGAAGTATCTTTTCAGATGCTTATTTACCATCTGTATATCTTCTCTGGTGAATTATCTATTCAGCTCTTTTGTCCATTTTTTTAAACAGGATTGTTAATTTTCTTACCACTGGGTTTTAACTGTATTTGTATATTTTGGATAACAGTTCTTTATCAGATGTGTCTTTTGCAAATATTTTCTTCTTCCAGTCTGTATTCTCTTGATATTGTCTTTGTAGAATAGTAGCTTCTAATTTTAATGAAGCCCAGCTTAACAATTGTCTCTTTCAAGTATCATGCCTTTGGTTTTGTATTTAAAGATTCATCATCCAACTCAAGATCATCTAGGTTTTCTTGGATCTTCTAGAAGTTTTATAGTTTTGTATTTTATATTTAGGTCCATAATTCAGTTTGAGTTAATTTTTGTGATGGATGTAAACTCTGTAAATAGTCTTTTTTTTTTTTTTTTGCATGTGGATGGTCAGCTTTTCTAGTGCCATTTTTAAAAATATTTTTGAAGTTTACTTATTTTGAGAGAGAGAGAGAGAGAGCAAGCAGGAGAGGGGCAGAGAAAGAGAGACAGGGAGAGAGAGAATCCCAAGCAGGATCCACATTGTCAGCACAGAGCCCAAAGCAGGGCTTGAACTCACAAACCATGAGATCATGACTTGAATTGAAACCAAGAGTTAGACACTTAACCATCTACTGCCATTTGTTGAAAATTAGTTCTTCATTGTATTATCTTTTTTTCTTTGTCAAAGTTCAATTGACTATGTGGATCTATTTCTAAGCCCTCTGTTCTGTTTTGTCAATCTTTTTTTTAATAGCTTAGTTTTTTAATGTTTATTTATTTATTTTGAGAGAAAGAGACAGAGAGACAGAGAGTGCAAGTGAGGGAGGGACATTGAGAGAGGGAGAGAGAATCCCAAGCAAGTTCTGGGTCATCAGCAGAGGGCTCATCATGAGGCTCGATCATGACCATCAGAAATGTGGGCAATGTGTCTAAGAAAGTTCTTTGCAGAATTACTTATAGTGTGGAGGTCATTTATGAGAAAACACCTTTTGTCACACCATGATGGACTCTCATTTCCAAACTGGGCATGTGTGATTCATATCATGGTAAATTCCTTGCACGTCTGGAGCAGTTTTCCTGGGAGTGGGACAACAGACATTACAACTTGGCTTCTAGGGTGTTTATGCACCTGGTTGTAATATGAACTTTGCCATTTTCATTAAGAGCAAAGGAACCAAGTGGCTTCTGCAGAAAAGATTCAAGATTCAAGATGGCCATGCCAAGCCCCCAGTGTTCTGCAAATTTCTCTCCAGATTAGGCTTCCAGCATCCTCGCCATGTCACCTGATTCTGTCCGGTTTCAAGGGCTCTTCTCTTCCTCCTTGGCTTTCCCTCTGCACTGATAGCTCCCAAATCTATACCTTCTTGTCCTGACAACAGCCAGAATGCCAGTAATGAGCATTGAAGCCTCTCCTGCCTGACTGTTCACAGTCACATCAGAGTTCACATACCTAAAAAGAATGGCATTATCTTTTGGGGCTCCTGGGTGGCTTAGTCGGTTGAGTGACTGACTTCAGCTCTGGTCATGATCTCATAGTTGGGAACATAAGTAAGGGAATAAAAATTCATGTTTCTATGTTTCTATGTTAAGGGGAAAACTCTGACAATAGTGAAGTTTGGAATGAGTAGAAAAGGGAAAAGACCAAATAGGGAAAAAGTGGTTATTTTAAGGGGAGGGGTGGAAAAAAACCAAAAAAACAAAAGACCAGCTAGAAAGTCTCCTTTAGAGAAGTGTCAATTTCTTATCTTTGACTCCCCAGCATCTGGCACAACGTGTGAAATATCATGAGAGAGTTCAGCCAAATAGAAATGAATAGAAAACTTTGAAATAGACAATGAAGGCATTTGAATCAGGGTTATTAAAAGGTTTGTTTTAGAGGTACCTGGGTGGCTAAGCATCCGACTTCAGATCAGGTCATGATCTCACAGTTTGTGAGTTCGAGCCCTGCATTGGGCTCTGTGCTGACAGCTCAGAGCCTGGAGCCTCCTTCAAATTCTGTGTCTCCCCCTCTCTCTGCCCATGTTCATGCTCTGTTTCTCTCTGTCCCTCAATAATAAATAAAAATATTAAACAATTTTTTCCAAAATAATAAAAGGTTTGTTTTATTTTTATCAATGGTCAGAAGTTTATACGTTCTGCTTTTTGTGTTTATTTCAAAGTGTCTGATTATGAGGCCCCCAACAATGATAAAATCTAAGTTTAGAGCTCTACACTTAGAATTATATGATGATTTATACCATCATGTTTGTTTATCAGCTGTACATTTTTAGGTAAATCTACCTTGTTTCTCCTTATCTGCAAAGGAGATAATAGTTTCCTCTCAGAGTGGTTGTGAGACTAACACAGGGTTTTCTTGCCTGTGATATTTATTGGAGTAAGTAAATGAGGAAAGAGGGAGACAGTCTTACATGTGTGTGATATGCCAAGTAGATTCTAGTATGGTGCTAGGCACGTTTGGTAGGAGGTCAGTAATTTTTGAGATGAATGAATGAATGTTTTATGCACTCTGGTCATGAAATTTATTAAGGAAACTCAAAAGTGCAGAAGCTTTGCTTTTTATCCATTTTATAATCCTGCCAGTTTCCCATAATTCGAAAGAATCTAGTTATTAGTTTTAAAGAACCTAGGAATATTTCTTTAGTTGGCACTAAAAAAAAATCACTCGAGGAAGGTGGTGGGTTATGAAAGCTTCTTTGAAAACCCACCCAGCCCACTCTGTTAAAAGTGGATCTCCCTACTGACATTTCTTGTGAACCTGATGATCTCACAGCTCAGGCTTGTGCTGGCCCCAGCAAAATTATAAAGCATGACCAGCTCTCCTTTCCTCCTCCAACACCCGCTGTTCCTGGCTGTAGGGAAAACAGCGCCAGGCAGAAAAGTGTTCTCAAACCCGTGGCTTCTAGCTGTCCTGTAACACAGAGAGCTTCACAGGTTGGTGGGAAGGGGGAGTCCTGGGTCTGCTTCAGGCCAGCATATGGTACTTCTTGGATCCAGATTTCTCCTGCTTTCCTGACCCAACAAGGAGGCCAGCTGGCCAGGCTGGGCCACTGAGATTTTGGGGGCACACAGAGATTATTTTTCACTTAAAAAAATTCAGTCATCCATATTTAAAGATAAAGAGGTTTTGCACATGAACAAAAATTAGAATTTCAGCTTCTCTTGAAAAACTACAGAGAGCTAGTAACACCGACCAACATCCCCATCTGGAAATCGTCATCTGGAGAAAGCAAATGGGGACTGCCCCCAGTCAGTACAGTCCATTTAGTTAGAGAATAATTTTGATTGCAACTTTCATACAGATTAAAAGTGAATGCATGTTAATGACTGTATTGAATTCATTAATGAGTCAAGTGGTGAGGCATTACAACCAAAGGAGAATCCAAAATCAGGAATATTGAAATAAAGGTGCCGTTGGAGGAGCAAACCAGGAAGAAAGTCCACTGAAATCTCTGCTGAACAGAATTCTCATGTCTAGGAGCAGATACTGTTTTTGCACTGCTATCAATTACCTCATCTTACAGAGTTGTGAAACAGCCTCCATAGAATCTGAACAGATAGCCAGGCAGGGTGAGCTCTCTACAGCTCAGACTCCAGACAGTGCAGTTTTCCATGGAAGTACACATTTTCCCCTCACTTCCATTTCCCGTCATCATATATATGGGCTGCCTGGCCCCAGAAGTGTTTGCTTACCCAGATCCTACGGAGCTGTCATTTCTCTTGTTTTCATTCCGTTTCTTCAGTTACAATGTGTGAATATTAGACCCTTTAATCTCTACATTCCCTTAAACTCCCTAATTCACATTTCTTAGTACTGACACCCCTCTCCACACACACATATCAACTCCATAAATTATTCATCCTTATTTGGCCATTCAGGTGCTTACTTATCAGTGAGGTGTAGCTATTTCAATTTGTGCTAAGGTGTTAACGGGTGGTTGAATTATATGATATTTTATCTTCTGCAGTATCTTCTCTCATAGCTTCAATTACCACTGCAAACCATCATCACTTTCATAAAGCATCCCACAACATTCAACTTTAAACATCTGCTGCCAAGAAGGCCCAGACATCCATCTGCCAGCAAAGACCTTTCCCCGTTAAGACTGTGCCTTTCACACCCCACCCAGACTCCCTCACCATTGGCTCAGTCCTGGGGGAAAGAGAATCTCTGTTGGTTAAGTGAGGATCACGATGAATAAAGGCCAACCACACCATCTTCCTGGACCCCAGCAGAGGGGCAGAGAAGAGATTTAGGTTACGAAGCTAGGACTTCTACTACCTGACATTGGGCATCCTCATGGCGAAATTGAGCCCTGAGATTTTATTACAAACTTTAAATTGCTGTTATGTGGGGGCGCCTGGGTGGCTCAGTTGGTTGTCTGACTCTTGGTTTCCACTCAGATCATGATCTTGCAATTTCCTGAGTTCAAGCCCAACGTTGGGCTCTGTGTTGGCAGCATGGAGCCTACTTGGAACTCTCTCTCTCTCCCTCTCTTTCTACTCCTTCCCCACTCATGCTGTTTTCTGTCTCTCTCAAAATAAATAAATAAACTTAAAAAAAAAGTTATTATGTGAACAAGATCAGAAACAAGTTCGGGTCAGATGGAGTTTTCACCTAAGGATAAGGTGAGGCTCTCCCATTCATTCAGCAAGCATTTACTGTGTGCCATCTAGATTCCTAGCGCTGTTTTAGGTGTGTCGGGCATGTAGCAGAGAATACGACAAATAAAAAGTCCCGGTCTCAGGTGGTTGACATTCTAGTGTTGAGATTTTAACAAAAAGTGGAGAGACAAAAATTGACATTGCACTTTGGATACATTGGGACTAGATTTTATTGAATGTACACTTTTGTATCACTATTACAGTTAGCACGTACTTTTCCTGGTGTTTGAGGCTAATCTCCCATCTGGACTTGGAGTTCCAACCCTTCCACCTCCCTCAGGACCAGGTACCACAGATTCCGCTGGCATCACCCCAGCACTTGAAGGACTTACATCTGTGTACCTCTTGATCAAGAGGTCCTTACTGCTCCCTCAGCCTGACTAAACTTTGGACAAGCTTTTTCCTGACTCCAGCCCCTAATCTCCCTTACAGCATTTTCTTTAGAAATCTTGGAAAGTCTTTCTTCATTTCCCTTAGAGATGTATATAAATATTTTTAAAAACCTTTTGTCAGTTTTACAACCCATGAATGTCTTTCTCAAGGACCTGACAGCCATCCCTTTGAAATGCAATCATCAAGGAGACAGTAGTCCTACGTCCCAGTCTCTGTAGGGGACTAGAAGCCTAACTTGGGCACCTTGCTCCAATCTGTAGCACCACCTCCTCTCAAATAGTTAAGAACAGTTTATTTTGGGGGCGCCTGAGTGGCTCAGTTGATTAAGTGTCCGACTTTGGCTCAGGTCATGATCACACGGTTCATGGGTTTGAACCCCACGTTGGGCTCTGTGCTGACGGCTAGCTTCGAGCCTGGAGTCTGCTTCAAACTCTGTATCTCCTTCTCTCTCTGATCCTTCCCTGCTCATGCTGTCTCTCTCTCTCAGAAATAAATAAAACATCTAAAAAAATTTTAAAAAAGAATGAGGCAGAAATTTAAGAACGGTTTATTTTCCCTTAGGATAAAGCCAATGGACAAACACAGATGACCTATGACCTCTTTTCATCCCAGGTCTCACAGAATTCCAGATGGCCTAATGTCCCCCAGGACTTCTCCTCCAGCTCACCCCAGCCCTTAAGAACCCTCCCCACTCTGCTTCAGCAGAATTGAGCTCAGACTTAATTCTGGTCTCTCTCTGATTACAATAGTCTCTTTCCCTTCCTTGCAAAAATCTTTTCAAATAAAATCTCCCTCAAGGTTTGAATTTCCTCTATTTAATACCTTTCAAACTTCAGTCTTGCTGTTGCTCATTCTCTCTCAGGTCTTTCCTTCACCAGAGAGGCTTCTTCAAATATGCCTTCCATTCCCTACATTTCCCACTCACTCCATAGCCTTCTAGAACATAAATCTGCCCACGTCCATTTCTCCTGAACATCCTTAAATCTTTCCTGGAACAAGTCTCCAGTTCTGTAGCCAGATAGATCAGAAACCCAGCTCAGTTACTTACTAATGTGGCACTTCACCTTCTCTAAGCCCCTGTTTCCAGTGTTTGGAAAACAGGGATTACTCCTTCCCTCAGGAAAGGCAGCCATTACTTATGAAGTCAGGAAACAAATGCATGGACTAAGACAGCCATGGTATTTCCTACTTAAATGACCATAGCTAATTTTTACTTAGTGCTTACTATGGGCCATGTTCAACATTTTACATGTATTATCTCACTTAATTCCTCCTTACCATCCTATGATATAGTTATTTGTAGGTATTACCATCATCATCTCCATTATGGACAAGGAAATTGAGACTGAGAAAGACAGGTTAGGTGATTTGTCCAAATCTCCAGCTGAGAAGTGTTAGAGTTCATATTTGAACTCAAGTTTGTACAGAGCTTAACCTGCTAAACCTTCAAGGTAAAGGTTATACTCCCTGCCCCTCTCCTCTCCCCACACATGGACTCTGCCTCCCACTAAGAACTACCTACTCTCTATGCCCCAGGGCATTTGCTCATGCTGTTCTCTTCATGCCAAGAGGCTGCTTCCTCCTCACCCAAACACGCATACAACAAACTCATATGCACATTCACATGGTTCTCCTGGTTATCAAAGCAGCTTTAAAATCCATTTTCTGTGGAATTTTTCCAATCCTTTTAGAAATAGCCTTTTCTTCATAATCCCAGAGCTTGCTACATAGATCTCCATATATGCTTCCATTATAGAGTTTACATTTGTCATTAGGGTAAAGTATGTGAGGTGACCTTAGAGCAAGGCAAAGCTGAGGGAGATGTACAGGAAGGCCATGAAGAACATGAAAGGAATTTGGAGTAGGATCAGAAGGTATATAGATTTGTTGTATTACAGAGGTGTAATGATGTGTAAGTAAATTATAAATGACAATGTAATGACATATAAGATGGGTTTATAGTCTTGTGGGCTGAAATCTGTTGCGATGATCAGGTCACATGCAGCCTGAATCCAGAGAACAGGGGCTCTGAGTGCACCGCTGTGAGAGCATGATTTGAAGTCTCAACAACAGAAAAAACAAAGCTCCTAGAAATGAACACTCACCTTATCCCTCTTTACCATGAACAGAACCACCCTGGATACAAGTGTCCCAGATCTTGAGCCCAGGGCACCATCCCTGATCACCTGCAATCTCCATGCACTGAAAAAGGAATTGCAAAAAGCTTGGGATATTATAATTGCCTTCTTAGTTGGTAAATGTCTTCCACCTCTAAAGGACTTAAAACTAAATATATAGAATGAGGTCATTCAAACCTTAATATTCTATGTCTAATTTGGGAATAGCCTGGGCATATTTGGTATGAAAAGTATTTGTTAAGATTAAAGGATTTAGCATTTTGGAGTCTGATTGTCTTATGATTCCAGTTTCAAATGTGTATTTTATTAATTTAGACTTTGGTTTTTAAGTTGAAAAGTTTATAAAGAGTATCATGATTACCAGACTTTAATATTAGTATTTATATAATTAATTAGCTTTACTAGATTTATTCAAATACATGGAAAGGTTTTTGAATATTGCAAAACTTAAGTTATAAAACTTAACAGAAAAAATAATTTATTAAATTACAAAATTAATTTATTATTGTTTTTATTTAAAGTTTTTAAGAATTTATTTATTTTGAGAGAGACAGAGCAAGTAGGGAGGGGCAGAGAGAGAATCCCAAGCAGATTCCATGCTGTCAGCACAGAGCCTGACATGGGGTTCAATCCATGAACTGTGAGATGAAACCTAAGCCGAAATCAAGAGTTGAATGCTTAACTAAGCCACTCAGGTGCCCCTGAAATTATTTTTTTAAATTATTTTAACTATTTAAGGAAATTTAAGTAACTAAATTGTAAGAACCTCTTAAAATCAATTGTGAAATTCAGTAAATTTATAATTGTGTTGAATATAAAAGTTTAAAAATTAGTTATTTCAATAAATTATATAATTTGAAAATTTCTATACTGATAAACTGCCCTCCTAGAAACCTAAAACTCAATATTGAGGTACAATAATTACTACTTTTAAGTCTGTTTCCTGCCACTAAACTATGAATTCCTTGAGTGGAAAGCATCCCTATATCCCCATCATCTAGCACAAGAGGGTCCAGAAGGCTGTTAGACAGCAGCTGATATCATCTGCTCTCTGCCAGGACTGCAATATGCGATTTATCTATACACTCTCAAGGAATCTTCACCACAACCTATTTACATGGTTGAGGGAGGGAATAGTGACAACCTAGAAAGGGCTGAATGCTCAAGTTCACACAGCTGGGGAGAGTCAGGGACTTCATCTTCCCTTACTTTCTATGTTACTAGTTGAAAGGGTGAAAATCTTAATTTAATGGTGGGACTTTGGACAGTATTATTTCAGCTGAGGAGACAATATGCATGTGCTAGACATGGACATAAACTGTCCCATGGAACAAGTCACCAGAATCCAAGTGGAGCTTCTTGGGAACAATAAGAGTAAAAAGGCTATCTTCTCTAAGGGGCAGAGAACATAGAATCTGGAGAGGAGATAAGCAATGGAGAAAAAGAAGGTAGTTTGACTTCACGTAGAAGGATCAGGAAAGTGCTGCCTGGTTGTCATTTATTTTATGGAGGCCCACCGGACATGTCCTTCGTGGTCAGTTGGCTGTTGTGGCATTTTGATTTGGAGCTGAGGAGCAATGCCAGGCAACCCAGACTAAGCAAACAAGATACCTAGGAGCCAAGGAAGATTAAAGAGAAACTGCACTATTTAAGGAAGAAGTACAAGAGAACAAGCAAAGGAGGGTGGCCCAAACCAAGGAACAGTATTAGAGGGGTTGGCTGACCAGGAAGTGAAACCCAGTAAAATCACCCATAGAAGTTTGGTTACTGTTCTAATTTGTGGTGAACCACAACTAACAAGTCTATTCTTCTAATTGGTCTAGCTAGAGTCAGCACCCGAGGTGCTATGGGCGCTTTTTGCATTCTGAACTTCAAATGTACACTCTTCTGAGGAGTGTACTACAGGGGAAGAAAGTCAGAAGTCAAGTGAGAAGTGTGCCCTGGGCCTACCTGACAGAAAAGCCAACAGACAATGTAAGGTGCTTGTGTTGCACAACTGGCAGAGAAGTGACGGAAATACTGTACTTCTGCTCAAATGGGGTTTCAGACTTTTAAATTAAACCATCATCATCTTGCCTAAACCCATTCCTTGACCCCCAAGGCAAGATTACAACATATTTTTCAAACATGTCCACAGATCATGGCAATAGTGGTAAAGCCTGCTAGAGGCACCTGGGGAAAGCTGTGGATACGTCTGGTTATCACACTGACTGAGGGGCACCATGAATGTTTAGGGCCACAAATCAGGAGTGGCAGGCTTGCCACAGTGAGTCAGAACACACAAGTGAAGAGTTGAAACACATCTCACGTGCCTTCCCAAAACACATTTGTAATCATCTGAACTCAGACTCTAACTCTGTTTTATAGGTCTGAGGGTTAACATACGCTGCATTTTCTAAGAATGCAATTACCATCTAAATTTAGGAAGGCATTATATTGTGTTCTGTTCTGAACTTTACAAGGTGTTTGCTAAATACAGAAGCTGATATCACGAATGGCGACGGTGCTCACAGTATCTCAGTGGGCAATACAACTCCTGCCCCTCGCGTGAGGCCAGTTTATATTTATGCCATTGTGGCTGCCCAGTGGATGCAAGCAGCTGATGACTTCACAGTGCCTTCGGTATGGCTGTGCACACCTAAGTATATTGGAGTATGTGTTATCTTATGGTGTCCTACTTTCATTTCTTGTTTGTTATTAGATAGGGAATTATATTTTGATCACATGTTACATAAGTAGTAATGACTTTCACATCAGGATAATAAAGGATGCGTTAGAAAATATAAAAAGAGGCACTGGGTATGACAGGAAAGAAAAACTACCCTGGCTGAATTACGGTTTTAGAGAAAGCAAGTATATGGCACCATGACTTATTCCAGAGATGAGAAACAATGCTGCTGGAACACACAGGTTCTGTAAGAAATGACGCTGTACATTATGGAATTATGATTTCTTTTCAGATCACACCTACCCATCTGTGTGCCTATCGACTGGCTTGTGACCAAACAGGGTATCCTCCAAAATAACAAGTTATCTTAGCTGAAGACAAAGAGTGAAGCTTGGAATTGGGCTTCTTTCCCTAGAACACGACTCTCACACATTACCATGCAGGAGAATAAACTAGCATGTTTAGCAAAATTGCTGGGCATTTTCTCTTGAGATTCCGGTTTCGATCTGGGTGGGGCTCAGCCACCTGAGTAACAGGAATGGCACCACTCCGATGCAGTGCCTTTCCACCAGTGTGTGTACAAATCTCCAAGGGACCTTTCTAAAATGCAGCTCCTGATCCAGCAGGTCTAAGGTAGGGCTTGATACTCTGTATTCCTAATGAGCTCCCAGGTGTTACTGATGCTGCTGGTCCATGACCACACCTGAACAGCAGACTTCTATTTGGGGACAAAAGATTCTGGAGCATGTAGAGGGCAGGTAGAGAACTCACCTTCAACTCCCATGTACCTTACTCTGTGAGGATGAGATGGGTGTTGCCAGAACTGAACAGGATTTTCACGGACATCCCCCTCCTACAGATCAAGGGGCCACACTGCAAGGGGACACAGTGACCAACCTTGGGTCACCTAAAGTGGCAATGTGTTGGCTTCACCACAAATTACAGGAGTTCTTAATCCTACTGCATGGAGGGATTTGCTCACACTACACCAACTGTTCATCTGGATCTTGGCTGCAATATTAACAACTTATGTAAAAAGTTCTAATCCTTAAGCATAGGCATTACTGAAGAGAGGCCGTGGCACTTCCTCTGCAAGGAAAAAGATGGATCCACAACCATGGATCTAAAATCATCTAGATGTGCAAAAGCAGCGGGACAGAGGCCTCAGGGAGTTCAGATCCAAGCAGAGGACTGTGGAATTACCACCACCAGTTTGAGAACATCTACAGACAATGTTTTTATATATATGGACTATTTTTAAGTGCATATAGATGTCATTAAGATATATTTTTTAAAAAAACTTTGTGGATTAAGTTCAGGTTAGTTATGGGACCCTATATATCTTCTCAATTAATGGATATTAAAAGACAATCACGTATGAATTGGGGATATCACAATATCTTGACATTTAAAAGGGGTCCTTGTTTTCGTATGCCAGAAATAGCGTGACCGAGAGAAATTCAAATCCCTCCATATTTCAGAGAATAAATAACATACATGTCATTAAATACATAGATTTAGAGAAATTGTATTCAAATTCTAAATGACTGAATTCCTCATTTTATAAACCAAGAAAGAAAGAGCTACAGCAGAATTTAACCTCAGATGGTTTAATAGAGGGACCATATCACTATATACAGGGTTCTCTGAAGAAAGTGGGCTCGTCGCTTGCCAGGTGACCCGACCAACACCAAAACCCCAGGGCAACTCAGAGGCCGCTAGAAGTTGACAGTCTTGGCCGGCTTCACGTCTTCAATTTCAGACGACAGCCAGCGGAATGTACGATGGCGTCGCAGCACCTCAATGGCCTTGAGTTCCAGGGGTGTTGCCTGAATTCCAAGGTCCTCCAAGCCAGGCAGGTGTGGCAATACCATGTCTGTTACGTGAAGCTTTGAATAGACAGAACCACAGAGAACAATGAAAACTGACCCAGACACGAAGTGCTATCCCACAAACACTTCAACACTCAAGCTGGCCTGAGACCCATTACCAAGATTTGTTTTCAAAGGATATGTGGCTGTTTTTTGATTCCTGGACCCCACTGAAAGTAGACCACAGAGAAAGAGTATAAGGGGGAGAAAAAGGACAAGGTCACCAAATAGCAGCTCAAAGGTCCCCAGCACAACCCACGAGTGCAACACAGTGGCTCTAGATGAGCCATTCTGCAGACTGAAACAGAAATCAATCTGCAATAGAGAAGAGCAAGCCACCATTGAAAGGGCAGCTTTACAGTAGGAGGTTCAGGGAGAAAATAAAATAGGGGCTAACGCAGAACTAGCCCATTCCCCAATTCTCCTTTCTGTTTCCATTTTTCACTCCTGAATTCAAGAGATAATTAGCGTTTGTTCCTTGCTCATTAAGAGATAATCCATTAACTTTGTGCTCCTTCTATACTTAGTCTGGTAGACTGATTCTCACCATAGATCTAAAACACCAAACCCATCTTGTTTGTAGGGAAGGAGAATGAGCTGAAGACTTCCATGATCCCAGACTATCTAAAAGCGTATGAAGAGAATCAATCTGCGTATAAAGCAGCACACTCCTTCACCCACCCCACAATGTCTGAAATTCTTTTATTGGAGGGCTATGAGGTAGCCTCCAAACCAAATCCAAACCCGATTCGGCCTACTGTATCAACACCGGCTCCATTATCAGTGTAAGAGGCACATCAGCATAAGATACGCTGAAGTGTTCTGAGAGTCAGTCCCCCAGTCCGATCAGATCAGCATGTCAGAGGGAAGGATAATGCCTGCCCATTCACAACTGTTTCTTGAAGACTGTTTTCTCGTCTTGTCTACATTTTAAGTTTTAGTTAACATTCAGAGGATAATGTGGCTATTCTGATTGATAAAAGGTCAATGGGTCTTCAAAGGCAGAGACAGTATAGTACTTTCATTTTATTTCGTGTCCTCCCTAGAAGCACTTCTACACACAGTGAGGAAGACTAGCATGGGAGGCAGCAAGACGGGAAGAGACAGAGCTCAGGAGTCCATCTCACTGTAGAGGGGCGAGGGGCAGCCAGACTGGTCAAGAGACTGAGAAAAGAGGGGCACCTGAGTGGTCTGTCGGTTAAGCACCCAACTCTTGGTTTCAGCTCAGATCATGATCTCATGCTTTTTGAGTTCAAGCCCTACATCAGGCTCTATCCTGACAGTGTGGAGCCTGCTTAGGATTCTCTCTGTCTCTCTCAGAACCTGTTTGGGAATTTCTCTCTCTCAAAATAAGTAAATAAACTTTAAAAAAAATATTTAAAAACTAAAAAAGAATGAGAGAGAAATAGTCAACCCACTTGGATTACAGTGGGCAGAGTGGAGACCTTTCTTACCTTTCTGTAAGATGAAAATGTTCACAACTATTACACACATTTTGAGCATAAAAAGTCGAAAACACAGGAGCAGGGAGAGGCAGGCGTAGTGCCATTTGGCGTATATTTTGATGGCTGCCTGAATAATACTTGCTGATGGTCTACAGCTGTGCTGCCCAACACAGTAGCCACTGGACAAGTGTGGTAATCTTCATTTATACTTAAATTAATTAAAATTAAATAAACTTCAAATCTTATTTCTGCAGCTGCATTAGCCATATTTCAAATGTTCAACAGTCACATGTTGCTAGAGGCTATGTTTTGAACACTGTAGATTCTAAACCATTTCCATCACTGCAGAGAGTTATACTGGACAATACTGGTTTAGATCCAGAAAGAGAAAGGAATAAATCAGGGGAGAATTCCTAGGTTTCTTGAGTAACGGAGAGAAGAGTGCTCTTCTTAATTAAGATGAGGAAAGCCAGGGAAGAAGTGGGTTTGCAGTTCTATTCGTGGACACGTTCAGTCTCAGAAAACTGTAATATACCCAAATAGACGAAAGAGTCTGCAGCTGGGTAGGGTGGGGGCACAACCCAAGGCTGGAAATAAAGATGCGGCCACGAGCTTACAGACAGCTACCGGAGCATGGGACGAGCTAAAGGTCGCTCAGAGAATGGGCAAAAATACAAAGGGCTGAGGACAGAGCTCGTGGGTCCCCTAATGTGTACAGATCAGGGAGAAGAGAGTAAATCAGGAAGGGAAACGGAAAAGCATGGCCTAGTGAGAGGAGGAAAAGCAGGTGAACGTGGAATTGGCCAGGAAACAGATTGGCAGCCAGGGGTTCAAGGAGAGAAGCGGTGATCATAGGTAATCTTGCAAAGAGCAGTTTGCGGGGAGAAACGCAAATAAAAGCCTGAATGGAGTAGATTAAAGGAAGGCTGAAGTTAACAGCAGGAAGAGACAGCCCTTCTGAAGGGCTACGAATAAAAGGGCCCAGACAAGTAAGATGGTAGCTAGAAGCGACATGGGGGAAGGGAGGGTTTTGCCTTTAAAACATGTAGCACTAAAGACATGTTTGTGCGCTGTTGGGAATGCTCCAGCAGAGAAGGAAATCGGAGCCCATACCAGAGAAGCCAGGGGAAGACGCAGGCGCTGGAGCAGCTGAGGCTGAAGTGCAGGAAGGGTCCAAGCTGCGGGCTGGCCTCAGATAGGATGACGGACAAGAGCACGAAGATAATCCACGCCAGCAAGCAAACAAAAGTCAGTTCTAACTCCTCCACCTCTGCAACTCTATGCCTGGTACCTGTCCACCCGGCAGATGTTCACCACACTCATACTCACCCGCTCCACTTTATCCCTCGTTGTCCAGGGCTCAAACGGAGTCATTTCGAAGAGTCGTGCTACCCATCTGGAAAAAGGAATAAATAGGGTGCATGTGGTAAGCATTTCGCCAATACTCAAGCTAGCCTTGAAAAAGCACAAGGAGAGAAGCTGCTGTAGAGGCAGGAGTTCACTGATTTTTTGTGTTTTGTGTTTATTTTTTTGGTTTTTAAAGAAAATAACTAACATCCTGGCACCTGTGAGGTTCCCTTCCCTTTCAAGCTACCCCAGCCTGACTGCCGTAACTCATGGGGCTCCCTGCTCTCCATGAAGGAAACAACAAATCTGAACAAATGAAAGCTAAAATAAAGCCATTACTACCAACAAAGCAAACAAAATCTATCCAACTTCAGATCTAATTTAACTTAGCTAATCTAATTTAAACCTCAGACATTCACATAGTTTTCTGTTAAGAATGTGGGGTAAGCCAAGGAGTATGCTAGATATAAACTGTAATCTTTAAAAGCAGCCCCCACCCCCCTGCCAAGGGAACCAAAAACATTCGAAAGTAAGGAGAAGATATAGGATTCAAACCAGGAAGCCAACATAAAACCCAAGGCAAGAGAGCTGCCTGCCTCAATTAGTGCCATCTCTCCACTCTTAGCCAAAACAGAGCTCTCCTTATCTGCCACTGAGTTCCTGTCAAGTACACTCAGGGCAGTGGGTTTCAGATAGCATCGAGGTCCCCCAGGAATCCCTTAGGGCCCCCACAGAGAACTGGGGGCAATGGCTGGAACTCCACGCTCGGAGTATTGCCCATCGGTACAGCCAGACCAGCTCTGCTTTTATCTGATTGACCCAGGGGATCTTTCGTGGGTCACAGAACACAGGGTTCCAGAGCTTTTCAAAAACAAAAACATCATTCCAATGACCATAAAAAAATGAAAAAGGAAGCTGAAGATTGGCCAAAATTTCTCCAGGAACATATAAAACTTCAGATTCCAGACAACGTATCCCAGTAGCATAAAAGGGTACTTTACTGGGCTACCACATCTTAACTAAAACTCCATGACAAACCTTCGACTCTCCGTGCTCTGCTTCTATGCTGACAGACAACCTCTGTTGTCTGTTTCCGTGTCCCCAGTGGGCCGCTCCACGCACATATGCCAACTCCAGATCAAGGTAACTCAATTTCACGCATCGCTGAGGAGGCAGCACCCGGCAATCTGGCTGTCACCCTGCCCTGCACTGAAGCCACTGTCACAAATGACCTCACTACCAATCCCAGGGGACACTTTTAAGTCCTTCACCTCATGGGACTTTTCTGCAGCATTTCATCATACAAATACTGACAGAGTACCTCCTGTGTGCCAAGTACTGTTCTAGGTCCAGGAGATACAGATGTGAACAGCCATGGTTCCCTTCCTGAAACAGTCGTTTCCTCCTTAAAACACCCCCTTCCCTTTTGGTATCTAGGCTTCCAAATGCTCTCTTTTTTTCACTTCAAAGTCTGATTACTCATCTGGGGACTCCTGGTAAATATCCCTCTGCAAGTCCTTCAAGTGGAGGTATTCCTCGTGCCCAGTCCTCCACCCTCCTCCTTCATACACACTGAGTGTTCTTCCCTACCAACGTCAGTCACGGAGGACCAAATGAGAGTGAAGTAGACAGCTTGCAAAACAGAACACTCTCAGTAAAAATTATCATCACACTGCATTCTACTTTTCTGACACCTCTGTTTGATAACAAGCTTTCTGAGAGTTTAGTATAATATCTTGAGTCCCTAGTGCACTGCCTAAGACAGAGGAGGCATTTGATAAATATTTCCTTGATGAATGCAGGAGTGAACTGCCACACTGGTTTATAAGTCGATCTTGAACATGGGAGCCTGGGTGGCTCAGTCAGTTGAGCGTCTGACTCTTGATTTGGGCTCAGGTCATGATCCCAGGTCATGAGATTGATACCTGTGTTGGGCTCCACATTGAGTGGGAAGCCTGCTTAAGATTCTTTCTCTCCCTCTGCCCGTCTCCCTCATTCACATGCTTTCTAAAAATAATAAAATAAAAAATAAAAATTTTTTAAAGTCAATCTCTGGCAGATGTGATGTGATGGATGTGAAAGTCTCCTTGATAATTCTGAGATCCTAAACCTGCAAAGGGGAAGAAGTGAACCAAGAGGCAGGGTGAAAAGAAAAAAGATAAGGTAACCACAAGGCCAAATGAACCTGGCTCCTTCCCCTTCCCCGCAACTACATGATCAGACTGTTTAAATAAAGAAGGATCCCCTTCCCACGTCTAGGTGTGTGAATAGAACAGAAGGAAATCTCATTGCTCCCTTACACAACCTACCAAGCAAGACACTTCTCCAAATTAACTAAGTGGTTCCCAAGGAGAGAATTTGAAGAATTACAGGTTTAACCTCTCAACACACATTGTTCTCCTCCACACCAATGCACACTCCCTTTCTTACACACCTCTGGCTCTGTGGTAGGCTAACATCAAGACATCAGGAGCACCTCCTGTTTAGAGATTCAGAGACTCCACTGTAATGAACATACTCCCTATAGTCGGAAGTGAGAGCATCCCAAACAAATGTATCAAGTTAGCTCTATTTTAGAAGACACAAGAAGAAGCATTTTACTTACTGATAGGCAAAGTGTGGCAGAGGGTACGGCAGGAAGGGTCTGTGAGCCATAGCGAAGACGTACTGCACCAGGTCGAAAAGGAGGTATCGATTGGGCCTACAAAAAGAAAATTCATAGTTTGTAAACTATTTGCTTCTGATAAACTTTCTTTTTAGATTTAACAAAATAACATCTCTTTGAAGAGGAAACACACAGGCACTGTAGCAAATACAGATTAGCACAAAGAAAAATCACCCATAATCCCAAAGTGAATACGTTTATATATTCTTCCCTCTCATCCCCTTATGTACATACATTCTTTTATTTTTATAAACAGAAGATTGTATAGGTTGTCCTATTTTGTAAAGTCTTTTTCATTTAACATTAAATCATGGTCACCTTTCTGTGCCTCTTAATATTCTAGTGCATGTTTAATGATTGCATATATTGTAATGCGTGTAGTTGTAACTATTTGATAAATTCCCAGGTTGGGGGATATTTAAGCTATTAAAAATATTTTCTCTATATAAGATAATGCTTTAATGAACATTCCTGCAGTAAACATCTGTATTTATCCAGAATTATGTATTTATAATATATTCTAGAGGTAGAACTGACTCAAAGTATGCTTGGAAATCTTAAGGCTTTTGTTGAATACTTCCAAACTGCCTTCTGAAAAGGTCATATTAATTCACATAAGATGCAAGTAGCCCCCTTACCAACAATGAGGTTAGTCATAAAAAATAGGCAAACAAAACTTTGCCAATCTGCAAGGTAAGAAAGGTACCTCAGCCTTCTAATCTGTGTTACTTTCACACTAGAGATTAAATTTTTTTCTATAGTTTGGGTTACTACACTTCTTTCTTTTCTCTCTTTCCTCCTGAAGTCCTGTCTATAAAAAATGATTTGTAAGAATTCTTTATATTTTAATGACATAGTTTTTAAGTATTTCACTTAAGCAAAAGTTCTGATTTCTTTAATTCTGATTTGATTTCATAGTTAGAAAATCCCTCCACTGTCACCAGTGGTATAAATTTTCACTGTATTTTCTAATGCTTTTGGGGTTCCTTAATCCATAATTTTATGGATGATGCATTTTTGTATTGATATAAGGAAAAGCTGTAATACTGTTTACTGGATGAATGATCTACCCTTCCCCATATTCTGAAATGTCACCCTATTATATACTATATTCTTACATATATTTGAGACAGCTTCTGGACTTTCTATTCTACTCCACAGATCTGAATAGTTTTGTACTGGTACAACCTAGCTTTAATAATTATTATTGTTTATAATACATTTTAGTGTCTCTTCACTCACTTTCCTAGACCCCTTTGCCTCAACAAGCCTGTGAGAGCTGAGAGCTGAATTCACACAATTCAGTGAGAAACTCAACATTCTGACATTTTAACAAACAAAAACAAAAACAAAAACCATGAATATCTCAGCTAGGGGAACTATCAGGCCAAGCCCTCAAATAGCTTCCTTCGAGTTCCAGAAGGATGTGTAAGGATCACCATTCCGCATTCATGCTATGCCAAAGAACAATTTGTAATCTTTACAACAACAAGCAATACTGGTATCATGGGTAAACTAATTATATGTAATATACTTGCTCCTCAGCTGTTCTGAAGCACATTGTGCTCAAAGACTGATTTAAGAGCCTCTGTTCACAGAGAATGGTACACTGAGGGCTGTGTCCTTCCCGGCTTAAGTTTCTGGGTTCAGGATTATATTCATTCCTTTGCAAATAGCCTCAGCAAAACCTTGTCCCCAGCCGCCTCTCCACTATACTAGTGCAGCAAAGTCCCTCCTCTGGTTCAAGCAAGTATCTGCCTTCTTTGGGCCTGAACCCCCAGCAAGACGGACCTGTAGAGAAAATACAGCCAGGCTACCTGGCTTCACCTATGTTTCTGATCACTAACTTCAAATGAAAGACTCGGTTCTGCTTTGCAAACCTGCTATGTTCTCCTAAGAGGTGTCTGTCCATTCCACCCAGGAATACCTCTTATCTTCAACTCAGTCCTCAAATTTTCCACAGACCTCTCTGACCCACCCCATTCTGCCTTTTAGCTAATGATCTCCCCCACCATTTGTCTTTCCATCATTTTCTTAATGGTGCCTTCTGAAGTATAAAAGTTTCCCATTTTGGTGGAGTCTAACTTATCAGTTTTTCCTTTTACAAAGTATGCTTATGATATCACACCTAAAAAAATCTGTGCCTAACCCAAGGTCTAGAAGATTATTTTTCTTCCAAAAGTTTTTTAGGTTTAACTCTTACATTTCGGTTTCTGATATATTGTGAGTTAATGTTTTCATGTAATGTCTGAAATTAATGGCCTATGTTCATCTTTTTGCATGTGGATTTCCTAGGACCAGCTGATGAAAAGACCATCCTTTCCCACTGAAGTGTCACAACTCTCTGTCAAAAATCAATCATCCATAAACACAAAGGTTGATTTCTAAACTATCTAGACTGATTCTGTTTAGTTAGAATAGAATATTCTATTCTTATGCCAGTATCACACTGTCTTGACACTGTGGTTTAAGAGTAAGTTTTAAAATTGGGAAACTTAACTGCTTTGTTATTCTTCTTTGTCAAAATGTTTTTGGCTATTGTGGATCTCTGCATTTCCATATAAATTTAGAATTTGTCAATTTCTGCAAAAAAAAAAAAAAAAAAAAGGCCTGCTGGAATTTAGAGAAGATTGGCTTGATTAGACAGATCAATTTGGGGAAAATTTCCATGTTAACAATAATGGCTCTTCCAGTCCATGTACATGTCTTTCTATCCTGTTTATTTAACTCTTCTTCTTTAATTTCCCTCAGCAATGTTTTGTAACTTTCTGGATACAGGTCTTGTATCTGTTAAATTTATACCTAACTATTTTATTCTTTTGATGCTATTGTGAATACAATTATTTTCTTAGTTTTATTTTCAGATTGTTCATATGCGAATATATGGAAACTGAGTTTTATATACTGATCCTGTACCTGTGACCTCACTGAATTTGTGTATTAATGCTCTCAGTTTTATGTATATATGTGTATTATATATAGGTACTTAATGAATGAATGACAGAATGGACCAACATCATATAATTAATAACTTTGAAAAAACTAGGAGCAAAATTTAAGGTCTTATGTCTCTCTGCATTAGCCTCAACGTGTCTGAGAAATAAGCAGTTTTCCCCTGGGCTAACAAGACAAAAAGAGAAACCAGACACATATCCACAGTTTCACACATACAAAAATGCCTGCACCGCCATGTTTGCCAAACCAGTACAACTGTACTGCAGCCCAGCCAAGAGACTGGAGGGGGCGGGGCAGCGGTAAAGAGGCAAATGGCTAACTCATCACAGCGCTATTTCTACAGAGTAGTAAGCAAAGTCTGTAAAGTCATTTCTGTTCTTCTCTTCTTTAGAATCCTAGTCTAAGTACCTCTTGACTAGAGCCTGAGGTCTTCAGTCTAGTGATTTAGGGGCTCTGTGATGAACACATTTTTTGTGACTAATTCCCCTAGAATGTGTAACTAATTGCACTGAACTGGGAACTCACATACAGACCTAGCCTGCAGCCACTAGATTCAGAAACACAATACAATTTTCTGCACTGACAAAATTTTACTAAGCGAAATCTATAATAATAGTGAAACATAACAATGTTTGAATTCATAATCCTGGGAATGTATACTATGCCTCCTGGCTTAGAGAGAAAAGTGTCTTTTCCCTGGAAATAAATATTTCCCAGGAATTAAAGCTATCACTTAATTGTTGAATCAGATCCCCACCTTTCATGGAACATTCAGGTGTCAGTAGTTTGCTTCAATGAATGACAGGGTTCTGGGCCAATTATTAGGTGGATTTGGTACTTTACAGTTTGGCGGACTGAGTCTTCATTTTTTAGTCTTAGTTAAGGCAGAAAAAAGGTCCTAAACTCAGCTGTGACAAAATTTAACAAAATCAGGTAAGTTCCACAGCTTAACTGTTCCCTATCTGTCCTAAGAGCAAAGAGAACACATCATAAATGATCAGTCTTGTACAGCACAAGCAACTATACCCTAAACCAGGCCATTCCCAACCTTTTAGGGGACACTGCAATACTCTCTCAAAAGAAAATTGATTTTGCAACTGTACTTACTCCATAAAAGTGTCCTGTTTGTGTTTCTGAATTTATAATAACACCCTTTCATATGTTAAAAACATCACTGAAGTTGTACAAAACCCTCCTTGGTGATCACTGGACTATATCTGTAATATACTAGGGAAGGTGGTGCTCAGACTTTAGTGACAGAAAAATAAGTATTAGATCCAATTCCCTGATTCGCTCAAATGCAACAGAACCATTCAGGAGATCATGACAGTGGTAGCTTTTGGACAGCTCTTTGAGACACACTGACCTCAGGGCTAAGGGAATAAAATTTCTGGAATAAACACAGTTGAAGAAAGACACTAAAAATGCAACAAATCTGTTAGTGACATCTTTAGATCTTACTATTCCAGTAAATCATTACAATTCGTTCATTTTAAGAGGTAGCACAATTTTAAAGTCAAACTCTAGCCACTTACCCAACAAAGGCAAAAGATTTCCCTCCAGCATCTGGATCCTTAATGGCATTAACAATTCCTTTTGATACATCTACAACCTATAAGAAATTGTAACACAAGTTTAAGTAATCCTTGAAAGAGAGAAACAGAGAGATGAGAGAGGGAAGGAGGGAATAAAGAAGGAAGAGAGGTAAGAATGCAGGCCACACCAATCACAACCAAAAACAAACAAGATAAAATAATGGCACTGTCTGTTTCCAGAAAGCCCCTTAAAGAACCCACTCCTCAAAAGCTCAAATGATCTGCACACTGGAAGGCTCACTTACATCTTTTTTCTAATCATAACACGTTCACACGGAAATGGCTATTGAGGCCCTCTGACTTGACTTTGCCCACCATCTCTGCAATCTCATGCCTCACCATTCGTCCCTAACGCTGTTACCATGCCGTCACAGATGAGTAGGCTGAATCCCACAGAAGTGCCAACATTTTACCATTTTGCCTTTCCAAAATAATAATTTTATATGGTTTCAGATCCCATGGTTTTCAACTGGGGGCGAATTTGGCTCCCAGGGGACTTTGGCAAATGCCTGGAGACATGTTTAGTTGTCACTACTGGGGAGGTGGTGCTACTGCCATCTGGTGGCTGCTGGCCAGGAATGCTGCTGACGATTCTACAACAGCCCCTCTGACGACAAAGAATTATCTGGCCCAAAATGTCAACAGTGCCAGACGAGAAACCCTGGTTCAACGTAATATGGAACCCAACATGCTCTCTCCTCTGGGCCTCTGTACACACTGTTCCTGCTGCATGCAACGCTCTTGCCCAACCCCCTCTCATCTGACTTGCTGCTAGACATCTTTAAGATCTCACCTTCGATGTCATTTCCTCTGGGAGGCTGTCCCTGACCCTCAAGTCTGGATTAGGTGTCCCTCTGCTGTAATTACATAAATCCTCTCCCTATCACAGCACCTACCACATTGCATGGCAATTGCTTTGCAAGCCTATCCTGCCAGCATGCGGACAGCAATGTGTGTCTAGTTCATACCTTGATATCTCCAGTAACATGTATAGCGTGCCTAGCACACTCAATGTATTTTTCTTAAATGAACAAACAGGTGAACACACAGGGAATACATGTAGCTCTTAGGTAAAATGAGCGGCAACCAGTTAAAGCAAGTTGAAAAGAAGAAAACAGTTACAGAAATCAGGTTAAAACCAGAATACTGATCACCTGAATCTGAATCCAGCCATAGCCCCTCCACCCAGGGTACTTACATAGACTGGCTGTTTCACTGTCTTCTTGCCCAAGGAAATAAGAGGTACGCCACCAAACCAACGGATATCTGGCAGAAGAAAGAAGTATTCTTAGAAGGCCTAAAGTCCTAGACGACCCCCCAATCTCTAGGCGCTCCAGGTTAGCAAAGTCATTTTGCATAACTAAAGTAATGGAATAAATGTAGCTGACTTTGAGAAAGCTAGTGGGTACCCAGCCATTTGTTTTTCAGATAACAAACATGGAAAGTAAAAAAGTCAAATCTTTAAGAACATGGACAGCAAGGCAAAGTCATCAAATGGCTTGGCCCCTTGATGCAAGGCCACTCCCAAGGCTAGATTCTAACTGCACCCCATTCTAAAGAGGGTCATAGGAATCAATATATCAGCAGTACAACATAGAAAACCAAGAAAAGACTCCGGTAAAAATGAGGATTTAGTATATGATGAATACATTGAGCACAAATATGTGAGAAATGGAAAGATTATTTAATATATGGTGCTGAGACAATAACTCTACTAATTGGGGGAAAAGGAAGGGAGGAAGGGAAGGAGAAAAGGCTCATATCTCACTATAAACCAAAATGGATTGAATGTAAAGGTAAAAAAACAAGCCTTAAAAAATTTTAAAGTGGACATTATTTTTATAAAAGCATCAAAAAGAATAAAACACTCAGGAATAAACTTAATCAAGTTGGTTAAAGACTTGCACACTGAAAACTAGAAGACATTGCTGAAAGAAATTTAGTAAGTCAGAAACAAATAGAAATACATCTCATGCTGGAAGACAGCACTGTTAAGATGTCAAACTGCCCACAGAATCTGCAGAGCCAATGCAATCCCTATAAGAATCTCAATGGTGGGTGTATTCTGCAAAAGTACAGAAAACCACACCTTAAAATTCATATGAAATCTTCAGAGACCCCAAACAGACAAAACTATCTTGAAAAAAAAAATCTGGAGGTCTCACACCTCCTGGTTTCAAAACTTATTACAAAGTTCTGGTAATCAGAGATCAAAACAGTGACATAAAGATAAACATATAAACTAGTGGAATAGAATAGACAGAAATAACCTTGATAAGTATGCTCAAATGAATTTTTTTTTGACATGGAGTCAAGACCATTCAATGAGGAAATGACAGTATTTTTAACAAACGATTCTGGGAGAACCACTGAATATCCACATATAAAAGACTTAAGTTGGACACTTACCTTACATTATATATAAAAATGAACTCAAAATGGATCAAAGACCTTAACATAAGTGCTAAAACTACAAAAGCCTTATAAGGAAATATGAAAGAAAGCTTCAGGATACTGGATTCAGCAATGATTTCTTGACTACAATACGAAAACATAGGCAACAAAAGTAATAAGAAATAAACGGGACTACACCAAATTTAAAAGCTTCTGTGTACTGAAGGACAGAGTGAAAAGGCACCCTGCAGAATGGGAGATAATATTTTTAAGTCATATATCTGATAAGGAGTTACTACCCCAGAATATATTAAAAAAAAAACTCCTATGATTCAACTATGACAAAAAACCCAAATAAAAAATAAGGATATGAACAGACGTTTCTCCAAATAAGATACATAAATGGCTAATAAACACACGGAGAAAAAAAAAACCCTCAACATCAGTAATCATTATGGAAATGCAAATCAAAAGCATGAGCTATTACCTCACATTCTAATGAATGGTTACTAACAACAACAACAACAACAACAACAAACCCAGAAAATAAAGTGTTAGTGTTAGTGAGGATATAGAAAAATTAGCACCCTGGACACTGCACTGTTGGTGAAAATGTAAACTGGAAGAACCACTATGGAAAACAGTATGGTAACTCCTCAAAAAATTAAAAATAGAACTACCATATGAGCCAACAATTCTACCTCTGGGTATATCCCCAAAGAACTGAAAGCAGGGTCTCAAAGAGATATTTGTATATCTGTATTAACAGCAGTATTATTCATAATAACTGTCCACTGACAGATGAATGCATAAGCAAAATGTGGTATATGTATCCGGTGGAATATTGTTCAGCCTTAAAAACAGAAGGAAATCCATGGGGCACCTGGGTGGTTCAGTCGGTTAAGAGTGTGACTCTTGGTTTCAGCTCAGGTCATGCTCTCATGGTTCCTGAGTTCAAGCCCTGCCTCTGGCTCTACATCTGGCTCTGCACTGACAACAGGCAGCCTGCTTGGGATTCTGTCTCTCCCTCGTTCTCTGTCCCTCCCCCACTTTCTCTCCATCAGTCTCTATCAAAAATAAATAAACAAACATTTTTTAAAATGGGGTGGGAAGCCTGGGTGGCTCATTCAGCTAAGCATCTGACTTCGGCTCAGGTCATGATCTCACGGTTCGTGGGTTTGAGCCCTATGTTGGCCTCTGTGCTGACAGCTAGCTCAGAGTCTAGAGTCTGCTTCAGATTCTGTATCTCCCTCTCTCTGACCCTCCCCTGCTCACGCTATGTGTGTCTCTCTCTCAGAAATAAATGAAACATTAAAAAAAAAAAAAAGGAAAAGAAACCAATCACAAAAAGATAAATAGTGTATGATTCCACATATACGAGGTACCGAGAGGAGTCAAATTCAGAGGGGCAGAAAACAGAATGGTGGTTGCCAGGGGCTGGGGGCAGGAGGGAAGACGAAGGTGTTTACTGGACAGAGTTTCAGTTCTGCAAGAAGAAAGGAGCTGCGCAGACTGGCAGCAGCGTGCATTCAGTTCAGTATTAACTATACACTTAGAAATGGTTAAGATGGTGTCTTAGTCAGCTCAGGCAGCCATCACAAAATACCATAACTGGGTGACTCATTTAAACAAGAGAATTTTATCTCCTTGCAGCTCTGGAGGCTGCAAAGTCCAGGATCAAGGTGTGAGCTGACTTGGTTCCTGATGAGAGTTCTCTTCCTGGCTTGCAATCAGCCAGCTATGTTCTCCCTCAGCCTTTCCTCAGTGCACACGTGCAGGGAGAGAGCTCCCCTTCTCCTCTTATAAGGCCACCAAGGACTCCATCCTTATTTCCTTATTTAACATTAATTACCTCTTAAAAGCCCTATCTCCAAATACAACCACACTGGGAGAGGAAGGAAGACAAGAACATAAGTCAGTCCAAAGCAAATGGCAAATTTTATAAGTGTATTTTACCACAGTTTTTTAAATTGGAAATACAGAATGTGAAATGACATGAGCCATCAGGAGGAAAACACACATGAAAATACATGATAAAAATATCTAAATTGGATAAATGAACTGTGGTCCATCCATACAATCGAATACTATTCAGCCATAAAAAGAAATAAGCTATCAGCCATGAAAAGACATGAAGGAAACTTTTTTAAATGTTTCATATTATTTTTTGAGAGAGAGACACAGAATGTGAGCAGGGAGGGGCAGAGAGAGAGACACAAACAGAATCTGAAGCAGGCTCCAGGCTCTGAGCTATCAGCACAGAGCACCATGCAGGGCTCAAACTCACAACCACAAGATCATGACTGGAGCCAAAGTCAGATGCTTACCCAACCAAGCCACCCAGGTGCACCCTGAGCATAGGGGATTTTTAAAGCAACGAAACTATTCTACTACGTGGCAATGAGGAAGAATGAAATCTGGCCATGTGTAGCAACCTGGATGGAACTTGAGGGTGTTATGCTGAGCAAAATAAGTCAGGCAGAGAAGGACAGATACCATATGTTTGCACATATAGGAGGATTAGGAACTTAACGAAGGACCATGGGGGAGAAGAAGGGGAAAAATAGTGGGGGAGAGGGAGGGAGGCAAACCATGAGAGACTCTTGAATGCCGAGAACAAATTGAGGGCAGATGGGGGGGAGGGAAGGGGGGTGATGGGCATGGAGGAGGGCACTTGTGGGGATGAGCACTGGGTGTTATATGGAAACCAACTTGACAATAAACTGTTAAAAAACAAAGGCAATGAAACTATTCTTTATGATACACCAATGGTAGGTAAATATCATACATTTGTCAAAAGACATTGAATGTACAACATAAAGAATGAATCCTAATGTAAATTATGGACTTGAGTTAATAATAACGTATCAACATTGGCTCACCAACTGTAACAAATGTACCACTCTAATGGCAGATGCTAATAATAGAGAAAACTGTTATGGGGAGACACTGAGGGATTAAAGGGGGTATGGGACCTCTGTGCTTTCCAATCAACTTTTCTGCAAACCTAAAACTACTCTAAAAAAATAGTTTATTTAACTGTAAAACAACTTAATATGCCAACAAAAAAAAAACTGCAGCAAATATAATACAAAATGCATATCCTTAATTTATAGAGTAAAGAAATCAGTAAGAAAAAAAAACCTCTCAAAAAAAAAAAAAAAACAAAACAAACACACATGGACAAAGTACAAAGTAAAATGAAAGAAATAATATAAATAGCTAACAAGGAGAAATAGAAATCTACTGATAAAACTGCCCCTCACTAACTATCCTAGTACTCCCTAAGACAGGGAGAATCTCCTAATACAGAAGTGAATAAATTGACAGGTACCTGGTAATCTGATAGAATCAGAAACTAAAACTGGGTCCTTATCACAGACTTTAAAAATGTATTCTCCCCCAGGGGTGCCTGGGTGGCTCAATTGGTTAAGCCACTGGGCTTAACCACACTGGGCTCTGTGCTGACAGCATGCAGCCTGCTTGGGATGCTCTCTCTCTCCCTGTCTCTCTGCCCCTCCCCCACTCTTAGCACTCTCACTCTCTCTCTCTTTCTCAAAATAAATAATAAACAAAAAAACGTATTCTCAACACTTCTGCAAATGTGCAGAGAAATCATTATTTTACCCGGAAAATCTCAAAATCTCAACACTTAGTCAAGGAGACTGATTTCTTCCGCCTAGACAAGTCTAATTATTAAATAAACAAAAACCCTGAGAGTGAGCATAACACGATGCCCAGCCCATGAAAGCGGTTTACAAACCAACTACTTTCAGTTTAGCAATGGCCAAATTAATATTTACAAATCCCTAATCCCATTCCACAGGAAGACCTATTACACCCACGTGACAGAGTATGACGCCGCCTCTTTGTCTTTCAGATCAACATCTAAATAACTTGACTAAATGTGGAATAAATGTGAGAAAGTAGTTAGGAAACTGGCTTCGTAGGAAAAATAAATAAGGGAAACACTTAAGCATGTACTACAGGCCAGGTTCTGTGGCACAGGCTACTGCGTTCCAGTAACACGCCACTCCTGAGGCAGACACTATCCTCTCCACTTCAATCGATGAGGAGGCTGCCTCTCATGGACTTGCCACACTTACAGAACTCCCGCGGCCTTTCTGTGAATCTAAGGTGCTCTTTTCACAAACTGTAACGAAGATCACGCTAGGCAAATAGGACCTTTGGGGAGAGAAAGTACATCTGCATCTGTCAAATCAGAGAACACTGTTGGCTTGTGCTTTACCCCAACCTGGTTAACTGGTATCCTCTTGTCTACAACTAAGACAGAATAGAAGCATACATACTTGCAAAATGATTGAGGAATCTATCCTCTCTTCCAAAGATGTCCGATGGCTTTATGATAATGGCTTCCGGAAAGGCATCTCTCACTTCCTTCTCTCCAACGGCCTAAACAAGCAACCAAACAAAGCAGAGTTCTGGGAGGGGTGAACACGGGTCATATTCTTTCTACTATCAGGACATTACTTTCTTTTTTTTTAAATAGTTTATTGTCAAGTTGTTTTCCATATAACACCCAGTGCTCATCCCCACAAGTGCCCTCCTCCATGCCCATCTCCTCCCTTCCCCTCTCCCCCCCCCACTCCCATCAGCCCTCAGTTTGCTCTCGGCATTCAAGAGTCTCTCATGCTTTGCCTCCCTCCCTCTACCCAACTATTTTTCCCCTTCTTCTCCCCCATGGTCCTCCGTCAAATTCCTCCTAATCCTCCTATACTGCAAACATATGTAATCTGTCCTTCTCTGCCTGACTTATTTTGCTCAGCATAACACCCTCAAGTTCTATCCAGGTTGCTACACATGGCCAGATTTCATTCTTTCTCATTGCCATGTAGTATTCCATTGTATAGATGAACCACATCTTCTTGATCCATTCGTCCATTGATGGACACTTAGGCTCTTTCCATGTTTTGGCTGTTGTTGAGAGTGCTGCTATGAACATTGGGGTACATGTGCCCCTAGGCATCAGCACTCCTGTATCCCCTGGGTAAATTCCTAGCAGTGCTACTGCTCGGTCATAGGGGAGTTCTATTGTTAATTTTTTGAGGAACCTCCACACTATTTTCCAGAGGGGCGGCATCAGTTTACATTCCCACCAACGGTGTAGGAGGGTGCCTGTTTCTCCACATCCTCGCCAGCATCTAAAATCCTGATTTGCTCATTTTAGCCACTCTGACCGGCCTAAGGTGGTATCTCAGTGTGGTTTTGACTTGTATTTCCCTGATGAGGAAGGATGCTGAGCATCGTTTCATGTGTTTGTCAGCCATCTGGATGGATCAGGATGTTACTTTTATTTCGAATGTCAGTTTCTCCAGGTTAAGGTATAATTCATAAAGGTCAGGTACCCAGAATTTTTTTTTTTAAATAAACACACAAAAATGCCCTGCCTCATATGGCTCTTGTTGGGTTTCTTCCCATATTTATTCTAGGGAAGCTTAGGCTGAAGAAGAAAGGAGAAAAATCAGAGTAGAATTTTTCTAGCCTCCATTTTTCTTTTTACTCACAGGCCCTCTGGTTTGTGTCAACAGTCTAACAGCCTGCCAGAGAAAGGACAGAGTGGTGGGAGGCCATGATATGGAAGTGGCAGCACACATACGTACCCAGATGAGCCAGGGAGGGCCAGGGACCTTCTGAACCTCAACACCCTTGCCTGCTATCATCTATCTCCTCCTGGATGAGGCCTCTTTCAATGCAGGTATCAGCACCCAGGCCAGCCTTCCTCTCTACTGCACCACCCCTGTGACTGACCTATAGGTCCAGGTGGGCTTGAACCTCTCCATTTCTTGAGCTTCTCAATTCCAGTGACCTCCTCTTCTCTCCACTTCTGCCCCTCTCAACTCGTTCAGGCCACAGACCATATCATCAACAACTACAAGTGCCCTTCTTCTGAAACACTAAATGAAGACATCCCTGCTCTCAGATGGCAATCTCCCATATCTCCAGGTGCTTCACTCATCTGTTCCTGAGATATCTGGTCATCACCTGAGTTCTCAGGTGCTCTAGTCCTCAGATGCTGCTTTCCTCCTTACCAAGTCCTACTAATTTGCGTCAGATTAGATTCCATGACCCAACTGTTCAATCACTCTCTTACCAATGTTGTAAATTACCTTGTCCCTTTGTCTTGACTCTACCCACTAGGCAAAAATCCCAATTCTGAAAAAACCCTATTAGCCTCCTTTGAGCCATGCACTCCTGCTGCCTTCAGAGACAGGAAAATAAATCATAACTGGACAACTCAATAGCAAAAATAAAACCACCCCAATTTGATTAAAAAATGGGCAAAGGATCTGAATAGACATTTTTCCACAGAAGACATACAGATGGCCAACATGTATGAAAAGGTACCCAGAATCACTAATCATCAGGGAAATGCAAATCAAAACCACGAATAGACATCGCCTCACACCTATTAGCATGGCAATGATCAAAAAGACAAGAAATGACAAATGTTAGCAAGGATGTGGAGAAAAGGGGGCCCTTGTGCTCTATTAGAGGGAATGTAAATTGATGTAGCCAATGTGGAAAACAGCACAGTGGTTCTTCAAAAAATTAGACAACTAACATATGATCCAGTGATGCCACTTCTGCTAATATGTCCAGCAGAACTGAAAACACTAAGTTGAAAAGATATCTGCACCCCCATGTTCACTGCAGCATTATTTACAACAGCCAAGACATGGAAGTAACCCAAGTGTCCATCAGGGGATGAATAGATAAAGAAGATGTGATACACACACACACACACACACACACACTTTACCCAGCCATTAAAAAAGGAAACCTTGCGGGACACCTGGGTGGCTCAGTTGATTGAGCTTCTGACTTCGGCTCAGGTCATGAGCTCACGGTTCGTGAGTTTGAGTCCCGCGTTAGGCTCTGTGCTGACAGCTCAAAGCCTGAAGCCTGCTTCAGATTCTGTCTCCCTCTCTCTGCAACCTCCCCTGCTCATGCTCTCTCTCTCTCTCAAAAATAAACAAACATTAAAAAAAATTGAAAGAAAAAAAAAAAAAAGGAAACCTTGCCATTTGCAACAACATGGATGGACCTTGAGGGCATTATGCTAAGCAAAATGGAGACAGACAACTACCATATGCTCTCACTTCTACATGCAATAAAAAAAAAAAAACACAAACAAAAAACCATCAAACTCACAGATACAGAGAACAGATGGTCAGAGGCAGGGGATGAGGATGGGTGAAATGGTTGTGAAGGGGATCAAAAGAACAAACTTCAAGTGACAAAATAAATTAAGTCTTGGGATGTAACAAAGCATGGCAACTATATGTAATGAAAATACTATTTCAAAGTTGCTAATCGATGAGTAGATCTTGAAAGTTCTCATGATGAGAAAAAAAAATCTGTAAGTATGTGTGGTGATGTTAACCAGACTTATTGTGGAGATCCTCTCTCAATATATAATCATGTTGAATCATTATGTTATACACCCAAAACTAGTATAATGCATGTTAATTACACCTGAATTCTAAAAATCATACATTGGTACCACTATACACTCATGTCACCCGTTTTAACTGCATCTTCAACATTTCCCACAAGCAGAGCTTTCTTCTATTTAGGTATTCTCTCATATGACAATTTTAAGCATTCTCTATTCTATTCAAATTCCTCCCTTACTTTTTCCTTCCTTTCAGTAAATGACCTGACCTTCTAATTCAAAGAGAAAATATGGCCACAGACAAAAACCACCTCGAGTTCCCACCACAAAATCTAGAGCTCTCCTCCTTCCTCACCACGCAGGGACATGGCCCTGCCTCCCTTGCTCCAGGGCTCACCCACTCTTCCTCAGGAACCTGCCCAAGTGACCTTCTCTTTTACCTTCAGTCTCTTAACCAGAACCTTCTTACCAGCACTTAAACAATGTCACGACTTTCTACCTTAAAAAAAAAGGTTCCCAGCTGCATGTGCTTCTGCAGCTGCTTGCGTCCCCCCATCCTCTTCCTAAACCACTTACAAATGCTGCCTGCCCTTACAGTCCACACCGCCTCAGCTCCTGCTCACTCTCTGCTCACTCTCTCATGATGCTCCCACATCTGCACCTAAACCATCCTTGATCAGATCACAGATGGCCTCCATGTCCACAGATCCAAGGTGACTTTCCAGTTCTCACCTCCCGCAGCTTCTCAATGGCATCGTAAGCAACTACTCTCTCCCTGCAACACTGACTTCCCTTGGCTTCCATGACCCTATAGTCTCCTGGTCTCCCTACCTCACCACATCCACCTCTTCTGTCTTTTTACTTGTTTTGGTTTTTACAGGTGTCTCCTTGTCTACCAGAGCATACTGATCACTGGTACTCCTCTGGGCCCCATCCAAAGTTCTCTCAATCTACACTTCCTCACTAGGCAATCTTATTCCCAAACATTGCTTCAATTACCTGGTTTCATATCTCCAAACCAGACCTCACTTCTGAGCTCTAGGATCATAAACCCCATTCACCACTGTGACTTGGATGACTGACACACACTTGAAATGCGACCTGCATCTAAAACTAGATCATCCTCTTCCTTCTCTGTAAATATTATATCTCAATCTTTGCTGCACAGTGGAATTATCTAGGGAGACTTAAAAAATACCAATGCTTAAGTTCTATCCCCAGAGATTCTATTTTCATTGGTCAGGGTGAAGCCTGGGCATCAGGATTTTTCAAAGTTCCTCGGTGATTCTAATGAGCAGCTACGGCTAAGAACCACTGTCCAAAAGCCTTGTCCTTCTCAAGGGTCTCTCATCTTACTCAACAGCACCACTGTCCGCCCAGAGGTGTAAGCTAGAGGACTGGACATCTCAGAGTCTTCCCCCCTCCCAGCACTGACTCCAGCCCCCAGCCCCTGCCCTTCCAAATAACCACAGATCCAGAGGATTGTGTGAATGCCAGGGTAGAGGCAGGCACAGAGTGCACAGGCTCATTCTCCTTCATCCACGCAGTATGAAAATGGTGAGGCTCAGATGTACTGCTAGCCAGTTCTGCAACTATGAGAAACAGAGCTTACACAAAAAGAAAGAGCTGAAAGAATCACAGAGAAACAAAGCTGAAACCCTGATGTACGTGAGTACCGATGTGGCTAAGCATTCCTATTACTGGATTTTTCAGATACATGGGGCCTTTAACATTGGATTTTCTGACGCGAGCAATTAAATGCACCCGACTGACAGATGCTCTCTCTCACATTATATGCTCCTATGGCACAATTCTCTACTTTGCAACACCAGGCACAACTGGAGTTATTTTACTCAGTGGACTAGAAATGAGATATGGGCTAAGACCATGTCTGTTTTATTCACTACTGTATCCTCATTGCCTAATACAATATGCAGCATGCAGTAGGTACTTAATAAATAATTTGTTCAATAAAAGAATACAGTGGGTCAAAAAGCTGGAGCCATTTTCAAAGAACTCTGAGAATAGGTAATAATGTTCTATCCTTCTCTGAAGCCCCTTACCATAGTTCCCGGCAAACAGAGGGCACTTAACCAAAATATCAGAACACAACACACACATCACACACATCAATCTAATCCTAGATATGGAGAATCAGAAATTCCTCTTATTCTGGAAATGTCAGTGAGAAACACTTCTCACTTAAGTCATGTTTCAAAAGGCCCAAGAAACTCTGGCTCTGTGAGCCACTTCCCAGGCCAACTTGTCACTTACCTTGCTTCTCAGATATCTAGAAGAGCTTTTAATATCAGCATTCAGATGTGAAACATGAATGAATTTTTCAACTCCAGCTTCCTTGGACACTTGAGCAATTGTTTGAGGAATCTTCACAAAAACATCCTCAAAATCAAAGTTTCTGAAATAAAAAAAAAAAGGAGGATCAGTTAAGAACACTTGACCCAGTATTTCAAAACTTTATGTAGTAAGCTGGTTTTCGTACTACTGCTGGAATTCACAATAGTTAAACTTTTATTACTTATTTATTTTTAATTTGAGAGAGAGAGAGAGAGAGAGAGAGAGAAGAGAATCTCAAGCAGGCTCCATATCTAGCATGGCCCTCAACACTGGGCTAGATCCTGTGACCCTAGGATCATGCCCTGAGCTGAAACCAGGTGTCAGACATTCAATCAATTGAGCTACCCAGGCATCCTCATAATAGTTAAAATTTAAACAGCAATGATTTAATCAAAAATCAAGTTTATATATAAATATATATTTTTTATATATGTATGCATTTTTTAACTTTACTGCTCACTGTCATTACTGTACATAATTTAAACCTAACTATAAGTGATAAGTCAGCACACATACTATTCTCTGTCCTCAAGGAATCCCAAGGCTGAGACCCTTTAAGAATATCTGGCTGCAGCAGTTGGGTAGGAAAGGGGCAAGTGTTGGAGTAAAAAGGAACCACTTCTCATCCCTGGGCCTTTGTTTCCCTCAGGGGAAAAAAAAGAAACTAAAAAATCAGTCACCAATTTAATAATATAACGTTAACATTACATAATAACATTAATGCTTACTCTGTACAAGGCACTGTTATGAGTCACTACAGGCGATATAAAGTTGAATAAGACCCTCCAAGTCATCAAAGAACTTAAAAATATGTGCTAAGGCAGACATAGATTATCAAATTTTAAGAAATGTTAAGAAAATGGTGTGAACAAAGTATCGTGGAACTACAAGATTAAAACACTACTTGCTAAAAAAGAACTGTTCAAACCAATACTCATGTTATCTTTGATTATAAGGGTGAACAGATCTAGAAGACTGTTTACACAAGAAAAGCCAACGTTCAGTTTGATGAGCAGCAGGACGGGCAAACCCTCCTACCTAACCAATCCCCGCTGGACAAATCCAAGTGCAGGCTTGGTCATTCATGAACACTCGGTCATTCCATCAAGTTGATGACACCAACCATACTAACACAATCTATGTTAGCTTCTTATGGGTAACACATCATGTTGCTTACTCACATACCAGACTGACTACCGGCTCAATCTCCTGAAATGGGGTTATTGGGTATATGAATGGGTGTTCGATATCAATGTTTCATGAAGGACTAATAAAACATGTGACAACTGCAATACCTGACATGAGAAAGTACCCAGTGACTAGCTACTGAAAATGAAGTCGGCATGTGCAAAGACAAAACAGGAGACATCCAGACGGCTAATACACACATAAAAAGATGCTCAACATCACTCATAATATCACCTCACACTTGTCAGAATGGCTAAAATTAATAACTCAGGAAACAACGGATGCTGGTGAGGACACGGATAAAGGGGCGCCCTCTTACACTGCTGGTGGGAAAGCAGCCACTCTGGAAAACAGTGTGGAGGTTCCTCAGAAAGCTAAAAATAGAATTATCCTATGACCAGCAATTGCACTACTAAGTATTTACCCAAAGGACACAAATGCTGATTCAAAGGGGCACATTACCCCAATGTTTATAGCAACACTACCAATAGCCAAATTATGGAAAGAGCTCAAAAGTTCATCAACTGATGAATGGATATATATGTATACACACACATACATATATACATACAATGGAATATTTTACTTGGCAATCAGAAAGAATGATCTTGCCATTTGCAACAATGTGGATGGAACCAGAGTGTATTATGCTAAATGAAATAAGTCAGTCAGAGAAAGATAAATATCATATGATTTCACTCATATGTGGAATTTAAGAGATAAAACAAAGAACATAGGGGAAGAGAAGAAAAAATAAGATAAAAACAGGGAGGGAGGTAAACCGTAAGAGACTCTTAAATACAGAGAACAAACAGAGTGCTGCTGGAAGGGAGGTGGTGGTGGGGGATGGGATGATGGGCATTAAGAAGGGCACTTGTGGGGATGAGCACTGGGTGCTGTATGTAAGTGATAAATCACTAAATTCTGCTCCTGAAACCAATACTACGCTATATGTTAATTAACTTGAATTTGAATTAAAAAAGAAAGAAAAGAAAGAAAAGGGAGGAGAAAGCCAGAGAAGAGAAGAAGAGAAAAGAGAAGAGAAGAGAAGAGAAGAGAAGGGAAGAGAAGAGAAGAGAAGAGAAGAGAAAAGAAAAGAAAAGAAAAAGCCAAAAACTTACTTGGTTTCCCATTCTCGCCCAACAAGATTAATGACCACATTGCTGTGCTTCACTGCTCTTCGGATAGAATCTTTGTCTCTCCCGTTCCATTCCTAGAAAAATAGCAGCCAGTCAGATGAAAACATAAGGGGTCCCCCCTGGCAAGTTAATGGGCCATCTGTTATACTCATAATTTAGTATCATTTCATATAGGCTCATTTATTACAACAGAAACAGTCATGAGGTCTGAAACTCCCTGCTGATTCTCCAGCTCTCCTGGAGACAAAAATAGATCAAAGTATATCTATTTCATTCAGGTAATGAAATGACAGAACTAGAAAAGACAATATTCATTTCTAGTGGGCATATCCATTTTTGGCCACTCAACTGTTCTTGGCAAGTCTGTAAGGGATTCTAGTTACCAAATCTCTCTTCCTGAAACCTAGCCAAAGACCAAGGATTATTTGGAGGAAAATGGACTTTCCCTTTTGGCAGCAACCTGCTATAGACTAAAGACAGGAGGACTGCCTCTTAAAGGCTAACACTAAATTGGGAGCATTTGTGACTATTTCCTTATTTCTTTTTAACTCTTTCCTCTTCACAATCCCAGATCTAGTCACTTCTACTTCAAAGACATGACAAGCACACTCAGGGACGTGTGACCTGCCTCAAAGTGCAGGCTAAGCCCATGGCAGATTTCCACGTAGAACTAAAAGTTCTGAGTGATTAAGGCCTACGTCAGACTAACGATTCTGGTCCAAAATAGAGACCGGGGATGAAATAACCCTTGGCAAAGGTACCATATTTTCCACGTTAAAATGAAATCGGATTTTTTAAATGTTTCAATGGGAGATACTAAGTAGTAAGAAGTTCTTAGGGTCGATGCTAAGGTGTACGTAAGAGTGAGTGGGGAGGAGTGACAGGGAGGGAGTGCGAGGAGGCGCACTAACATACCTGTGCAATTCAGAAAAGAGAGACATGGCTACAGAAATCTGGGTCCAGAGCGAAAGATGAAGCTCTCGGCAGGAGGAACTAGTTATAAGTGAGGAAGCTGGGGTGGAGGTGGGAGAGGTGGACAGGGGAAGTGTAGAGTAATAGCTGTGGAGTCAGACAGGAATGCAAACTCCATCTGCCTTTTTATGAACTCTGTACAAATTATCTCTCCAACTTCCATGTAAAATTTGAAAATACAACCTAACTCATGGGTTTGCTATGAAGATTACATAAGAGACATAAAATCTGCAGCACAGTGCATGACATACCCAACAAAAAGAGCATTTCTACACATATAAGGCTGAAACTTTTTTAGAAAAGATGGCCAGGGGGGTAGAAAAAGAATCCAAGAAGACTCAGAGTGGAAGAGATTGGTGCCTAACTGCATGAATGGCCCAAGAGAGCCTGGAGAGAAAGAATTAAAAGCAAACCAAATTCCCAGGGATGGGACCCAGGGAGCACAGTCAGGTTAGCAAACCAAGTGTCCATTCAGACAATAGTTTCCAGCGGAGACTAAAGCAGGGAAATCAGCGCTCCACACCCAGCATGGTCCATCCATCTCAAAAATAAACAACAGTCCAGTCTCCCCCTGTTTTACCTTTCCTGTACTTTCCTTTTGTAAACATTATTATATTCAAAGTTATATGTTTAGTCTCCATACTCTCTTTTAGACTGAGAGCTCACTGTGGTCTTGTTCATCAAGACATGCTCAGAGCTTAAATACCTGTGGTAAAAACAGAATTTTCATCACATGGTTCAATTCCCATGACTATGCACCTGCAAGACAAAGTGTTCACCTATTATTTGCGAGATACTTTAATTTTGAGGATTAAAAAGGAGACCAATAATCTTAAGTCACAAAGAAGAGAAAAGCTAAGCTCCTATAACTGTAAAACCAAGAAGATTAAGATTTTAGAAAAGAAAAACACTTTAGAAACAAGCAATTTCCAATGTAGTATTATACTTAGCTTGTGAATACTGGCAAATCTAGCCTATATTTTAACTTTGTAAATAAAGTTTCATTAAAAAACAGGCACTCCCATTGATTTATATTTTATCTATGGACACTTTCAGGCTAGAAGGGCAGAGCTGAGTAATCAAGGCAAAGACCCTAGGACCTACAAAGGCTAAAATATTTACTATCTGGCTTTTTACAGAAAATTCCGTTTGTCAACTGCTGGACAAGAGTTTACAAGAACGAGGTGAATGGCCGGTGCCCTTGGTTAACTCTGAGAATGAAACTCTGCTTTATTATACTGACTCTCTCTCCTAAAAATGACCCCAGCACTTTACATCAGTCAACTCCAGTGATCAGTAACTAGTCACACAGACTCTTACCAGAAAGATAATCTGGCCCAGGTCACCCATGGGACGAAGGTGCATGGTGTCATATGCTTCACACCGATAGGGTACGATCACCTGTGACCCCATACGTCCTAAAAAAAGAATGTATTGAAACAAGGACCAACATTAACATAATACGGATACTTTATGCAACAGTGAGTTAGTAAATATTTAAAATCCAGTATGACAAGTAAATAGAAACCATGTTTAACAAAAAGCTTATTTTGCCCTGCTAGAGATGCCATAACTTCTCAGAGAGTCCTATTCCTGTTTCAACATTCCAGAGAGGAAGAATGATAATGCTTCCTAACACAGAGGAGATCAAAATTACATTAAATCCCAGACAGGAGTAATTTGTAACACTATTGAATTGAAAAGAAACATGGGGCATGGCTTCTCATCAGGCAGCCCTCAGGAATGGCACTGAGCATACTGAACTCAAGGAACTTTACTTACCAAGGTGGTTGACAACATATCGGCCCAGGAATCCTGTTGCTCCAAACACAGTGGCCACAATCCCACTGACTGAGGAACGGCCACCTTTTCCATGAGGTCTGAGTGAATGATGAAGCTGGCGACGAGGAGGGCCATGAAACACAGCTACGGCTCTCGCCGTAATAGAAGAACCTTAAAGAAAACCCCAGAGTATAAAAAAGGGGCAAATGTTAATATAAGAGGGAGTATTAGTAACCTCTTTTCCTAGAAACTTGTAACATTATTTTGCTATCAGTACTTCTGTATACTTAAGTTCAAAATGAACTTTTAAATTAGAAGTTATAATGTAAGTGCCAACAGCACTAACATACCACCAACAACTAACACGAACGACGGCAACAAAGAATCCATACATCATAAAGAAATATATAACAATTAGAAAGTACAGTTGATCCTTGAACAACATAGGTTTCAACTGCATGGATCCACCATACTCAGACTTTTTTGATAAATCCAGAACAGTACTATAAATGTATTTTCCCTTCCTTGTGATTTTCTTTAATAACATTTTCTTTTGTTTACTTTTTTGTAAAAACACAATATATAATAACATACACGTAAAACATGCAAAATATGGCAATCAATTCTTTACGTTACCAGTGAAGCTCCTGGTCAACAGTAGGCTATTAATAATTAAGTTTGGGGTAGGGGGAAGTCAAAAGTTACACATAAATTTTTTACTGCAAGGGGAGGGAGGGGGTCAGTGCCCCTAACTATTGCATTGTTCAAAGGTTAACTATAAACTTCCTGCCCTATGGGATACAATATACAACATACTGGGATATAATATTTAAGTCAATTTAAAAAATTAAACAGTTACAAATTAAGAGTAGAAACCTCTACAGTAAAAGGCATCGAGAGAATGCAAAGCAAGGGAGCAATACATCAGATAATTATGAATTAGGGTTCCTGGATAAAGTAGGTTTGGGGTGGCTTTTTTTTCCAGTTTTACTGAGAAAGAACTGACATACAGCCCTGTGTAAGTTTAAGGCATATGGCACGATGGTTTGATTTATAGATACTAGGAAATGATTACACGAGGTTCAACTAGTGTTCACCATCTTGTAGAGGTCTAATAAAAATAAAAGAAGAAAAAGCCAATTTTCTCCTTGCATTGAGAACTCTTAGCCTGAACTCCCTTAACTTTTCTATGTCCTACAGCAGCATTAGCTAGTCACCATGTTGTACATTACATCCTGAGTACTTTTTATGTTTTAGTGGTAGGTTGTACTTTTGACCACCTTCCTCCAATCCTCCCTCCTACAACCCTTCACTACTGGTCACTGCAAGTCTGAGCTCTTTTTCTATGAGTTTTTTTTTTAAATTCTACATATAAGTGAGATCACACAGTATTTGTCTTTCTCTTATTTAACTTTAGTATAATGCCTTTAAGGTCCATCCATGTTGTAGCAAATAATAGGATTTCCTCATGTTTTATGGCTGAATAATATTCCAGTGTATATATCTACTACAACTTCTTTATCTGTTCTTCCCCTGATGGAAACTCAGTTTCTTCTCCTGTCTTGGCTACTGTAAATAATGCTGCAATAAAAATGAGAGCAGATATCTTTCTGACTTAGTGTTTTCATTTCCTTCGGATGTATTAGCAGAAGTGGAATTGCTGGATTATATAGCAGTCATATTTTTAATTTTTTGAGGAACCTCCATGCTGCGTTCCATGGTGGCTGCACCACTTTACAATCCCAACAACAGTGCACAAGGGCTCGCTTTTCACTATATCCTCGCTAACACTTGTTATCTCTTATCTTTTTGATGATGGTGATTATAACAGGTGTGACGTCATATCTTACTGCAGTTTTAATTTGCATTTCCCTGATGACTAGTAATGTTGAGCATCTTTTCATATACCTGTTAGCCTTTCATGTATTTTCTTTGCCCATTTTTTAATTGTGTGGGGTTTTCCTATTGAGGGATAAACTATTTTGAGAAAGGTTTTCAAGAGCAGTCAAAATGCATAACACATGTAACAATGCAGAGACGGAAATGAATAAGCTCAGTGCAGGTAACAGAAGATTTATCTGGAACAGACTCTGAAACTGATGATGAATGAAAAATAAAGTTAATGATATATGGTGGAGGTAGAGGACTGTTCATACAGAACATTAAAAAAAAAAAACGCACAGTTCAGACTGAACATAAAATACTGAAAATATCAAAAGTAATGACCAAAGGAGTGTTTGAGAAAGGATTTCTGAACTTTGGAAAGCTAATAGTGATTTGTCAAACATCTCACTATTTCTTTTTCATACACCCGGGTTCTTGATAGTAGAAGGAATCCTCAAAGTTCCTGCACCAGTGCTTATATCTTCTCCACCCTATCTATATGTGCAAGGAGACCACGTAGCCTTAGCCTTAACATCTGCCAGGCTGGGAAACACCACTTTCCATGGCAGACCGTACTCATTCCATCTAACAGTGAGAAAGTTTCACCACATGGGAGATCAATGACTGCTTCCCAGTAGTGTGTTGATCCCTATGTTCCTCTGGAATGACAAAGGATAAATCTAATCTCTCTTCTACACTTAAGTGTAGCAATTATACCTCTACTAAGTCTTCTCCAGGTTATACATTCCAGGTTCTGTTAACTATTCCTCATTCAGCAGAAGTGTAAAACTCCTTTGGATATGCTTCAATTGTCAAGTGCCTTGAAACTCATTAGGGCAGAGATAGAGCAAGTTACCTAATATTCAGGGAGTAAGAAAAAAACAACTGAAAGGTCTAAAGTGCTGATAAACATCTGCTCCAATCAACAAACTGCTTACCATGCGCATTGGTGCTTCATAAACTTGGGGAAAGCTAAAAGAAACAAATAGGAATTGCTTTAGAAACTGTTTTTTTTGGGGGGGGAGTGAATTCAAGTCCCATGTTGGGCTCTGTGTTGGGCATGGAGAAGGAAGGAAGGAAGGAAGGAAGGAAGGAAGGAAGGAAGGAAGGAAGGAAGGAAAAAAGAAGGAAAGAAAGAATGGAAAGAAAGTAAATAGCTAAGTAAGTCTGTCTGTTTTCTGCACAAGACCCTCAGTGGCACTCTGCCCAGAAACCATGGTTTTTCCCTATCCAAAGCATGAAATTACACAAAAGGCCTAGCTTACTGAATAATGACTGAAACCACAAAGACTAAAAACAAACACTGTGGATCAGACAACATAATAACTGTCATAATAACAGCTAAACTTACAAAGCTGTTACCAGATGCTGAACATTGTTCTAAGTGCTTAGTAGGTATTGTCTTATTTAATACAATTTTTACTGTCACTTTACAGATGAGCAAACTCAGGCTCAGAGACATTAACTGACTTGCCTGAAAAGCCAGCAAAGGAGATTGAAAAACAGTCCAGTGGGGGGGCGGGGGGAGATGCTATTCAGAAGCCAAATGAAGACAGTGATTGATTGAGGTTTAACTATCAAATGCTGTAAAGTGAAGTAGGATGGGGACAGGGGACCACAGATCTAGAAGATGCTGGTTCTGAATGACCTTAATAAGAGCAATTTTATTGCAGTGGGAATGACAGTCTAACTGGAGCAGGCAAGAGAGAATGAAAGGCAAGGGAGTGGGAAGAGTACTGATGATTCTTCTGAGGAGACACGGGGGGAAAGGACTAGAGGAACATGAGGACAAGGAAGGATTTTTTAAAATATGAGTTGTTATAGCATATTTATACGCTGATGGGAATGACTCAGTAGAGGGGGAAAAATTATTTGGGGGAGGAAATACACAGGTAATTGAGGATGGGATGGGATGCAAAACAAAGGAACTGGCCTGAGATCAAAATGAAAGGAGCTCATCCACTTTAACAGGAAGGAAAGTTGCAAATTATCACAGTTCAGCTATTAGATTTTTGTGGGAGGGAGGGTAGATTGTTCTCATCTGATTCCTTTTTTTTTTTTTTTTTAACTTGAGAGATAGAGAATAGGGGAAAGCTGCAGAGGGAAAGAAAAAGAGAATCCCATGCAGGCTCCACATTTAGTGTGAGCCCCTACATGGGGCTCGATCCTCAACCTTGGGATCATGACCTGAGTCAAGATAGTCAGATGCTCAACTGACTGAGCCACCCAGGTGCCCCTGATCCTGCTGATTTCTAAGTAAAGCTGAGAATGAGAGAGAAGCACATGTCACAAGTTTTAGGACAATGGCAATCGTAAATGATCATTATGGAGAAAGGGAAAGCAAATTTCTCTGAAAAAACATAGCACTGAAAATTGATTTGAAATTTGTATTCATGAATTTAAAGTAAGGCCAGTCAGTTTGGAATTTTCCCTAGCTGAGTTCCCTACTACTCAGGGTTAAGCAAGAAATATGTGGTTAGCTTGGTTTAGTTAGTGTTGTTTTTTTTTTAATGCTACAGGCAGATGCACTGGGGAGTTGAGAATGTATGAAAGGGATTGATTAAAATCATTATGAGTAAGGAAGGAAATAAGGACACTGGATGAAGGACAGTTAATAAAAGGTGAAGAATGGCTGAAGTCAAGGAATTAATGCCTCAAATGGTTGCTATGAGGTTTGAAGTAAACATATGTAAAGTATTTAAAGTACTTATCACATTACCCAGCACACATTAAGTACTCCATGAGCAACAGACACATTCATTTGTTATTACTTCAAAATCCCTCAGGTGATATTACAATAATCTCATGTTATTATTTATGAGGTTTTTCCAACAATTATGGACCAAGCACTATTCTCAACTGAGACTAGCACAGTAAAAAAGACAAAGTGCCTGGCCTCAGGGAGCTTATATTTTAGAGAGTTGACACGAAAATTAATATATGGGCAAGTACCTGTCACAGTACCTTGCACTAATAGGTGCTCATAAGTAAATATAAGTTATTTGGCCCCAGCCTATTTTCTTCCATATATTCTGAACGCCATTAGGAGAGTAATATTCTTTATTCATTATATTCCTTTCCTCAAAAGCCTATATTGGTTTCTTACTGTAATATTTAAATTACTGTAATATTAAACCAATCTTTCCCAAACACATTTGCTTGCACACTGCATTAGTCTTAAGAATTTACTTATAAATTACACATACATTCTATGTAGTACCAATATGTTGTGTACATTACAAAACATATTAAAGCACTTGGAATAGTAGCTGGTATATAGTTTGAACTACAGAAGTGTTAGCTATTGTTGTTATTATTACTAAATATGTATTTTAAGTTCTGATACCATATTTTTCTGTTTTTTTTTTTAATGTTTATTTACTTTGAGAGAGAGGAGAAGAGAAAGAATACACACGCAAGCTGGGGAGGGGCAGAGAGAGAAGGAGAGAGGGAATCCCATGCAAGCTCCGCACCATCATAGAGCCTGACCGCAGGGCCCAATCCCACAAACCATGAAATGTGACCTGGGCCAAAATTAGGAGTCAGATGTTTAGGCAACTGAGCCACCCAGGTGCCATGTGGACCACTTTTTTGTGTGCCACTGATTGCTCTTACAAAACCCACTTTGGAGACCACTGGTCTAAACTGCTAGACTTTCAAAGGCCTTCATTATTCGCTCCCATCTAACATATTCAACTTTCTTTCCTACTACTCCAGATCAACAGGTAGTCCTTTCACAGCCTCCTAAGTACTTTGTGATTCCATTCTCACTACCCTGACCTTGCCAGGAAAAAATGCCTAGCTTCTGACTTTCCAGAAGTAAGAACATCCCCCCCCCCAAAAAAAAATCAGTGGAAGCACTGCAATTCTCTACTCGTCTTCCAATCTTCCCCCATTACTTCAAATGATACAAATATTTCCCTTTTCTGATTTCCTATGATACTTAATAGTCTCTCCACACTTTACCATATATAATGTTTTACACAGTTCTGTTCTATGGTGTTTTGATTATGTTACACACTAGACTTGCCTCTCCGGAGTTTATGCAAAAGCTTACTTTACCAGAGACAATAAAGCATAGTGGTTAAGAGCACAAGCCAACGGCTTCAATTAAAAAGAAGTTAAAGTGAAAATACTTATGACTGTGGTTAGCAGAGAGCAGATACTCAACCAATAGCAGTTATTATCATTCATGATCTACATTATGTCACACCAATGTAATATTCTGACAAGAACCAACAAATGTCATGCAAAGAAGTCATGGCTACAAAACCATCCACTATAAATGATGTGATCCAACCATCTTCCTAGTAGTATGGAAAAGCTCTACCCAAGACAGAAAACTAAAAGAGTCCTCCAAATACTTCTAACTTGCTCTTCAGCCTAAACATCAAAACGACATGTGCAGCTTTTTAAAATTTAAGGTGCAAGGAGCCAATCTCAAAAATTCTGATTCAGGGGCGCCTGGGTGGCTTAGTCGGTTAAGCGTCCGACTTTCGCTTAGGTCATGATCTCGCGGTTCGTGGGTTCGAGCCCCGCGTCGGGCTCAGTGCTGACTGCCAGCTCAGAGCCTGGAGCCTGCTTCAGTTTGTGACTCCCTCTCTCTCTGACCCTCCCCTGCTCACGCTGTCTCTCTCTCTCTCCTAGATATAAATAAAACATTAAAAAAAATTTTTAATTCTGATTCAATAGCTCTGCAATAATTCCCCATTTCTATTTTTTTCTAAAAGCATTAAAATGCTTCTGACATGCAGCTAATTTGAGAACAAACAATATTTGCTAAGGACTAGAATACACTATGGAAAAATACAACTTCTGGAGGCTGATTGGGGCAAATTTGTGAAAGGGTGGAGGGGGAAGAATGATAACGAACTGTAACTGTATTCCCAATTTCCTTGCTTTTCTTGCCTCGTTTTATGACTGTAACAGCAAATGTGTACTGTATTCTGAAACTGAGGACCATGACAGCAGATCCAATCAGAAGGAAAAATGAACAACGCTCAAACACTAGATATCCCTTATTTACTCTTCTTCCCTTTTCTTTTCACCAAGCCCCTGACTGTTCTGTCTCCAACATCTCTCGCCCCTCCCCACCCCAGTGCCTTGACCTAACACACTCTACATCTGCAGAAATGCCTCTGACTTAGAAAATGCTTTTTATAAGAGTTTCAGAAACTCCCTGACCGTGCGGTATTGTCACTGCCACTGTAACACGAAGAATCTGAAATTGAGAGAGATTAAGGGTTTGTACAAAGTCATACAGTCAATCCATTAAGAACCTTCTTTCACTATCCTTCCCCGCCCCCGCATCTTTTTTAGATTCTTTCCCCCACCTCCCACTCCCCACCCCAATGGCCCGCTGCGGGCCACACACACTTACTTCTCATAACCTCAAGCCCTTCCAACTCTTTCAGAAGTGATACTTTCTATCTTTTACAAGTCTCCCCATGTTCTCCTTTTCCCTTCCCTTTGTTCACATTCGCTCAGCACAGAACCTTTCCCAAGTGTACAATTTACTATGTGAGCCGGGAAACTACGGGGAGCTCTGGACCTAGAAAAACCAAGGTGCCCCGGAAGTCGGCATGAACGCTGCGGTACGGCACCACCCCCAACCCATCCGATTTTCGTCTGGGAATCCCGATCGGGAGCCCCTGCTCTCGGTGACACTTACGTGACATTGGTAAGGCCCGGACAACCCTGGGGTAGACGGCGGCCGCCATCTTTTCCCACAATACCCCGCAGCCGGCGTTCCGGCTACGACTACTGAGCTGGGCCAAAAATGATCGTCCATGCCTGTCTGCGCAGGCGCCAACGGGAAGAAAAGGGGCGGGTCAGAGATTGTGGTAGGGCGTAAGGAGGAGGTAACTGGGGAAGAAGGCAAGGAGCGAGGGAGGAAACGTGAAAAAGAAGGCAAAAAAGGGAAATAGGGAAGAATCTTGGAGTCAGCATCTCAAATCTGGAGCGGACCGTAAAGACAATTTCATTGCCAAGGAATGTGAAATTCAGACGCATACAGAGTGGCTGAACCCGAGCTACAGGAGACCAGCTTTCCTGACTCAGTTGAGCTCATTATTTCCTGAAAATGTCAGATAGAAGAGTTCTGGTGAGACTAGGAGAAAGTGGAGGCGTGGCCCTTGCTTTCGGGAAGTTCTCTAAGGAGAGAACCGAGGTCCAGAGGAGAAGTCAGGAAAGAATGAAGCAGGGACGCAGGGAAAGGGAAGAAGAGAAATAGAAATGAGGATGTGCACGTCGAACTCGCCAAGTATATTCGCATCCCGGAGCCTTAGCTCTTGTACCCTTTGCCTGGCATGCTCACTCAGATGTCTCCACCAGCTCAAGTTTCTGCTCGAAGAAAACTTCTCAGACGTCCAAGGTGGTCATCATTCCATCAGTCTCTTTGTTGTTATTTTTATATATGAAAGCACTTGTCCCCACCTGACATACAAATGCAGGTATCCGTATCCTGGTGTGTGATTCATGAGTGGACTTAAGAAATCTTGTCTGTGAACCTCTTGAAGTATTAAATAAAATCTAGTGGCTATGTATGCCCCTGCACATTTTTCTAGAAAGAAACTCGAGATGACTCTAGAACAGTGGTTCTTAATTTTTTCTTAACTGTGTACCGCTTTGAGACTCTGCACTGTTCTAGAAAGAGGTATCTAGACCCTGAGGAGATTCTGGAAAGATTAAATACTTGGCTTTTTTAAATAGTCTATTTTGTTCACTCTAGATTTCTGAGTAAGAGACAGCAATCTGCCCTGAGACATCTGCCTTGGGCTTATCAGAAAACAAACTAGTTTGGGGAATCTTTGTAGATTGATTATTCTTTCAGTGTTTTGTCGTTGTTTTAGGAAGAAAGTAGTGCGAGTTGTTTGGATGAATCAAAGCCCCATAATGAGCAGAGGTTATTAGGCTTGTAAGATTAGTTGTTCCCCATTCCATCCCACCCCACTATTTGTTGAAGTATCATCTACCAAATTGAATTGGAAAAGAAAAGAAACTTTTGAAGAAAATCCATCAGAGAAGTTTAATAATGCTACACAGTCTTATCTTCCTTGGCCTCATCCAGGTTTCACCCAGTGCTTAAAGCTTTCTGATATTTGATTCTAGGGTCAATATGAATATAAAATACTTAACTGGTTCTGAAAAGTTGACATACCTCATTATCATCACCAACTTCCTAACACCTGTGTAACGTGCCAAGTATGCTATTTTACATTTCCAAGTCAAACACTGTTCTCAATCCTAGTTTCAAGGTGGCATATTGTTGAAAGAGCAGTGACCTAAAACTCAGAATGTTAGATCCCAGTCCTAGCTCTACCAGTTAATAGTTGTAATCTGGGCAAGTTTCTACATCTGTCAAACAGGGAAAGTAATACCTGCTCTATTACCTCAAAAGGCTGTAGTGAGGATCAGATGACATAAGCAGATCAGGTGCTTTGTCAATTGGAAAATATTATATGCATGTATTTGAAGTTCTACTTAAACATCACTGAAGTATCAAAATCCTATATTGTTAGAGCTGGAAGGGATCTAAGAGATGAGTAAACCTGATTTCTTTATTTTAAAGATGAAACTGAGATAGTATAAAAGATCATCAATAGATAATCTTGTTGAAGGAAGCCCGTAACAAACCAGTCAGTCTCTTTTGAATTTGTTAACAATCTTTATCTTGTGACCTTGATCAAGATTCTTTTTGCTTCGTAGAAACTATGTATTAATAGTTAAGAGTACCTTAATCATTAATTATGAGTACCTAGGATAACATTTCTAAAGGGGATGTACTAAGAATAAAGTCCTCCTCAAGGATAGAAAATGCCAATCAAATGCCTCTTGGTCTGATTTATCCTCGCACATTTCTCAAGTCAAGGCATTGTAGAGAATGGATTAATGCTACTCTATCTGGCCATCAAAGACAAAATTATAACCCAGAAATGTTCGGTTTGGGCAAAATATCTGTAAATTTATTATTATTTTTACAAAACGTAAGATGCTTATAACTCAGTCAAGGCTAGGTTCACAAAATGAAATGATTCCATGGGCTCTGCATAAAAAACTTAATGAATGCTCAGTTTTTATTTCTTCTTCTCTGTAACCATCTGAATTTCTTTGTATGTAACACTTTGTTTTTTTAAATGCAATCCATTGGTAAAATTTCCCCCTCCCATATTTCCTGCCTAAAATAGATATTTAAAGGAGAAAATTAATTGGGAGAAAGCAAGCCCAGTCCTTCCAAACTAAGCATCAGAGCCTTGGAGTATATCTTTACCTATCCCTCTTGTCCTTTGATAACTCAGTTTCCGGTAGCCTCACTACTGTTGCTATAGAGACAGTGATGTCACCAGTTGTGATTCTGATGTCACTCTTCAGTCGCAACAAAGGGGAGGTACATGGAAGGCTGTGGGAGGAAACAAGATCTTGAGCTGAGCAAGAACATCCCAGCATCTTCACTGACTTTAAAAATATAGTCTGGAGTCTTCTGTGGTTCACTATTCCAGTGCTACAGAGGTAAGAAATTTCACTGGACTGATAAAACAGCCCATTTTCTGAGCCTCTGTGGTTAAAAAGGAGAATTCAGTGACAACTGATGGTTAACTTTTAGTATTCAACCCAGCCTTCTTCTTTGCACAGTCTATTTTAATTTTTTCATCAGTTTTCTGGAAATAAATGAGCCTCTCAGTAGCATTACAGCTAAAGCTACCATCTTTGCTGCTGAAATTTTTAGTTTTGGTGCAGATTTGACCAGATCTCCTTGGCCATCCTTTTGGGATCACGAGGGACTCTTACTCTCTGCCTCCCGGTTTGACAGTGAGACTGGAAGCTTGATTACTTGCTGCCTTTCCTTTTCATTGCCTAGCTATTTCAAAAGCTTTTTCTCCCCAGTGCACTAATAGCAAAATCAAACTGGTGTAGCTTTGAGTCCCGAATCTCACCTACTTTCATCCTCTCTACTATTATTTCTGAAGCCTTGGCTAGACAACAGAGAACTTGGAAAAGACAGGAAATATGTAGCCATGTGGAGGAAGTGTCTGTACTTTATGGTGCACTAGAGGAAAAACTAAGGGAAAGTGAAAATGGAGAAAATTCAGAGAAATTTAACAGTGAGTGGTATCACCAGTGAGTGGTATCACCAAGGGAAAAGACACACACACACACACACACACACACACACACACACACTTCTAATCCTTAAAGAAAATCAATTGTAACTTATGTCAACAATAACCAAATTTATTGAGCGTGTACAATGTGCCAGGCACTTAGAGGAAGGGAGTGAGAAAGAGAATAGACACAGTTGAATATATTCTTCCTTTATAAAACTAGTTATGAAACTTGGTTGAATAAACTTTAAAGCCTAATATGATATGTATCAATGCTGCAAAAGCTTCATATATGCTGTCTGTAGTTTGGGATTTTCTGTGACTTTAAGAACCTTGAGTAAACAGGAACCTCTTGCTTATGATGGATATAGAAGTCTTGAGATGGACTTATGGTCTGGAGTACAGCAACCATAACCAAACCTTTGTGTTATGTCCTTTCTGGCTGGTATTCATGATTTGCACTCCCTCTCAATTATTATTGAGGTAGTAATCACATTGGCACTTTTAAGGAATATCCCTTCTATTGGCTGCAGGATCCCACTATTGGCCATAGAAATGTTTCACAGCTTGCAGGATGTTAACCTGTAGAGCTGGATTATTTAAAAGAATATATCCATTTTTTTAACATTTATTTTTGAGAGACAGACAGAGCATGAGCAGAGGAGGGCAGAGAGAAAGGGAGATACAGAATCTGAAGCAGACTCCAGGCTCTGAGCTGTCAAGCCCAGAGCCCAACATGGGACTCAAACTCACAAACCATGAGATCATTGCCTGAAACGAAGTTGGCTGCATAACCGACTAAACCACCCAGGCACCCATATATCCATTGTTTTTAACACTCCCTTTCTGACCCTCAGTTTCCTAATCTGTAAAATGAGGTTGTTAGAATGGTTTCTAGGGTCCATTTATCTATACATTGTTTACAGTTAGCTTTCTTTCCTCATCAAATTTAATAGCTAATACAAAAGTGTCATTTTTCTCTTTTAAATTCTACCCTAACTCTGCAGTATTGCTCACCAGCTTTAAACATAAGAAATTTATAAAACCATTCATTGGCTCTATTAAACTGTATATTTTCCTTCTCTCTTTTCCATCTTCTTATGGGAAATGTATACAGATTATCCAGGACAGTTTAGGGAATTTGGAGTCTAAAGGTCCATGGATGTAGATAAGCATACAGAAGACATAGAAAATAGAATAAAAAATGCTAGTACATCTAAGTGGAAGTGTTTGCTGGATATATGTGACTAAAATATGTTCTTTGTCTTTGTGAAAGAAGTACAAGAGCACTTTTGAAGTTCTGATTTATTTATATTATTGGGATAGGAAGGTCTGTTAATAAACTATAAACATATATATTCCACACACTATCTAGAATTAGGAATGGGTACTATTCATATATTCATTCTTTTAGCAGACAATTATTAAGCAGCAACTTTATTTTTTAATAGTTTATTGTCATATTGGTTTCCATACAACACCCAGTGCTCATCCCCACAAGTGCCCTCCTTCATGCCTATCACCCCCCCTTCCTCTCTCCCCCATATCCATCAGTCCTCACTTTGTTCTCAACATTCAAGAGTCTCTCATGGTTTGCCTCCCTCCCTCTCCCCGTTTTCCCTCTTCTTCTCCCCCAAGGGTCCTCTGTTAAGTTCCTGCTAATCCTCCTATATGTAAGCACCAACTTTAAGACACTAGTTATGAGGGATACCAAGATGAGTAAGAAAATGCATCTTCCCTCAGAAAGTCATCTAATAAAGGAGATTAAATATATGTGAGTAATTGAAGGACTAGATGGGATATAAAAGTTGAAGCAAAATATGACAGAAACTTTGATGGAGGACCAATCACATTGGATTAGGTATTAATAGGAAATATTTCATAGATGGGATAAGCTTTGTCCTGAACTATCAAGCAAGGGTGGGATTTAGAGAAATATCACTAGGACGCTGGGTAGATATTCCAATATGAGAGAACAATGCAGTAATGTTTTAGAAGAGGTAGTGTAAGGAAGATCATTGATCTGGAGCTAGATCTAACATTAACTATAAATTCCCTTTACAACATGAAGATGTATATTTCTCTAAGGTCCTCAAAAGAATATTTACAAAGTGTTAGGAATTCATTCAGGGCACTTATTGTTCATTCTAGCTATTTATTTTCTGACTTCCCAATTAAGCAAGTTTGAGATTAACCTAAAAACTTTTAATTTTGTCATTGTTACATAAGCCTATAAATCACTGATTTGAAAGTGGAGAATAATAATAGTCATTTCAGAAACTGTTGACCAGAAGATGGAACTTTTTTTTTTTTTTTTGTCATTTGGGAACAATTAGAATGTACCCATAATAAGATCAGGACTTTAAATTTCAATGTCATTTTGTGCTCATGACTTGTGTACGACAAGTGAAAAATAATGTATAAGTCAAAATCATTGCTTGGTATAAAAGCAATTGTCTTAATATGTAAAATTAGTCATTTTTATTCGTGTCTTTCCTTTGCAGATCCCTTATATTTCATGGCAGGAGGGGTGGGTAAGTTTAGGGATAGTGAAGACAACAACAAATTAATCAAGAGCTTTCCTTATATCTCAGAACCTGTCCTCAGTAAGAGTAAGTGATGCCATAATTTCCTTACTTTGCACTTAATTTTTATTCTTGCTTTTTAATTGTGATATATAGCTTAAATAAGTTAGTAGATCCTGTTGATTTTGTCATTTTCTATTAGAAGCAATTCATTAAGATGAAGTATCAAACTGGAGATTGAGAGGTAAGCTTTTGACTCTCACTTGCTCTGTCAACAATCCAGAGCAACCTGTTTCCAAGTCTTCTCATTCTTTGTCCAAGTAATAGTAACATCCATTCCTTTATTTGTGGTAATCACTTGAGCATAAGAATATTAGCATACAATAGCTGCTGAGAGACAATACTAGGCTTAAACTTCATAGACTTTAAAAACTCCCTTGTTAGAGTTAAAAGAAATCTATTAAAATGAGATACTGAAGAACTTTAGAAAATTGTAGAAATGTTTTAAAGAAAAGAATAAACCATCATATTTCTGGAGCTGGCCAGTCTTTCTTAGACAGAGTCTTTCCAGATAAACCCAGACCCAGGGATTCCCATCTTTATGCAGATGTACGTTAGAATCATCCATGGAGCTTTTAAGAAATTCAATGCCTACGTTTGCCCATCCCAAAACCATTGAAATAAGATTCTTTGGGGGGGGTGGGTGCCTGAATGGCTTAGTCAGTTGAACATCTGACTTTGGCTCAGGTCATCATTATCTCATGGTTTGTGGGTTCTAGCCCCACATCAGGTTCTCTGATGTCAGTGCAGGGCCCGCTTTGGATCCTATGTCCCTCCCTGCCCTTCCCCTGCCTGTGTTCTCTCTCTCTCAGAAATAAATAAACATTTAAAAAATGTTTTAAAAAAAGAAATAGGATTCTTTGGAAGTTAGTATCTCAGAGTCAGTATCTTTAAACAGCTCTCTGAGTGATTCTAAGGTCTAATCAGGGTGGAGAACCCATTGCTTACCCAAGCAATCTATTGTATTACCGTGTCAGGAAGAGTTAGGGAAACTGTGTCCCTACCTCAGGAATCTGAGTTAGTGATTAGGGTGTGAAAATATGTACCAGTCCTTGTGGGAGCAAAACACAAGTAGTTCTTAAAAGGTCTTCTGTTTTCTTCTTTCTTTCTTTCTTTCTTTCTTTCTTTCTTTCTTTCTTTCTTTCTTTTTCTTTCTTTCTTTCTCTCTTTCAGAGAGAGAGATAGAGAGAGAATGAGCTGGGGAGGGGTGGGGGTGGGGGGAGAGAGAGAGAGAGAGAGAATGAGCTGGGGAGGGGTGGGGGTGGGGGGACTGAGGATCCAAAGCAAGCTCTAAGCTCTGAGCTGTCAGCAGAGAGCCTGATGCAGAGCTCGAACTCATGAACCATGAGATCATGACTTGAGGAGAAGTTGGACGCTTAACCAACTGACCCACCCAGGAGCCCCTATTTTCTTTTTAATAATTATCCATAATATTCTATATGATAAAAATAACAAATCCATTTATAAGTAAGCTTCAGTCTCGTGTGTAATCTGTGTTTGATTTGTGTTGGTTTAATTTTGAGGGAGGATGTCAATCCCCTCCACTGCCCAGAGTCCTTTAAAGC